>VWZI01023060.1:0-66186 GCA_013396835.1 Psilopogon haemacephalus
TGCTCTTCTGAAGTCCAGAGCAGTGAGTTTACTGTATAGCCTCCGTGATGCTTTGAGGATCTTGAACTCAACCATTTCATGGTCACATAGAAACAATAAATGTAACTTCAGCAGACTTCCCTGCTTGATTTGCTCATTTGTAATGTCATGCTTCCCAGTCATGTTTGTCTCTTCTGATATACTGCCTTTCATGAAAACTTGAGCTCTCTAGATGTCTCTAGAGAGCTCAAGACTAGCTCACAGGAGTTCTGGTCCTTGATGGTGTCTATGATGATGCAAATAATAAATAATAATAGTGACTGTACATAGCTACAGCAAAACCAGTGAATCAATACATGCTCTTGAATATACAAGGATTTCAATAATAGATAAGGGTGAAATCTTATCACATGACAGTGTCAAAGTGGGAACTGTGAGCTCAATGTCTGCAAGTGGATCTATATTTGAATCTTTACTGAGTTCAGTGAATCTCTGTAAGCATAAAGCTTCACTCTTCAATATTTATGAGTGAAGTAATTTTTTTCCTTTGCAGTTTGTATACTTCAGTGGTGTTACATGTACTTTGCCTCTGTTCTATATATTAGTGATTAAACAAAGGTAGGAGGCATATTCTAAATTATTTGAACTTTTAGCAGAATATGCTTAATTTTATTCTGAATTCCATTTTCTTTAAATATGATCACTTGAAATTCCTATACCAGAATAAATATGCAAAAGGCCTCAACAATGCCTGTCAACATTGCTTAAATATTTGACCCTGTAGATTCTGAACTCTTAATGCCCTCATTAGAATAACTGGAATGACATTTTCAAGATTCAGTGATTGAAGGATTTATGGTCTTTACTGTTTTGAATATGTGCCTCAATAGGTTAAAAGTCTAAACTGCTACCATTTTGAGGCTTCAACAGTAGTCATGTTCTATGTATTTTCACTTAGTAGTGCTGTGCCTTAATAAATGGTTTAACTTTTTAGCCACCTCTCTGCCAGACATCTTAAACATGTATGTTTCTATAGAAAGTTATAGTATTTAATAAAGTGTCCTTGCCTTCAAGCTACCACACATTTAACACAATGGAAACAAGTACTTAAATTTAATAGAAGTTGCAACATCTAAACAAAGATACAAGATGTGTATGTGTACATGTGATGCATTGTTAAAAGAAACACTAAAAAATAACAGCAGGATCAGAAAAGCAGTTCTTTAATATCAAAGGTTTGATTGCCAGCAGTGAACTAGAAAAGGAAATGTTTTCGATGCAAGACTTTTTATATGCACTGGATCGCTACATGAGACACCCTAATTTACATTTTGGAATCACTTTCTGTTCTGATTACTTGCTCTCGCTGAGCAGTGAAAAAAATGTAGGATTAAAAAGTACAATAATAGAGCTATCTTGCCAAACTCATTGCATTCAGACAACTGGAAGGCTTCCTCCCCTCACAGTAATTTGACTGAGAATATATACCCACTGTGTTGAGATTTATGCACTGGTAATGGAACACAGAATTATTACAACAACTTGCCAAAATTTCGAAAGCAAAAGCTTTTTAAGTCTAAAGCAGCATTACTGTTGCTTAAATGCCATTTGTAGGCAACAAGCAAACTACTGCTAATGTATTCGAGTTCAGTACTTTCACTCTACAGCAAGTGTGTTAACATACAAAACAACAGTAACTGGTCCTCTGGGAAATTCAATAGTCCAATACAGCAGAGTAGTTATTTCTGGAAAGCTATTTTTATATATAGAACACTATGGGCTGTGTAGACTTCTGTAATATTTTGCTATTAGGTGAACACATTGAAAAAATTTAATTAGTGTGTGATTTCAGCTGTCTTCCTAGGGGAACAGTGGTAACTTTATGTACTGATTCAGTTCATTGTACCTGTAGAATTGCTGTTAAAGGAAAAACAGTGGCTGGGATCTTTTGAAAGAAGATAATATGACTAGTTTTACAACACACACTCACAAGAGAGAAGCTGAGAAGATCCTGACTACTATTCCTGTTAGCTTATTTATATATTTAATTTAAGGATTTTTTACAAAGGTTATGTTTTCACCATGTTGCACGCTGTCCATGACCATAATTAATTAGATGGAAAAACTGGCCTGTTGCTAAACTACGTTGTTGAAACCACTGGATAAACCTATATGGTTGCTGTGCTGAGGGATCTCTTTTCTTGCATTAAAATGTTCTTTGGACAGAAGAAGAGAGTCTCCTCATTCTATCCTGGTGCAAGAACTGAGCTACATACTTGTGAAAGGGATACACAAGTTCATTTATTACTTCTGCCCTAACCCTGCTTTTGAAAGATGCATGGGGTTAAACCTGTAACTAATCAAAGACCTATTGAAAGCCTTTAAATTAAGTCAAGGTTGGTCTGACTGAAAAGATTGGTACTTTGCTTGTTCTTTGGGCAAGATATTTTTTCATGTTAACAGAAAAGACAGGCAAGAGACTTATGATACTTAATCTTCAAGTTAAATAAATAAGTTCCCAGGACTCAAGTGGCCAGTGATTCTGACAGTTTTCAGTATGAAAAAAAAAAAAAGCATCCCATATAGATAAAATTCCCCTTTAGATCAGACAGTTTTTCTCTGCAGTCATTACATTAGGTGAACTGTTATGATTTGGTGAAATGCTGAAGCTGTTTTTCTTGTATCATGCCCAGGCAGCAGTGCTATTTGTCTCTGTTAGGACTCTCCACACAGTCTAAGTAGGATGGTGTTTACTCACTGTAGTGCTTACCGTACTCAGTTGTGATACTTAGTTCCCCCTTGCTTACATTTTTTTTTCTCATCTCAAAATGCAAATGTATCCCATAGTGAAATCATATATATTGAAATCTATGCATTTTCTTTTTCGAGACCTAGGTAAATGAAAAAATGCCTCTCTCCAACTCAGCTACCTCTTCTTACGTGATTCCTACTGCTTAAATATGTGCAGCTCTTCACATTCCCTCCCTTTAAACTGTGGCTGCTGGAGCTGTGATTCTTGTTGTGGCACATTGTTTCACTGTGCTTATTCTGTCTGTCACCTTTCTCTAGCCCTGTTAAATTTACCTCAGAAGTTTTTTCAGGACTTTCTATAAGTGTTTACACTATCAAAAATGGTCATTGTGCATTGTCATGGTAGAATACACATTGCTATTCTAACACAGGAATTTTTATCCAGCTCATTAATGCTTAAAAGACTCAGAGGAAGCCAAGCTGGACTTTACTGGGAAAAGCTCTGTGCAAGAGCTCTCAGCTGGATAGAGAAAGTAGCTTCCAAAGCAGTGTTTTAATTATTACTAATAACAGCTAATGCTCAGTGGAGGAAACATGGATTTCTTTCTGTAACTTGTTACACCATCTACCCATTATGATGACAACCAATCAAACTGGGATCTTAGAGGCATTGGTTGAATTAAACAGTAAGCCTTCATTCTTGGCCAGAATGCTAGAGATGACAGAAAAACAGAGATGGCACTGAAACTGGAGAGCTGGTGGTGACAATCTGAGTTAATTTCCTTCATGTGAATGCCAAGGTTGTTATGTGCTGTTGTAAGGCTTGGGATAGAAGAAAAAAAGGAAACTGTGTCTCACTACCTCATAGCTATAAAGCATCCAGGAGACAGATAAGTTCCCAGTAGTGCCCTCAATTGTCTGGTCTCTTGGGGTATTACTGGTATGAAGGGCTGTCCTGATACTTAGCAATCCCTGTCTGACCCTCCAAGAGGGCTCCTGCATTCAAATGTATTTTCTATATTGCTTAGGTGAATCACTCCATGAAAGATGTATCCACTGAGCAGTAGAAGATGCTCCACTTAATCTGTTAGCTGCCTAATGAGGAGAGTATCTTGTCACTGTTGGAGCCTCTGAAAGATTTTGATGGTACATCATATTAGAGTTCCTGCTGGAGCTGCCCCAGGTGATTTGTCCTGCATGTCTTCTGCACCTGTTTGTGAGGAAAATAAACATCTGGGAAGTGCATGTGACTAAAGAACAGCTCAAGTGTCTACTTAAGTTAGGCAATTCAGTTTAATATGGTAATGTCCAGATTAATCCCTCTGTTAATATTTTGCACTACAGAAGGTTTTAGTGTTACGGTAGCATGTATCAGGAACTGCTAACAAAAAATGGTTCTAAGTGTATCAGTTTCTCCCTTCTTTTTCCCCTTCCTTTTACCAAAATTGACCTTTTCATCAAGGAGAAAGGTAAACCTGGGAGTACCACACTTACATCTGTTGAAACCTACTGCTTGTCTTACCTCTTGTCTATGACCACTTGAGAAAGGTCACATCTCCCAGTTTCTGTATCACTGCACAGAAACTTTAGAGATGAGGTAAAATGAAAGAACTGAAAATCTGTCAGTCCCTAGACACATTTTTTTGCCTTATCATCTTTTCTTTGAGAAAATAAAAGAAACCTCTGAGACAAAATTCCATCTACTCAGGGACTGACTGTGTGCTATGAATGGGAAGGTAAAAACTCAGGAGTGCTACTGGGATCAGTCTTGACAAGCTCTCTTTCCTATAAATTGGGAGTTTCCATAGCCTTCCCTCCACCTCATTTGTCTTAAAATTTAGTGTAAATATTAAATGTTAGAATGCAAAAATTCCCAGTTAAAACAGAGATGATCTCAATACAAAGTGTTACAAAACATGTAAACGAGCTTTACACATTTTTACTAATTGACAGTGCTCTGGACGTGTATTAGTGTTACGGTAGTGAAGGAGCAACACAAAGCGTTCCTGGATGGTGTTTCAGTGTTTACAAGCTTAAAATGAAAATTCTTGTAGTTAGGAAATGTCTTTTTTCAATGACAGATATTTATTTTTTTCCCCCTAGAAGTTCAGTTTCACAATAGAAACATGGCAAATGTTTTTCATTTATTGATCTATGTTTTATTTAACATCCTGGTTTCCCCCCAATTTTATTATTAAATTTGAAATTCTAAACATGTAATTAAAAAAAAGAAAAAAAGAATGAAAATACAGTAAACTTCAAGTTATATACAGCAAGGTTAAAATAATAATTAAAAATAACAATTTAAATGAGATCCTCTATAAGGGCAAGATTTTTGCATTGGTACTCCACAGAATGCAGTATCTTCCTTTCCTGACAAGGTGTTATGACTAGACTTTTCATGAACATCAGAAATAATAAGAATTTCAGTGCACATTCTTTTTATTTCTGCATGTATTAATATTCCTGGATTTAGTAGCTGGTCAATAGAAATTTCAAGCTCTCTTCTATTTTGATGAGCTAATGGCACCAATAATAAAGCTGCATCCAGCATTTGTCGGTCAGAGCTAATTTTTTTTTTTCTCTAGTTGAATTAAAATCTCTTTGCCTATCTCTTATTAACTTCTATGAGTTTATTTATCAAGCCTTCAATACAATCTAAACATTTAAATATATATGAAAAAAAGTGCCTAAAGTACTAAAAAAAGTTTTGAATTTGAATTGTACAGATGAGAACTATGCTGAACTCTGGGTCAGACGTACTGTTGTGGGTCTCTATACAAAAGGACATTAAAAAATAACCTGTAAGAAGTAGATCCAAACCCATGGGATACCTTTGCCTTTGCCCTCTCTATTGTAGAAAGATCTTACAGCAAATTCTTCTGGCATATGGAGCTCATAAAATTAGACCTTAGGAGGGTCAAAGCACTGAGTAAAATTCTAGGCACCTTAGATCCTATCTATGCACAAAGCTATACTCTTTTAAGTCTGAAACAAGAGATATTTTGAGTGGCTTGATACAATTGTCCTGTGGTGTCCACATTCAAATTAGGTCAGGTTATGTTGGTTCGGTAAATTTTGTAAAATTATAAGTAAAAACTATAAACTGCATATGAATCTCTACAAGAGTACCTAAAAATTTCCATCAGGTTATATAAATTAGCTTTCAAACTAGTTTTAGTTAAATAGTTACAACTATTGTTTATAAGAAAAATTTCACTTTCAGCACATGCACTGGACCTCAGTCCAAACAACAGTTGTGTTGTTTGGAGAAACATGACTGTTCCTTGATGTATTTTTAAATGTTTTTTTTTCCCTCTTTGTTTTGTCTTAAGTTTGAAAAAAGTTCCACAGAACTAACCTGAAAATTCCTTTCACAGTTGCTTAGATTCACACTAAACAATTTATTAGACCAATTCCAGCACATGTCAGTTCTAGGTTTCCACAGTATGATACTAAGAATACAGAAGCTTCCTTTAGTTTCCTAGACAATGTGATATTGAAGGAAGAGAGCTAAGTAAATATGCATTGCAGATGCAATAAATTTTAAAGAATCTTCCCACAGGGGAAATGTCTGGGCCAAGAGCCCCTCCTTTGGGCACAACAAACTGTTGTATAATATTTATATTATTATATTCAATGATCTTAAAGTTCTTTTCCAACCTAAACAATTCTATGATTCTATGATTACCATAGCACCGAGATGGCTTGAGCCTGCTTAGGACCTGGAAGGTCCCTTATGACAAAACATATTCCTTGCCAATAAGAAGGATAGACTAAAAAGGAAAAAAAAAAATTTCTCAAGCTTCAATGGAATCCTTCTTGTCCTATTTCAGCAAACTCTTTTAAAAAGTTCCTTCCCGGCTTTCTTGTAGGCCTGCTTCCAGTACTTGAAGGTGCTGCCCTAAGTTCTCCACAGACCCTTCTTTTGTCTAGGCTGAACAGTCCCAACTTCTGCAATCTGATCATCTATTGGGCCTTCCTCTGGACCTATTCCAGCAGTTCAATGGCCTTCTTATGTTGAGGGCACCAGAACTACATGCAGTATTCCAGGTAGGGTCTCATGAGAACAGAGTAGAAGAAGAGAATCCCGCATCCTGCTGGTCACACTTTTTTTTGGATGCAGCCCAAGAAAAGGTTGGCATTCCGGGCTGCACTGTAGATTGCTGTCTGATGTTGAGTTTTTCGACAGCTGACAGCCCCAAGTTCTTCTCCTTGAGGCTGTCCTCGAGCCACTCCTTGCCCAGCCTATATTTGTGCTTGAGATTGCCCCAACTCAGGTGTAGGACCTTGTGCTTAGCCTAGTTAAACTTTATGACATTGGTTTGGGCCCACTTCTCAAGCCTAACCAAGTCCCTCTGGATGGCATCTCTTTCCTCCAGCTTGTCAACCAGACCACATGACTTGGCATCATCTGCAAACTTGCTGAGGATGCACTCAATTTCACTGTCTATATCACTCCTGAAGCTTTTTCAGTTTGACCTTGAAAAATTGCCTTTTTCAAGGAATAACCAATTCTCTGTTTAATATGGCTTCCAAGCAGTATCTCTGAGGGCAAGATTTTCTAAGACTTTTTTTTTTTTTTTTTGTTAAAGTGAGCTGTAGGGTTTGCCTGTAAGCACTTTGTTTTCTATGTGGGCTTCAGCTGCATCCATCAAAGGAGACATTCGTTTGCCCTTATAGGGTGCAGTCAGTCAAGCAAATTTCTGATGTTTCAGAACTTTACAGTTATGCTGCATATCCTTATTATACACAGAATAACACACACAACTCTCAGGGTTGGAAGGGATCATCTAGTTACAAGCCCCCTGCCATTGGCAGGGACACCCTCCAATAGATCAGGTTTCCCAGAGCCACATCCAGCCTGGCTTTAAAGATATCCAAGCATGGGGTTCCCACCACCTCCCTAGGCAACCTGTCCCATTGTCTCACCATGCTTATGGTGAAGAACTTCTTCCTAACATTTAATCTAATCTACCCTCCTCTAGTTTGGATCCATTCCCCCTAGTCCTATCACCACCCAACACCCTAAAAAGTTCCTCACTATCTTTCTCGTAGGTCACCTTCAGACATTGGAAGGCCACAATAAGGTCTTCTCGGACTCTTCTCCAAACTGAACAAGCACAACTCCCTCAGTCCGTCCTCATAGCAGAGTTGCTTCAGCCTTCTGATCATCCTTGTGGTCTTTCTGTGGACACATTCCAACATGTCCATATCTTTCTTTTAATACGGTTTCCAGAACTGGACAGAGTTATGCTTATGAATACCTTTGCTGTGCCATGTGAAAGCCATGTTCTGATTGCTTATAAAAGTATATATTTGAAATAAGAACTTCCCCAGAATCTTCCAGAGCAAAAGTAATAGTGGTAGTAAATGGACAAGAAGAGACTTTAGTGGTTTGGGTTTTCTTTTTTTTTGTTTTTTTTTTGCAAATGCATAAAAATATAGAGGGAATAACTCTAGTATAAAATTGAAGTAGATTATATGACAGGTGTCTATTTAAAATTCATTTTGCTTCTCTGCATTACAGAAAAATGTAGTGAAAGATCAAATTCACTGGAAGTGAATTTCATAGATGTAAAATGAGATTTTAATAAACGCCTCACTGTTTGCTATTTTTTTCTTTACTATCTATTTTCACAAATTTTTATGGCACAAAATTTGATGTGAATGTCCCTGTTTAGAGCCACAAGCTATCTGGGAGTGGAGGACAGAAATTATATTTTTTTGGGGGAGTAAAAACGAAAATATTGCACACTGATTAGAAGTTTAAAGGGTACATATATGCAGAAGGTAATCATGTAGCATGAATACATTCACCAACTAGGACAAGTCTACCTGACTAAAACTTTCTAGAATCCTCCATCCCTTCCACACTCAGCAGGCCTGAGAATAGGCCATAATTGCCCTCCCCACCTCAGGCCTATGAGACCTCAGCAGGCTGCGTGACGCAGCTCAAAATTCCCTGCCAGATTGCAGCCACCTCCCACACACAAACCACGAGAAAAGCAGGGACACACACTCTTACCAAAGAGAGAAGAGAAGAGGGGAGAGACAGGGAGAAGAGAGTGGTATAAACCAGGCACTGCCTTATAAACCCTGCCAGCGGGAAGCTCAATAGAATAACAATGTTACAATATCCTGGAATGAGCAGCTCTGTCCTGGGGGACTCTATGCCTCCTTTTCGAGGACTGGGAGATCCTCTTAAGGGAACCTGGACCTCCAAACCACCGCAGTGAGGATTAAGCAGCCGAGTGGGCAGTGAGTGAGTAAGCGTGACATGCTATGGAAGAACGGATTTCCTGATTTTTCTTTTCAGAGTCTATGACTCTATGAATTACTTTCAAATTCTGTGCAAAAGCATCGAAAACCCATGATCCTGTGGGTGGGAGTTAACTCTGTTTTACAAAGACTCACACTTCCCTCAGACATGCCTAGAAATCATAGAGTGGTTTAGGTTGGAAGAGACCTCAAAGATCATCCAGTTCCAAAACCCCTGCCATAGGCAGGGACACCTCCCACTAGAACAGGTCACCCAGGGCCTCATTCAGCCTGGCCTTGAACCCCTCCAGGGAGGGAGCAGCCACAACCTCCCTGGGCAACCCGTTCATGTTTCTCACCACCCTCAGTGTGAAGAACTTCCTCCTGACATTTTGACTAAATCTCCCCTCTGCCAGTTTAAACCCATTACCCCTTGTCCTGTCATTACAAGACCTTGTGAACAGTCCCTCCCCAGCCCTCCTATAGGCCCCCTTCAGATATTGGCAGGTTACTATAAGGTCCCCTCGAAGCCTTCTCTTCTCCAGGCTGAAAAGCCCCAACTCTTTCAGCCTGTCCTCGTAGCAGAGGTGCTCCAGCCTCTTGATCATTTTCGTGGCCTTTCTCTGGACTCTCTCCAACAGTTCCATGTCCTACATGGAAACCTACAAATTGTAGAAGAATCTTAGCTCTACAATAGAAACCACTGTGAGTTGTGCTGCCTGATTTTGTTTCTTGTCTGAAAGAAATAGCCTGGAAACATTTATAGAAGTAACTAATATTACAACAAAGTTTAGCTTTAAAGGAGAGTTTAAGCTTAATTTTGGAAAATAAAATCTCACAATGGTGGGGAGTAGAATTATTTTTTGCTGTTTGTTTCATGTAGAAGAGGCCTTAAGGTGCACAATTGAGTAGGTGGACTTTTGGCGTGTGCCCATTTGTCATTTCATGTGGGCCAGCTTTACTCTCTTAAATATTTATTACTTAATCCAAAAAAGTAATAATAGTAATGCTGTAACATTTCTCTGGCTGTGTTCCCTCTGAAGAATAATTACTTGCAATGAGTGCTTGAGGGCACGCTGGTCCCAGTTTGAATCTCTCTGGCTGGTGAGAAAATGATCAAGATGGCTCTCACCTGTCTTAACTTCCAGTCCCAGAGATATTATAGAAATATTTCATTGTCAGAAATACTGTAATAGAGTTTCAAATCTCAAATGCTTTAATTACAAGATTAACAGCTTCCAAGCTAGCAAAAATAACTGAAGTGCCATTTCCAATTGTTTGTACATTCATTCATTTATCCACTTAGCTAACTAACTAAAGCCAGATACAGCTCTTCCAATAAAGCTGAAAGTTGTAATTTTCTTTTTCTCTGGTTATAGTCCCTTTGAAATTGTACAGTGTGGGCTGGGAGTGATTCAGCTAGCTCAAATACTTACACACAAAATGGTCTGTGGAAATACAAAGCACACATATCAAAAAGGAGAGCACTGCTTCATATCAAGTGTATATTTCAAGAGGTCAAAGTTGCACACATAGGAAGAAAATGAAGAAATTCTGAGCATCTCCAACATGCAACCAGTAAGTCTTCTTTTGGTCTCTTTTCTGACAAGGTCTGCTTGAGCCCTTTCATGTTCATTGATGCTTCCTTTTGAGCCCTCAGGCATGACTATGATTAATGGGTGAATATAAGAAATGGAAACTCTTTCTGTGAAGAAGTATCCTCCAGAGCTAAAAGCAGGAGTACTACTGATAGTCTCTTTCATTTCTTTTCACAATTACCTGATTGATGAATATGCTGAATTGGCCATGCATTTCCTGGACAACACACTAGCTATTTTTCACACTTTGTATCTCCAGGCTATCCAACTACATGTGGATAAGTTAACATTCTGGTCCCACTGAGCGTACTAATAATATTTTCACACATTTTTTTGATATCGTGTATAGGTGCAGTTGTGTTTCAGTAACTGAGTGCTTCAGTGCCAATAATGAGATGGTTTATCCTTGTTTTAGAGCAACCAGGATACTATTAGTTGGGTGTAAGCCCAGAACAACTTACACAAATGCATCTGTTAAAGAAATTCTTCCCAATTCTTCATTTGCTCCTCATGGCAGTTTATATGTGAAATAATTGATATCTTGCATAGTAGGGGCAGAATACCATCTATCTGAGGCACCTATAATCACTTGCTGTCCGACAGTTCCAGAGAAGTAGCTCATCCGACTCACAAACTTTTCTTCCACCACTTAAAGCAGTGGTAGGAAAATAAACAATAGATGTTCTTGTTATCTTGAATAATAGACTAAAAATTCAACACTGAAAAGTACCTTCAGAATAATTTTCACCTTGTTAAAATACTAAGAAGGCTGAACTATTTATTATTGTGTGCTTTTAAAGGACATACCTCACCAGAGTATAGGAATACCTGAACTGGTTTTCAGATAACATAGTTAAGTAGTATCCAAACATGCTGAGGCAGACTATGGAGGCACTAATCTTAATTAACGTCTTACAGCTGTAAAAATACAATGGATGTGATCAGGCAGATCAATATGACAGCATGAATGCTGGTCACATTCAGTCCTAAATATATACTGCATCCATGATCATAACCGTGTATAGGCATTATGACGGTTCTTGAACGCTGCCCTCACCAGAGGGGATTGGGGTGAGTAAGTCTAGCACCATCTATCTGATTAGGCCTTATGTCAGTCATCTTACTGCACACAGTGTTGAAGAAGCTGGGCCTTCTAAGGAGGTTCTCACATCGCAGGTACCACTGAGGTATGTGAGATACCAAAGGTCAGACTCTTAGAACAGTGTGAACCTGACTGAGCTGCGGTTTATATCTGATGGGGAAACTGGGGATGCAAGAAGCAGGGAGCTTGTTGCACTCAGTTTCCTTTTGCATTTGCACTTGAAAAGGTGCTGAATCTTTATATCTTCCATGAACACTAACTACATGGCAGTCTTCTTCACACTACAATACAAAACATCAGCTGGGGTCTTGTACTGCAATAGGTGTGATGCACTGCACAACTAATCTTGGCAAACATCTGAAGGATGAGTACTTGTTATTTTGCTGAGGTCGTAGGTAAGTTTTTGTGCTATTCTATGAGGCAGATGAATGTGTTGTGTGTAGTGTGTTTCATTATCAGCTGGAGACAAGAAAATATCTTCTGGAGATTCAGAAGCTGTTGCTGTGTGGAAACATGTTGTGTGAACAACAGGCTGTGACTAATGCATTAACTTTTTCTTGCTTTCTAGGGTTAGATATTAATGGGAAATTACATAATTTTGTTAAAAACATCATTCCTAATCAATTTCAAATCTAATAGGTGCATACCATTTTGTTGGTTGGAATTTTTATATTTCTAGATAGAGGGATAGTTTTATTCTGATTTGGTGATCTGTTCTTTCCATTGCAATCATTTTTATTTTACCATTTTTGTTCCAAAGGCTTCTAGAAACCTTATAAGCAGAGTTCATATCTCAAATAATATGTAATGCTTGGACACAAGCAGAAGCAAGGGAGCATAATGCACACTAGAGGGTGATGGCAGAAGGAAACTGGAGGCTAATGACAGTAAAAGCAAGCAGTCATTTTAGCTGACTGACTGCACAATGTGGTGATCTTGAACCATCTGGAAGTTTGTTTTAATAAATAAATAACATCTGTTTCTCTTCACTGTTGCGCAACCTAACCTTTTGTAGTTGTATTATTTCTCCAAGGAACTCACCAGAAGTGAATTTAGAAGGAGGATGGGAAGGCAATAGCCATGCAGACTTACTCCAAGAGAATATCCTTGATGGCATTCAGATACAAGAGCAAATATGCACAAGCTCAAACAGTTTATGGAGGGAAACAGCTACATGCTGATTAACATAATTTGATAAAGTTATTTAAAATGCAACAACCTTCTTTGGCATGAACAAAGTAAAATCCCATTTATCTTAGCATAGAGAGCTGGTCTGCTACAAAGTGGCATCTAGTTTGTTATTAGTTCTTGTACTATGATCTACAAACTCATAGTTTTGAAGCTTGTATTTCAGGTCCTTAATAGTATGAAAATAGATTGGTTGGAATTTTAAGTGAGAATGCAAAAAGTTATTTTTAACTGGACAAAACCTGTTTCAATGATCTTCCTCTTCTTCCTCTTTCAGGCACTCCTTTACCTATATTGTGGCCTTGGTCACTGTTGCTCCAGATGGCATAGACTGAAGATGTATATCAGGGCTTTCATGACCGGACCTGAAGTACCAAATCTTCCTTCTTGATGACTTCATGAAAATTATGCTTGCCCAAAGACTCTGACAGAAAGTTCATTGTTTACAGGCAATGTATCATCCTATCTACCACAGATTACTATAGGATGAAATAAAATCTGTTATTTGTTGACATTTGAAAAGAGCACTTGACAGTGGAAAGCAAATGGAATTTTAAAATTTTGGTTTATCTAACCCAGTCTGTAAGATTCACAAGGAAAGTTCAAACTGCTTTTAAGAGTGCTATTAATAATATATTTGAATATTTGATGATAGCTTAAGGGAGCTTTCTACTCTGAAATAGAAAATAAATTTGTATTAATGTTTTGGGTCAAATATTGTGTGCAGAATCCTAGCTGATAACTCTGCACAATTAAATTCATAATCACCTTCGTGCCTTCATGTATGAAAATAACAATTACATAATTCTCTTTTGTGTAACTAGCATTTTTAATACACCTTAAATATGCATTCTCATGCCAAGAGATCCTTCAGCAAAGACAACCTGCACATTTCAAAGATCAAAAGCAGTTTGATTAAATGACCTGTAACCTAACATGATTCGTGCTGCTGAAAATCACTAAGACTGTTCTTCAGACAGTTCACAGAGCTTTCATCAAAGTTAGTTTTAGGAAAACATGCTTTGAGTAGAGTGCTTTAGTGTGACTTGTAATAGGAGAGCAGGACCTAACTGTGCAGGAAAAAAATGTCATTTAGAGAATCTGAGAGTGTAGGTGTAGTACAGATGTTTCTGCAACATTCTGCAGTTTGGATGTCGTATTTGGCATTTCTTCTTACATAAGGACATGAGGAGTGATCAAATGGGCTAGTGCTGCATTGACTGTGGTGGCTGTTGTTGCTGGTGGCTCTCTGACATGCCCACCTGCAGCCCTGGGAAGGCATTAGTCGTATATATAGTCAGGATATAGTCAATATTTCCACTTCTATCATGGGGTACAACTGTAAGGATGTCAAGTGGTCTCCCAAGGATGTCAAGGACGTCAAGTGGTCTGTGTGTTGTGAAAACTGTATTGTCTTTTCCCTGTGTGACAGGTGGTTCTCAGGGCTATAGGAATGAAAGTGGGTGCTCTCAGCTGCAATTTCCTCACCATTATGTGTTTTCCATGATGTATGTTTGCAAGTATTTTGTTTTTTCTTAACTGATTTATTTGCACTTTTCTGAGGTGAAATGATTTGCCTTGTCTTTATATCATCAGACTAAAATTTCTCTGAATCCTGAGCCTTAAGGTTTTATTTTGGAAGGATCCAACTGATTTTATTTTTCTGTCATTTGCAGCACTGAAAATTGGAAGGATCTCTTTTACCAATGATCTGTTCTGACTCTTCAAGTCCAGCTAAAGGCAAGTGTTACAACTTGTGATCACTGCTTCTCGTCCTAGTTCTATGCAGTGCTGCCTGTTTTCTTTGTGTCCTTCAGGCACTTGTGGAGTGCATTCATCTGTGTCTGCTACGCTGTGTTTCTGCTTAGGATTTCAGAGGTGTCCCTCAGACTTGAGAGGCATTGACAATTTATAACTTTAGATGTTTTTCTTAGGAAGCATAGTTTTCCTGCACTTCATTACTAACAGTAATAATACTAGCTTAGAAATCTTGGGTGAAATCTCAGTGTTACTGAAATTACATATTTGCAAAGGATATCCTCACTTTTTTTTTGAACTGTCAGGGTCTGTGTGAACTTGTGCAGCCTTTGAACCTCAGTGTCAATGGCAGATACTGTGGTTTTCTCTTGAGTACAGTTCTGCCAAACTGGTCACAGTTCTCTTGCTTTCTCAGAGGAGAGCCTTCAGGAAGGAAACAAAGTGACTTGTGAAGTTGCCTTTCTGTGGTCAATGATTTTCACTGTAGTGCTTTGGTTTTCTAAGAGGTTTGATAGGTTTGCTTACATATTGAATGGATTTGTTGGCACTGGTTTTCCTGTTACTGCAGGTTGCTGCACTTTTCCTAGCTTCTTAAGATAAACTCTGTTTTTTTGTTAATTTTAATATAAAACTTCCAGGCATATACTATTATTCCAAATACAGAAATGTATAACTGCTTTAACTTTCATCATACTTGGATCATGCTTCAGCAATGCATCTTCTCTGTGATCAACATGATTTGTATGGTCAACAGTATTCAAGTTTTATTCTGATTTGACCTTTATTTGGCCAGTTTTAAGCTTTATATTTTTTGAAAGGGAGCTATTCCCTTTGTTGTTGCCAGACTGGCTTGAATTTACATGAGGTATATAAGGGATTATAGCTGCCCACCTTCACAGTGGTATGCAATGAGACTGCATTGCTGTGTTGATTTTTCTGTCTCATGGACTGGCAAACGACAGCTCTATCTCTGGCAGCCCTGGTGCTGCATGTCGTTAGCAATGACCTCAATTGCTTTTTTGTACTTTTCTTTCAGGGTTGCTAAGGACTCCACTACTGTTAAAACTACTACCAAGTTTAGCAAGTAAAGGCATTTTTTACCCATGTTTGTTTTTCCATGTGCTTTACAGAATCATAGTCATATGACACTGGAAAAATATGCTGAATAAGTTTATAACCCATTTAATTTGGTATTTTACAGCTGTGCAGATGGGTGCTCTCCATTTTCTTCCAGTTGTCATCATAGGTTGGAATTTCACTCCATTTTCTTTCTCTGTGGTATTGTTAATTTGTATTCTGCTTGCACATTTTAAACTTATATATATATATATATATATCACACCCATATCCTTATCCTGTATTGTAAACAAAAGGAAAGTGTCATTCTGTCTAACCTCTTCTCCTTTTAGGTACTTTTGAACTTTTTACATAGCTCACTGTCAACTTTCTCTTTCCTGTGTATTATCCATTTGAGGACCCAAATGATACAGTCCTGTGAACCTGAGGCAAAAGAGGAACTTGGAGAAATATTGCAAAAAGTCCCTGAATAAGGAGATGATCTAGCAAAATAATTAGATATAAAGAAAGTACTGCAAATGTAGCAAGCCATTACACAATGGGAAATCAAGGCAAAGTGTCTGTTTATTCCAGGTGATGTGTATCACTTGTCTGTATAAAAACATTTCCATGGGAAGAGAGATTTCAGATGGCTTGCAAGTGACTGAAATGGAAACTGCTGCTGACTTTCCGAAGCTCCATGTAGTTGGCATAGTTCTTCAGTGAAAGGCCACAGAGGAAGTGAGTTAGGAGTAGCTGTAGAAATGATGGAGAAGTAATTCTTTCTTAGTCCATAGCTAGGGGGAGGAAAGCTTTGTGACTGCTTGAATCAAGGAATAATACCCCCCACCAACCTTGTTTTTCCTCTGAGGTAATGGCACCCACATCCTGGCAAACTTGGTAAAGTGGGATGAAATCTGGACCAGAGCAGATGTCTTTCAGTCGAATGCATGGAGATCATGGTCTTGTGATGGCTTCCTGTCCGTTTTGCCTCTTTGAAGTGACGGTGGGGAAAAATCATTCTGATATGTACCAGTGCAAGAGTGTGTATGGGCAGAGAGAGAGCAGAAAAAGGTGACACCAAATGACAGTGTTACATGCAGTTTTCTTTGTCTTCCCTGCAACACATCATACCAGAGCCAGACAAAATTATTGAGCTGAAAATTACTTGAAACTGCTCTAAAACTATTTAATAGCTTACTGAGGGTAATTCTTCCATCCATGGTTTGAGTTTTAATAAAACAGTTAAGAGATGTTAGAAGCTGCAGAATTGATGTTTACACAGAAAATAATTTACATAGTTCTCATTTTATATCAATAATTTTAAATTCATAAGACTTGTCTTCACTTTTATGTGGATTTTTTTTTTTTTTCCTGAGAACAAGGAAATTCTTAACCTCAGTTAACTTAGTCGAAAAATATATCTAAAGTCACCTGTAATATTAGGAATAATGGTCCAATTTAATTCTCCTTTGCACATTTTTCTTACAGATTTTCAAGTGTATTTTGGAAGAATTTAATCATTCATTTTAGCCTCATGGGAAATATACAAAAAATATTATAAAGTGGTCAAAAAGTAAAGAAAATTTCTGATCTGATACTTCAATGTGATTGTCAAACACTACATAGTGCAGAGAAAGGAGAAAAATAAATAAATCTGGAATGATCATTGTATTTCTTTTGATGAAAGTTTTCAGGTCAAATATGAACCGAATATTTCACTGGGACTAGGATGGATTAAGTTATAAGCTGAGCTACAAAGTGGTTTGAGAGTCCAGTGTCCTCAAATCTGCAAGTAATTTAAAGAGGGATAGGGCTTCCCAAATGAGTTTTGATGTGTTTTGCATTGTCTTTATTTTTTAATATTTATTATTATTTTATATATCTATCTGTAATGCTGCATTGAGGTTCATAATCTAACTAAAACTTTTATTCCAGCATAAGATCCAGTCCTAACTTGAAAATCTGTATATGGTCAGAATCTACCATTTTCTCCTGTAGTCTGTTCCAATAGCTATTAACTGTAGCTGTTAAAATTGTGTGCTTAATTTCCAGTTTGAATTGTCTGGCTTCTGCTTCCAGTCAATTGGCTCATGTTATGCATTTCTCTGATGGATTAGAGTCCCCTTTAGTATGCAATATTTTTTACTCAAAAGCACTTACACACCTTAATCTAGTTATGCCTCAATCTTCTTTTCTGATAAGATAAATAGATCAAGCTCCAAGATGGCATTTTCCCCCAGTCTTTAAATGGCATTTGTGTTTCCATTCACTGCACAATCTACTTTGAAAAATATGGACACTGGAGCTGGAGGTGTGGAGGTATAGAATGGGTAGAGAAGTTCCTCTGGGGGTCGCAGTTTTAGAGAGCTTAAGTTAGGTTTCTGCCATATCTGCTATATAGGATCACAGGATCACGGGATGGCAGAATGTTAGGGGTTGGACAGGACTCAGGGAGATCGAGTCCAACCCCTCTGCCAGAGCAGGACCATACAATCAAGCACAGATCACAGAGCAACACATCCAGACAAGCCTTGAAAGTCTCCAGAGAAGGAGACTCCGTAGCTTCTCTGGGAAGCCTGTTCCAGTGCTCTGTGACCCTTACAGTCAAGAAGTTTCCCTTTGTGTTGCGGTGGAACCTGTTGTGCTGCAACTTACACCCACTGCTCCTTGTCCTATCACAGGGAGCAAGTGAGAAGAGCCTGTCCACACTCTCCTGACCAGCCCTCAGATAAACATTTTTTAAATCTCCTCTCAGTCTTCTCCAAACTAAAAAGCCCCAGATCCATCAGCCTCATAAGGCATGCCTTCCAATCCACTAATCAGCCTTGTAGCCCTTAGCTGGACCATCTCCAGCAGATCCCTGTCCCTCTTAAACTGGGAAGCCCAAAACTGGATGCAGTATTCAAGATGGGGTCTCACCAGAGCAGAGTAGAGGGGGAGGAGAACCTCCCTTGATCTGCTGACACACTCTTCTTAATACACCCCAGGATGCCATTGGCCTTCTTGGCCACAAGGGCACATTGCTGTCCCATGTATAACTTGTTATCCACCAGGACTCCCAGATTCTTCTCCACAGTACTCTGCTCTCCAGCAGATCACCTCCCAGCCTGTACTGGTGGAATTTATTATTCCTTCCCAGGTGCAGGACTCTGCACTTGTCCTTGTTGAACTTCATAATTCTCCTCCATTATGAAGAAGCTTGAAGCTTGAAGAAGCAGTTCAGAGGTGCCAGAACTGAAATCTTTGTGATTATGTCCCTCCAGTCCTCCACTGATGGCCTTGCTTTACTACTTTTTACCATGACATCTCCCAAGTGTCACCGTGACGAGGAGACAGGGAGAGAGTTTGATGCAAACTAGTTCCATTTATTACATGCATTTGTTCATCTTATATATGCTTAGATATTCTAAAGAAGGCAGCGTGTTACAATTCTATTGGCTATTTACCTATCCGAATAGCTAAAGCTAACACAGTGATTGGCTTAACTAAAAATAGGAAGTCATACATCTTTATCTGATACAAAATACAGACACTGCCCAACATCCAAGAACACAAACTGTGAGTTCTTTGTTTTACCTTCTTATCAGAGTTTTTACAACCTCTAGGTCATTTTGCCCCTGACTCCACCATACACCACATTCCACATGGCCCACACTTAGAGCCTATGTGTCAACTCCTGCAAACCTCCACAAGCACATTTAACACCTCCTCACTCTTTCTCCACACCCTGTCTCCATTTATCTTGACACAGCACATCTGTTTTATTATGAGTCTGTGTATGCACACCCAAGATGCTCAGCTCCTTAGCTTTCAAAGCCCTTCACAGACATCAAGATACAATTTAGAACTTGTAGCCTTGCTAATTCACAGCTGTCAGTGTGGAGATGACTTGTCCTTTTTTTACAGGTTAATGATTTGCAGTAGTTTTTTTCTTATTTCATGGAATTCTTTCAATGATGGGGAGAAAAATATTGAGAGGAAATAATTAAGTTGACATAGCTGAATGACTGATGAATCTTAACAACGATAGGTGTAAGCCTGCAGTGATTACTTGAATGAATGTTCCCAATGGGCAAATGCCTTCCTCACTTACATTAAGTCAACTCTTTGATTTAAGTGGAATTCTGGTAATATATATGAGATGTATGAGATTTGGTACAGTGATTTTTAGTGAAGGTGACAACTTCCTGAACTGATTTTAAATTAAGTTTTTAAGGTGGTAAATCCCTTTAATGAATCCTGCCAAGGTACCTACTGAGTTGCACAGAAAAGGAAATTCCAAACACAGGGAAGTTGAAGTTATGTGGTATGCTCCTAAACATCTCATTTCAAGCTTCTTACTGTTGTGTCAATTATATTGCACTTCATGTATACCTAAAATTCTTGGTATAAGGACTAAACATACCTAGAACAACAGCTAAATAGAAATTACTATGGACTATATCCTTCTGTTTTCTTTAATAATCATGACTGATTGGTGAAAAAGAATTCTAAAGCTTATTAATGTAGTGGGTTTAGCAGTTACCTGCCCCCCCCACCTTTATAAAGCCCAGCTAAAACTCAGAAAAACACTGGAAGTTAATAAATGAAGCTTTATATTTACAGCAATGCCCAATATACAAGCAAATATTTACAGGATATTACAGATATTTAAAGATATATACAGTGAAAAGGTAATACAGACTCCACATCCCTCCCGGAGACCAAAATCCCCGAGAGAGGGTAACCAACCCCCCCCAGCACCTTCCCCCCTTCCCCAGTCTTATCTCACCACCAGTTGATGCTGCAGGTAAGCTGAAGATCGGTCAGAGGGATTAGTAATAGGAAGGAGTTTTACTCTGAATTAGCTAAAAGACAGAGAGACAAAGAGAAGCAGCCGCAGCCAGCCCAGACAGAAGCCCTCTGCTCATCTGGTTGTTTTGAGAACAATTCTTAAAAACAACTTTTTTTTCTTTCTCAGTAAAGGTCTGGGTGAAGTGCCACACTGTGTTTNCAGTACAGGTCTGGGTGGAGTAAGACACTGTGATTATCTTTCTCAGCCAATAGTCTAATTTCTCACTCAAATCCTCCAATTAGCTCAAACCAACACAATGAACTAAATCAAATAACTTCCTTGTTTATTCTTAACAAAGACTAAACCAAAAGCATTGAACTAAGAGCATCTCAGATGTATCAAGAAAGGAATACTGCATAAACATGCATATTTGTGTTGTGCCCTTCTTAAACCTACATCCACAAGGGCAGCAGATAGTTTTGTGTAGTCCATACACTATTGAATGAATGGTCAAGTATTCAACTGTCCTTTAAAGTACTCTTGGTGTCAATTGGCTTCTTAAAGCACTCACTACGGACTTTGTTCTTGCCTCCCAGAGCTGCTTAAGTATTTCCCATTAGAAAATCATTCACTAAAATGAGTAGAAAGTTCAGAGAAGCAGAAACAGAAGAAACATACTCCCCAAACATCCAAGTACCCATTCTCTTCTTGCCACCATGAATGAGATTACTGATAAAATTTGTCTGTGTTGACTTCAAAGCATTTACACCAGTGCAGATATGCTACTTCTAGCATGATTCATCAATAAAATTACCAACATTCTGTGCAAAATGGAAGTCTAAGGGAGCTACACATATATATATATATATATATATATACATACATACACATTTGTGTACACATATATATGCATGTATATGCATATACATATATATACATATATACGTGTGTGTGTATATATATATATATATGCACACACACATATACATACAGCTTACCTGCCTGGGGAAGAAACAGAATAGGGCTTGCATTGCTGAGGTTGTACGACAGCCCCTAATTAACAGAGCAGATTTAGTAGCTCTCTGTCTTACTAAGATGTGATTTAGGAAGCAGAGTGGGCTAACATTCAGGTCTGTGTTGTGGGAGGACAGCCTGCAGATGGCAGGTGCTGGCACGTGGTATGGTTGGTCCATCATGATGACCTGAAGATAAAGCTGGGTACAAGCAATTACACCCTCCCCACACTGAAAATAAATGGGCATGTAATTAGAGAGGTGGTGCTCCAGACAACTGAGTGTTCTTTTTTTTCTCTTTTTTTTTTTTTTTTTTCCTGAGTGGTGAATGTGAGGTGTATAGTAATTTAGAAACTTTACTTTTGTTTATTTTGGTAATAACTGTAATATTTTCATATATTTTTAGCTCTGAAATCTCATGTTTTGTCCCATGAGAAGTCTAATGATATAAAATAACTTACTGGAGCACAGTGAGTTTGGTTTCTTTTTCCCTTTCACACCCCAAATTTTTTGATGTACATAGTTGAAAATCAACAGAAAGACATTGCAATTTGGTAAAATCAATATAATTAGAGGGAGAAAAAAAAATTATGTACTGAAAAGACCACAATTCAGAGAACTGCTGGGCATGATTGCAATGCTTAATGAGCTGTGGAGCTGTAGTGCTCTGGGTCTGGCATGATGTGAGATGTGGTGCCTCTGATGGAAAGCTTGCCACTAGCCTGGGTCCCCAAAATTCTTCTAAGATATTTCATTTCAGCATCTGTATTAGGACAAATCTGTAACATACCCACTGCCATTTCAGCAAGATATTCATGATGAGAAGCTTGACACCAAAATGTCAGACTTGCACTGAATTTCTTCATGTTATTAACATTTAGTGCTGCTGCTAGGGTGAGTGTGCAGCATTGTAATAAACCCCTCTGTGAAAAGTGAATTTGTCCTTTTCACAATTTAATTCTGCTAAGAGTTGTCGGTTAAAAGTATTTTGACTTTACATTGTTATTGACAATTTATATTCCTCTAAGTGGGCTTTGGGATTGTCCTGTCAGAACTAAACTACACAGCTGGGATTGGAGTCTCCTGCATTAAGTTTATTACCTTTGCTTTTTTCACTTTTCCTTTCCTGAGCCAGATTTGCCACAAAGCAGGAAAGGAGCCAATCAAGGATGGCTTGATTCAGACCTCTGCTTTTTCTCTCACCTAGCCACTGAGGTGACATGAGGTGAATTTTGTGATGGACATATGCCCACGTTTCTGCACCAGCTCATCTTATTTCCCCATGCTGATTTTGTGACTGGACAGAGGCAATGGTGTGGGAGTGTGTTGGGGTAAGTGTATCTTCTGGTGTAACTTCTTCATGGGACACTTCACAAAGAGGTCCAAACTTTCCTAAGGCACAGGACCTGGTCTCCTCTGCCTTCACATGCAGTGTCTCAGTGGTGAGACTGAGACACTGCATGGCAACTATAGGGACTCTTCAGGAGACTCTAGGCTGGTGTGAACCCTTGAGTACATGTCACACTTCTGCATGACAGCTTGGGAAACCTGCTAATTCCCACTTCTATTATTAAAATTAAATAAATGCAGAGAAATGTTTTGCTTGGATTTTGGAGCTCTGGATACCATTTTCTCTTGTCACATAGCTTCTCACATTATAAATTCTTTGTAAATGGAAGTTTTCTGTGTAGCAAATCCAGTAAAAGAATAATTTTTTAAAAGGTTAATTTTTAATCTTTCCTGCTAGATTTAATATTAGATATGAATGATCCTGTAAAGCACATTTCTTTGTTACTGTTTCTACAAAAGAGCAGCATATAGTCTTTCACTTATTCCTGCTGCCAATAGCAAAATATGTTCACAAGTTAAGAGTTCATCTTTGCAGGAAGCAACAAGAGTGGGCTGCTCACCAGGGAAGGCAAGCCAGGTGCCAGGGTGACAGCAAAGGCACAGTCCCACAATGCTCAAGCAAGGACAGCAAGTCCAGTCAAGTGATGGTAAACAGGGTTGCTCACAGCTTAGACGAGTCCCTCATGATAAGGCAGGTTTAAGGTCAAGTCAGTGGGTTAGGAACAGGGCCAGGAACCAGCAGCCTGATCCCATCTTAGACAGCTGCGCTGTGTCAGAGGTGGCTGCCAGCAAAGACAACTGACTACTGAGGCCAGAGCAAAGGTTGAGACTGTGGTTGTATGCAGAGGCCAGGCCAAACTGCCCTGTAGGACAGTAAAAGCACATCTTCTGTAGGATGCTGTCAAATTCATGCTAAGAGGATCACTATGTAGATGGAACTCAGTGACAATCAGGATTCCAACAATTGTGTACTACTAACTTGCAGTGATGTGTTTTGCAAGGTAAACTGGAGATGGTAACAAGATTACCATCTATAATTTAAAAATAAAAAAACTCCCACAGCTGAAAGTAAGATGGTTCGCATGAAACAAATGCTTTGCATAAAGACAGAGCATATTTCTGTTCCTCTCTGGAGAGGCTTCTGAGCATTATTATCCTATTGTGATGCCATGCTACAATTAATCACGCCTTTTAGTGATGCTGTAATAAACTCAGAGGTTTAGATTCTCAGCTCGTGTAAATCAATATGGGTCCATTCATTTCAATGGAACTGTACCAGGGGAATATCTGGCCTGAGACATCAAGTGAAGCTTGTAGAGAGATGTTTAATAAAGCAAGAGACTGGTGTTTTCACAGTAGATAAATGACTTCATGGGAGATGCTGAAGTCTCTTGTGGCACCTCTTCTCCAAGAAGTTTTATTTTAATCACTCTCATAAAGTTCCCTTAACGACAGCAATAATGTTAAGTGCCTGACAGAAAGCAAGGGAAATCAGATTTCTGGATAACCAGTGGAATGAAATGTTGCTCTTTGGTTGTTATTGGATGTGTTTGTATGTAGTAGGTTAGAACTGGGCTGAGCTGGGGTTAATTCTCCTCTAATGCTGTGTTTTGTGGTGCTGCAGCTAAGCATTGATAAGGCAGCAGTGTTGTAGCTACTGCTGGGCTGAGCACCCAGCCTGGGGTTTTTGGTTTTTTTTCTCAACATGTCCCCGCCCCAAGATGCTAGGAGGACACAGCTGAATCAGGTGATCCAGACTGGCCAAAGGGACATTCCATACCATATGACGTCAGCTCAGATAAAAGAAGGAGGTAATAGAAGAAAGTTTGGGGGAAGATTTGTCTATGGCATCAGTCCTCCAGCAGTAACCATCAAGCGTAGAGAGCCCTGCTTCCAAGACCAAAATGTGGTCCATCTGATGGGAAGTAGAGATTAATATCTCTATCTGCTCCTGCTTCCGCATGGTCTGTTGCTTCTTGCTTATTTATTATTATTAAATTGCTTCTATCTTATAAGTGGCCTTTGTTATATTTTCCCCCTCTCCCCTGCCCATTTAAGAGGGGGAGTGATAGAGTGGCTCTGGAGGGCATTTGGTCCCTGGCTGGGGCCAAACCACCACATTGTATTTTTCTTTTCTTAGGATTTTTATTCTATTCTTTCCTCCCTTTTAGTATCACTCAAAGTGCCAGTGCTTAAAATCTCCCTTCTTCAGTTCTCAGACAGATAGATCTCTGTGTGCTTTCTGTGAGTAAAGTCTATAATATACAGTGTAATTTGTTTAGTTTTATCTAGAACTGTGCCATAAACCAAAGATCTTAAGAGCAAGCACCCAGTTTATCAAGTCAGTAGTCCTTGTCCATGTTTATGTAGTTGGAACAGATGCAACACTTCCATAGATATTAAAGAACCAAGAAAATATTCAAATAAAGTGATTTAAATTAAGCTAGTTTAGGATGGTGCAAAACAGTAGTACTTATGGGACTGTGTGTGAGGATGTCTCATTTAAGCCATTTCTGATAATGTAAACATAATGAATTTAACAGCAAAAAGCTCCTATTACTTAAAGAGTTAGATGACAAATATGAATGTCTTCTCATCTCTGAAATATCCACTGTTTAACTCTCATGCTCAAAATTCTGCAAATCAGATAAACTTGTCCAGGTTATATATGCCAAACCTGATGCATTCATATTTGACAAATCTGGTCTTTGTCCTCAGTTAACACCGGTTCTTGCTAGCATGTCTCTTTAAGCACGTGATTATTTTTTACTTCATTTCATGTTCATACTATTTTCCTTCAATTTCTTAGTCCATGTAAATTCCACTCAGATTAATTATAGAGAGGTGGAAGTAGCTTTACTGACTTCTTAAAGGTTTTTGGCATAAGCTTAAATATGTTCTGAAAACAACTATGGAGACAAGCCTCACAGTGTTGATGCAGCACCATAATTTCTATAAGCAATATAGTATACTTAATGTAAGTAGAAATGTGTAGAAAAGTTCCAGAATTTTGAAGTCCATCCAGAAACAGGAAGGTCTGACTTTTATACTCAGAGTAGATTGTTTGCAATACTGGAATTTGTAACTTTTAAAATGAACAGTTGCTAGATACATGTATGCCATTTTAAAACAAGCAAGAACTGATTTACCATTGTGAAGAACTTGTAGCATTTGGCTTGATTTCCAAAATGGGAGATCTGTCCAGGATTCAAGGAGTATTTGGGTGTTTATGTAGCATCATTCTCACTGTCATCCTATGAGGATCTGTTGTATGACTTTGAGGTCTCCTTCTGGGTGACCTAGTAGCAGTCAGAGACTGATGAACAGAACAATCTTATTACAACCAAGTGTGTTTTACTACATTGCAGAAAGAAACATGCAGGTTAGATACCAGTAAAAGTAATGAAACACTGCAACACTGTGTTTGATGACACTGGCACATTTCTTTCACTAGAAATTCTTAGGACTGGGGTAAGTTTGGCTGACCCTTATAGAAGAGAGGTCAATGACTAGGATGACAAGTTTGTGTATTTTCAAACTTTTACCTTACTCTTGTATGACTTATAATAACCATTTCTGCTACTGATCTCTATGCAATAGCTGCAGCTATTGAAAGGGAAACATTGTTAGTTTTGCACAGCAGTATACTGGGCTTTTCCTGAACACAGACTAATCGTGACATCAATGTGCCTTCAATGAGCCTCAACGGTCAGTTAAACTTTTCCAATAGAGAGAGCTGATGGCTCTTCTTCTTTGCATTACACAACCACCCTTAGGTAACAGCTATCAATTAGCATTGCCAGGAATTAAGAACTGCTCTGGGTTTATGTGACCCTCAAGGATTAAATAAACTTCAAATAGTCACCATGGGCCAAAAAAGTAATATGTCTTGCTTTGAATTGCTTTAAGGCAGGAGTAATGTCTTCTTTGTAGTCATTACCATCTTGTGATGTCCTATATCATTCATCAATTGCACTGTTGAAATAGTAACATGAATTGACTTCTATTGATGCATCACTTGTAATTCCACATGCCCATAAATGAACTCATAAAAATCTTCTTAACCTTTCTTGGATGCCCTCTGATAGAGAGACTGTTACTGCCTTCTCAGTTTTCTTACTTATTATTGCTCGTCTTCACAGCAATTTGAATGACATAGCTCTTGTGTGTTCCCAGAAGAGCATGCCACCAACATACCTTCCTGAAACATGCCACAAATTTTTTCAGCCTTCACAGACATTTTGCATAGCCTGATATTACCACTTCAATCCAAAAGAAAATGACTGTAATATGACACATATAATTCCAGAAATTTCCAGAAATGTTTGCTCTATAATTAATAATTTTGTATATTCATAACTTATTAAAAATATAAGTCCCTCTAGTGCCTCTTCCTGACAATTATGCAGTGATAATTTTCATGCTATGATCTAGCATTTTTTTGTATTGGCCTCCTATTTACCAGTTACCGAGCATCCAGTTTAAGGGATTATTTTTCACAAGAGTAAAGGAATTTATTTCCATGAGTCTTTAGATACTTGAAGCTATGATTTAATTTGCAAATGTGTTTGATAATTATATTAAGTTGCTGTATTGCCCTGTCATAACAGTAATGTTGTCTTGCATAGCATAGTAGAGTTCTTTTTACTCTCCAAGATAGTCTCACAAACTACTTATGTGATAAATAAGATCATGCCACGAAAGCACAATTTGTGCACTGATCCATCGTTATCCATAAGCCATAAGCTCCTTGGCAAAATCTTGGCCTGTGCCAGCTCATTCTGTCCTAGATTGTGCTTGACCATGTTGTGTTGTGCTACTTGTTTTCAGGCCCGTAGAACAGGCTATGTCCTGAAGAGTAAACATAACTGCAGTCTCCTGTTTGGTGTATGGATCATAAACTGAGTTGAGTGCTGTTTTTTTCATCACAGGAGAGCTGTCTCTCTTCTGCCCCTCTCTGCTTTACAACACCACTATCAAAAGCCCAGTGCCTTTCTTTTACCTCACTGTTGTCAAAATTTCTATGTGCTATCTAATACAAGAGGAATCTTCTGTGTGCTCTCAGAGAGAGGCTCCAAGTGGGATCTCAAATTCAAAATTTCTCCCCTATATTATGATCCTGAGTTGGCTCATTTTTGGCATCTGGGTTTACTTAGATGAAAGGCTGGACTTGAGTGTAGGCTGACAGCATGGTATAGGTTTTACAAAGTCAAAAGGAACAAAGTGATTTAGATCCCTTTATAGTTGTAGCTAAAAGAATCAAGCCTGCTGTAGTCTCCAACTTTGTCTTTTGTCATATATATTGAAACAGATGGCAGCTTCTGAACTACTTCAAAAACAAAGCAGCTTCCGGTGCCATCCTTGGGCTTTATACTGTATATTTTATGCAGACACTGTAATGACATGGTTGTTTTTTAAGGCAGAATAACCATCAGAGAGCAAAAACTACAGATTATGTTTACATAACAAATGATTAATCTGAAAGCTCTAAAAATGCAACTGAATGCATCTACCTTTTCTTAGTACCAGAATAGTTATAAAAGAAGAATGTTTCATTAACTTTAGAAAATATTCATAGTATACTGCACTAAAGGTCTGAATAGTACCCACAAGCACTGGACAGGAGATGTGTTCTGTTATCTGAACCGGGTGAATCAGACAGAGCGGTATAGGTAAATCTCAAATAAATTATTCAAAGCCATTTAAGTAACTCCCTTTCTGTCACGTACCTTATTTATTCTTGGCTTTTAAAGGAAAACTATTCTTATCAACATTAACATTTGTTGAGGAAACCTTGTGTTGGACTTACAGGTGGCCCTCTGTCACAGTTACAAACTTGGCTAAAATGTAATATGTGAAACCAAGTCTAAATGAAAATTTTGTACCTGTTCAGAAAAACTGCATATTGCCAGACGTGTACAGTTTCTTTTGTCCAGTGAAAATGTGTCTTTTAAAGTTATAATCATCCAAGAAAAAACTTTTCTATTAGCTGTGTACTCAAGGTGAGATTGATAATAAAGTCAAAGGATATGATTACTCACACCAGTAATAAGTATGAATGTGGGCTTACCAATTGCACCATTAGGATTTGCAAGTTTTCTGAGAAAAAAATGCATGCTTTGCCATGTTGATTACCGTCTGACATTCTTTTTTTTTTTATATTCAGAGCATATGTTGAGCGAACCCATATTATTTTGTGCAATGATAGTGTACTGAGCTGTACACTGTATTAGAGAACCAGTGTTCCTTACACTTTATTAAAGAACTACACTTAGATTTGGCAATGTCACAACAATTTTTTTTTTCCAAGAAGCTGAAAGATTCAAATGTTCTTCTGTTTCTGTATTCAATGTCTCTATGGCTGCCCTTTACAAATTTTGTAGTGATAGAAGTTTCCTCTTGCCTGTCAGCTATTTATGGGATAGCCTTATCAGAGATGGGATCCAGCTAAATATATGGATAGTAATGAATTTCAAAGGTGACAAATATCCCATAATGAACTGTCCTTCTATTGATTTCACTAAAAATATTTTTCTGCCATAAAGGAACTTAGACATTTAATGTGGGCCAGAGTAGCTGGATCTACTATATTTGCCAATAATGGTGGGTTTTTTTGTACAGTAAGCTATATAACAATTTATAAACTGAACATAGCTCAACCAGGTGATTTTTAAGGACCTAGAGAATACAGAAAAAAATGAGGTTTCTCTTCAGGACCAGAACCAGGTAAAAGTGCAGAGATGTGATTCTCCTGTACATATATTCCTCTGTCTAGCATAATCTTTTAAGTTTCTTTTAACATGAACCAGCAACTACAAGGTGCATGAAAGAAAAAAAAATCTTGAAAGCTCAACCCAGCGGAGCTAAGAAGCACTTAAAGAATGAGTATAGAACTACTACAAAGCATACAGCAGCATATATACTTCTCCAGAGACTATGCACTGAATGCACATTTTGTAATTTTCACAAGGGAAAACAAATTATAACAGGAAATGTCTCAGGCAAAAGGTGGGTTTGGGTTTTTTTTTTTTTTAGATAAAGGCTACCCACCAGGTTTTCATCATCCTACACAACATGGAAGTTGAGCAGTTATTATAGTTCAGCCAATTCCATTCTTTCCCTGAGTAAAGGTGATGTCTCTGAAAATTGAAAAGGTAAATTCAGCAGGAAAAATGCTTTGATACTATAGTTATATCTATTATTAAATGACAGATTCTTTTTGGGATGAAGTTATTCAAGATACTGCCCTAAAAGGCAGAGGAGATTATTCATTCTTCTGAAATGCAATATGAAGGAAAATTATGTGACACAAGGGCATTCAAAAGCCCCAAGGCTCTTTGTGAGTAGGGCTGGAGAAAACATTAAATGTTAGTACAATTGATATTTCTGAGCTCACCTGAGAAGGAGCGGTGAAGGAAATATAGTATTTTGGGACAACAAGCAGTGCTAGTATTAAGGAATTGTTCGAATCTGGGTTATAAGTGAATTGTAATGAGGCCGATATAAAAATTATTAAATATTTCATTTAATATATGCAAAGAAAATTTCCCCAAACTTATTTACAGTTAACACACACAGATTCTGTTATGCGGTTGGTTAAACTAATTTTGCAGAATGTATATTTACAATCAGATTAATTTAAATGAATTTAAGAAAGCTTTTAGGAAATTTAAATAACTGGAGAGAGTCTTGCAGCATAAGCTGCCGCTTAAAGGTTAAACGTAAACTTTCGCAAACTTCAGAAAAGAGAGTAGGATTTATTCACAGTCAGTCTCAATATCTGTGATCCAAAAAATATATGTAGAGGATAAACGGGGAAAGATACAGTCTCAGCCACGTGGTGGCCCTACACGTGGTGACGATGTGGGCTTGCTGCTTGTGTAGCTGATACTGAGTGCGTTGTCTGAGAAGATCCACGGGTGAGGGACAAAACCTCTGTGGCTCTCAGGAAATCATCAGAGTGGCCAAATGCCTGGGTGAAGTAGGATCGATGTTTATGAGCTGAAATAGTCTGATTGGATAAGATGCATGGCAAAGGGGTCGGTCCTCTGGGCTGGAGCGGTGCAGTGGCAGTTCCCGATGTCGCAGGCGGTCGCTAGGCCGTTTCTGAGTGAAGCAAGCAGCTTCAGACCCTTGGCTCAGTGCCGAAGATGGGTAGGTCGGACCTGCCGTCAGTGGGGGAGGCGAGTCCGCAGCTAGGCATAGTGCAAAACATGCAAGGCAAGCGGGCGAAACAAAGGTAGCGGCAGGCAGCAAACAAACAATTTGGCTAGGTTTTGAGCATTTTGACAAGTGTCTTTGACCAACAGCAAAAGAGGAAAACAGCCCTGGAACCAATCCTAGGTTATTTTACCAAAAGAGATGCACATTGCCTAGCGTTGTGACCTGTCCTTACCACGAACAATACAGGGTGCAAAACAAGGCCAAATACAGTATCTGTGTGGCAGACTGGGAGGCACCAAGTACTTTTATCCACTGTCCTGCTTCTTCCATCCCTGGAAAGGTGGGGTGCAAGGTGGGTATTCAGGTAGGTGTTCCAGATATGTATTTTAGGTATAATTTGGACCTTCCACCACACCCTGGAGGGTGGTTGGAACATGATTCATCCTGACTCCTCCCTGAGGGTGGTCTGACCTGCCCCCAAGTTGTACTGGTTAGCCACTCCCACTTACTGTTTTGTTTAGAGCCCCTATAAATGCAGAGGAACTTCCTGTTTATCTCTCTTGCTCTTCACTTCTTCCCTTTGCCTCATCAGCAAGCAGCATTTCTGATTCCTGTTTCTCCTGCTTTACCATGTGTCTCCCACAAAACATGTGGTGGGACCATCCGACATCCATCACCATCCACCTCTACCTCCATTCACCTCTACCTCCATCCACTTGCATCCATCTACATCCAATCTGGTTGTATGCATAATTTATTATTTTGTTTCCCTTCCCTATAGTTCTGTAACTCCCCTTACCTAAAATCACACTTTATTTACTGTTTAAGTTAAAAGGTAACTTCCAAATCAAATCAAGGCTATTCTTTGGGCTTGGGTTTTGGATCAAAAAAGTTAAGGTTACTTCTTAGACTTTTGGTCCAGTCCCATTTACTTTGGTACAAAATAAATTTAACAGGCTTTAAAATCCTGGCGAACTTAGCTGGTGTAAGAATGGCAAAGGGCCTGTATGAGCCCTGGCTTTGTGATGTTAAAGTACTGAGTGACATGCAGGTAGTTGTACATAGCTGTGAAGCTTCTGGAGAGATCTAGTGCCTGTTGGCCTCTGGGCATTAACTGGGATTATTCTTTGGCACTACCTGTTCTGCTGCAATGATGATTGATCCTATTAAACATCCCAAAGCTGAAAGACTTCTCAAATCATTTTGAGCAGGACAGCTTCCACTTCTTCTGTGGTATGTGTTCTGGGCTAAAATCAGTGCTAAAGCATTCACTAAAGCAACACCTTCATTAGTTTAACAACTCAATTCTCAAGTTACTGCTCTAGTCATTTTTCAGTGTCTATAGAACTTTGGAGGTTCAGTTTACGAGGCTCCTACTCTTTGCATCTTGAAGATCTTTCTTTGGTACTTAGTTTCTTATTTCTTGGCTGGTTATCGATTAGTTTTACTTTGTAATTCAAGGGTTAGAAAAACATAGCATCCTGATGATATTAAAACTCAAGGGAATGAAACCCAAACAACATTATCAAATGTACTGAAGAAAGTCTTCTTTGAAGGCAGGACTGATTAAAAGACTTTCATTATTCTGAAAGTAAGTGGATATTAAGCAAGATTAGATGCTAGAAATGGCTTCCTTTAGTATCCAAGATGGTTATACAATTAGCGACTTCAAAGTAGTAATTTAGTTTAAAATAGATGCAAACCATGTAGCTCCTCTGTCAACTGGCATGTGCTTTAAGAATTGAGCTTTCAGTGCTGTATCAAAATGTTATCAGTATCATGTTTTCTCAAATTCATATCCTGAGACAAATTAATATGTGAATTTAAAAATATTTATGTTTTAATTTTTTTTTGCTTGTTTTAAGCACATCCTATACAATCATTTGCATGCGAATCACTCTCTTTTGGCATGCTCTTAAGTCCGGCATTTTCTCAAATAATTTAACCTAAACTGACAAGTCCAAGTGTATTAATTTCCTAAACATATTACCAGCTGGGACCAACTAGTTACAATTACTTTTTAGATAACATTATACACAGAACATAGAATCAGTCAGGGTTGGAAGAGGCCATAAGGAGCATCTAGTTCCAACCACCCTGCCATGGGCAGGGACACCCTACCCTAGAGATCAGGCTGGCCAGGGCCTCATCCAGCCTGGCCTTGTTTGGAAAGTTATATACTTTTGAATGGGTCTGCAATAGGCTTTGTAATTTAGAGAGCAATGAATGACCTCTGAACATGGCTAAGACAAAAAATAATTAACAAAGAAATCTCCTGATGTGTTCTAATATTACATCAGTTTGAATCTAACACCATTATTCTCTGTTTTAAATGTTAGTAGTTAGAGCATATCTACTTTATCTCCTACATATGTCAACATAAAATCAATAAAACTCATAAACAGCAATTAAAATGCAATAACAATCCCACTCACTTTTTTTATTGTGGTTTTTTTTTTTGTTTAAGCAGTATGATCAGCTAAATTGATGATCATTATCACCTCCCTTAATTTTTCCCCTTAGTAGTGTCGATTTGCATATTTATGCCACAAATATTTCACTGACTAATACAAGCCTCTCTTTTGCCATATCCATAACCATGGGGGTGCACACCTGGACCAGAATGAGTCAGTTATTCAGCCCAGAAGAGATGTTTTAAAGCAGCATGGTTTGATTCGCTTTGCACATTTAATGTGTGAGGACTGTATACCCAGATCAGGCACCAGGTGTCAGAGACATTCTTTGCCTCTCTCACATGACAAGACTGAGAGGACTCTTGCACCAGTGTCATCCAAATGTAGAGATGAGTCTGGGCCAGAGTTCTCAAGCTGCAATAAGCATCCAACTAGTAATATGCAAGTTACTCTAAAGATATGCAGAAATCCTGTTTGAGCAGCCAAATGCCTCCTTCTGTGCATGTACCCAACATAGCACAGTGCCAGGAGATTTTTGCTGCTGATACTGTCATTAATGCTCTTACCTAAGCAAACTGCATTTAGAAAGTGCTATGTAGGATGTTCTTCCCTGTTGATAATTATAGTTCGATAAGTATCACACTGCACTCAAGTATTTCAGAAAGTCTGCTTCAATAAAAGGGACTTCTGATCCTACTCAGATTGCAATGTGAGCTTACAATTTCTTCAATGTGTCAGTCTAGTTAAGGAGAATCATTAATCTGCAGTGTAATAAATGAGAAGAGAATCTGTCCTGTAAATAAAATATGAAATTACTGATGGAAAAGGAAGATAATTTTTTCCTCTATTTGAAGTTATTTGTGAATGTTTGGCTGCATTACCAGATAATGCCATTTTCTGTACTTTGTATTAAAACAATATAAAGAAAGAAGGTATGCAGCAGAATAAATACTGAAAGACTTGCCTTGATATCAAATGCAGTTGTGGAACTGACTGACTATTAATGTACTTCAAGACAGAATCTAAATTAATGCTTTGCACTGAATAATATAGTTATCAAAACAAGCCAGGACATGTTCAGTGATTGCTGGACTATAATTTCTTTGATTTTGTTAATCAAAATATTGGAACAAAATTTTGCATCCAAAGCTTTGAGATGAACAGTTTTGGACTATCTAAGACCTGTATGTTCCATTGCTGGCATGAATATTTGGAATTCCCTATTTGATTGGTCTTTGAACAGCCAATTAAATTATATTACATCCTTTTGTCCCTTAATTGAGTTCTAAAAAAAAAGCAGAAGTATTTTTTCCTGTCTTCTTTTTCATTTAAAATTGCTTTTTGGGTAAGAGAACAATACAGTTAAAAGCCAGCTTTACTAGCTGTCTTGAATATTTTATATTCAATTTTCTCTTCACTTCAAAGATGGAAATCAACTGAAGGTTTTTGAGCCTGTATGGTTTCAACATTTCCTGTTTTAACTGTCTAAGCTGTGGTACTCTGGGCAGGGTTTTCTGAGGTTAGGCAATCTAAACTCATAGGTCTCCCTATCCTTTAGCCTAAATGGCTCCATAATGGTGGAAGTATGAGATAGTGTAGGGATTTCTGAATAGAAGAATATTAGTTTTCTGCAAAAGACTTTGAAAATTAGTGCATGTCTTCTCACTCAGCAACCTTTCTTGGTAATACAATATTTCCATAGCTATAAATAAAATTTTTTTTTTTCTTTTTTGGAAAGCAATGCCTTTTGGTTTGTTTTGTAGTGTGTTTTCCCCACATATTTAATCCCAGATGAAAAGGATCTCTGTGTTTAATGCTATCACATCAGATGATTACAGCTATCACATCTGATAAATCCAAGTATTTCAAACAGAGCTTGTGGGCACACAGTAGGAATTTTATGCTGATGACTGGTAAGTTTCTTGGCCAGTGCATTTGTTGTGGAAGTGATCAGGTTGAATGATCACTGAAATATCTGAAAGGTCTGTGACCCTTGCTGTTGCTTGATAACGTTTTGTACTTTACTCATGCTAAGCAGTCATTTGGAGGCTTGCTTGCTTTTGTTCTCTTAATTTTTTATCTTCCTTGTAGCAAAATTAATTTAGAAAAGTCACTATGTGCTGCTGTAAATGTTTGGAGACCACATATCAGAGAAATGCTTGTTATTAGCTGCAATACTGCTGTTTGCCAAAGCCAAGAATAATGCCTCAGAAAATAAACTCAGATGCCTGTTTCATTGTGCCCGAAGTTATTTTCTTTTTTATCCAGAGAACAGTATTTTCCAAGAGATTATTCCTAAAGTAGTACATTTTGAAGTATGCATTGTTCTTCTTCAACATGCAAGATCAGTATTATTACATGTTATTGTATGGGTCATGCAAAAATAACTGAAAAAAGCAGGAAATCCAAGTGCAGGATTTGTAAAAAGCTTTAATAAAAGACCCCACTTTTTAACATTTCTGTTGTAATGGTCTTTGTGCCAGAAGTCCAGGAAACCAGAACACTCAGGGATATAGATGAGCCTGTAATAATAGTGGGCATGTGTCACTGGCAAAATGTGTGACTTTGCAGCTGCCATGCCCAAATTCAGTTCTAAGTGAGCAAGCTATTCACTTGAGTTTGTTATGCATATTAATATTCTCTATCTATTTTTAGCGTGGGTTTCCCATTACTAGTAGTTGTCTTCAATTTGCATGTAATATTTTTTATTTTGTCATATTTTATTTGTCATATATAATTTTAATTTACTTTAGTTTAGTATTTTCAAGTGGCCACATTAAAAAAAATATCAACTATTTCTGCTAGAGTAAAACTAGGATGGAATTTAGGAACGTGAGTCCAAAATTACATCCACAAAAATACTATGTCTATTCAGTGTCTGAGAGTGTAAGAAAACTTAAGATAGTGAAATACCCCAGGGCTCTGGGTTTTGCAATGACAAAGCCACCTATGCTCAACACTGTCTGACCATCTGATTAATATTTGGTCTCGTTCAGCATTCACAAAAGTAGAAATTCCAGTGCCTGGGCACAGAGAATGCCCAGAAGAAACCTTACAAACACTGTACATGTGCAATGTGGTCATATTAATTTAAAAGCACAGTTAGGGAAGACAGAACTGCCCACTGATAGTAAGGAGAATTGTGAGTGAGCATGGAGAAGGTCAATCTTGTATTTAATTTTATTTATTTTCTTTTGTATTTAAAGAAACCATGAGAAGGGCACTTTCTCCAACCTTCCTATTGTAGCTGTAATGCAGTACAGCAGAGTACAAGGTTCATAGGTACTTAAAGCAAGCAGGTGAGCAGGAAGCTATCTCCAAATCAGTACTTACTTAAAATCTGTATATTTACTGAAAATGAGATCTATTTCAGAACTGCTGAAAGATGGTGGCAAGGAATCTTTAAAGGCAAGATAAATTAACAGCTTTAGAAATCCAGGACTATTCTCTGTCACTTTCATGAAAATACAATCTTGTTTGTGCATTGCCTTATGAGCAGTAGAGCATACCTGCTGAAATCACATTTAGAACAGTAACACAAGGCAGGGAGAAGATATGATTTGGGGTGATTTCACATGTAGGAGGATTTACATACAGTGTAATTACATACCACATATTTCAATTCCTGGCAAGAAAATCCAGCTACAATTTAAATATTGTTAGATACATCCTGTATAGTCAGGCAAATAATCTTTTGCAAAGGTATGAACCATCCAGAATATTGTGTTAAATCAGCAAGTGTTTCAGGTCAAAGAATCTGAGTTGGAAATAGCAGCATTTCAGATGCATCTATTCCAGAACCTGAAGCTTTTCCATTCATTGCATAAGTACTGTGAAAACATATCTGTACCACCTCATCTACTAGATGGAGATTTTAGGTGTTTAATCCAGATTTTTAAAATATACAGCTAGAAGTATTACCAAATTAATGCTGTTTGGAAATGGATTTTCCCATGTTTAAGTCTCCCCCATGTTCTGCATGTTGCAGAACCTGAATCATCTGAATTTGTGACAAAAAATTTATTGAAGTTCTGTTAAAATAGCTCTTGAAAATATGTCCAAAATGTCTAAAACAAAATCTGTGTTTCATAGGTTATACTCCAGTGAAGCTGAGAAAGCATTCTTTCTCTTCAGAAGGTATGCAGAAAAAGTAGTCCTGTGATTCTAAAACAAAATGGCATATTTCTCTTCAGGCTAGGTATTCAGAGTGAGACTTGGGGTTCTGATTTGGATTTTAGTGATATGAATGACATAGATCTATGGCACTCTGTCACATGCCATGGAATCATAAACATTGGGGCTAGAAGTGGCTTCAAGAGCTTATCTTGTCCATCAAGACAAGGCCAGTTATGTTCTTCAGTATGAGGGTGATGAGACTCTGGAATAAGTTGGCAAGGGAGGTTGTGGCTGCCTCCTCCCTGCAGGTGTTCAAGGCGAGGCTGGATGAGGCCTCGAGCAGCTGGGTCTAGTTGAGAGGGATCCTTGCCAATGGTGGGGAAGGTGCCTTCCAACCTCAGCCATTCTGTGATTCTACAATATCTAAATGGCCTGAACTTGGCTTTCAATAAGTCATATCTCACCATGTGTGATATTGTTAATGGCTACTGAGGTACTGGACAATGTAACAAAAGATTTTATATTATGGTAATTGTATTCAAATGCAGACACAAATTTCCTGTAGTAGTGGTAATATAGTACCTCTACTTCAAAGTAAACATTTATTTCATGCTGGCATTTCTTGTATAAATGACTGAAAAAGTCCTAATTCCATCTTTGATGTAGTTTTTCAGTCAACAACTTGCTTTGTATAACTGGAGTAACAGATACACTTTATTGTAGTAGGAAAACCACTTTGTAGCACAATTTTTACAATGGGCCTGGATCTTGGCCAACATCAATAATGGAATAATGAACTTATACATAAGTAGCAAGGGATTGCAGTTGGAGGTTTTTTTTTATATATATATATTTTTTATTTGTGTGTGTGTTTGTTTGTTTTTTATGAAAAAGCCAATTCCCAGGACTGTTCTGAGGTCGCTCTGTGTTCAACGATTGCTGTTTTTTTAAAAAAGATTCTCAAACATTTTTATTTGAGACAAATGAGAAGGGACACAGGGAAAACAATCTTCTGAAAGAGTCTCAAAGCACAAACCACAACATGTCATGCACTGTGGCCAAAACAGATCAGTGGATTGTTACTGAGCCACCACTCATAGTACCAAGTCTCTTTGTACAGCTCTATAAACTGAGCAACTGTTGAAAATTATTCTCCAGCCCCATCAGAAGTCAGCCAGGGAAACACAGCCTGGTCTACCTTGTAGGATTTTCGTGCACTAATGGTTTCCTCATTCACGTTTCTCATTCACCCGATCAGCAGAGATTTGTCTACACAGCTTTCTTGATTCATTGTTGCCAGCCCGAATGGGACAAATCTATTAGAAAAGAAGTATCCCTCAGTGGACTCCTATGAAAAATGTCACTGCATGTCAGACTATGTCAGACAGGTTGGTATTGAAGTGATTCCACTTTCTGACAGTTGATCAAATGCTCAGGTATCAGAAATCACTGCCTCTTATATCTGCTGCTTTGAAGAAAACCTGCAATATAACACTCTTGAAATGTGATTTTGTTTGAGATACGTTAGGGATTTTGGGGTTTGTTACCACTTAGTGAGTAAGTAGCAGAATGCACTTGCCAAAAAAAAAAAAATAGACTGATGAATACAATTTAGATGACATAACTGAAATTGTAACTGAACAGAGGTTACTGGTCTTCCTATTTTCTGAACAGCTTTTGTGTACCATTGTTTCTTAAGCCTAAATGTGGATAGGAAGAATTATAAGATTGCAAGTCACAAACACATTTCTTATCATTAACAACCATTCTGTTATTTATTTCCTAGGTCAAACTATGTGCTTTTCTTTTTTTTTTTTTTTTCCCAAATAAATTCTTATCTATCTTGACACAACTCAAAATTCATAAAAAACATTACAAAAACAACTACTGACATAACTTTGACTTGAAAGTGTCTTTGGGTCCAGTTCTAGGAAACTAGGAATATCTATGTGGAGCATGGAAGGAGAAGATATTATATATTTATGTGTATATATATTTCTTTTTAAAGCAATGAAAATATGTATAAACATTCTCAGAGTTTGAAGGGTTCACTTTCCCTCTCAGTTCAGCATATGTGAGCCAGGAGCTAAGCCACTGATCTACAGAATTTCAGAATTATAAAACTTTTCCAGTAAGAGAATAATAATTTGTCTTCAAAGGTACCAGAATATCAATTGCAGTGAGAATCAGCTTTCTTTGAGTTAGATTATTTTCACATAGAAGCTTGATATATTGCTCAGAATAAAAAAATGCCAAGTGGAAGTGGATATGAACAATTGTATTTCCACAGTGTTTGTAAATGAGATAGAAAATTAATTATTCTCTGAGATCAAAGAATAACAAAAGACATAAACCTATCCCTTTCAATGGCCTTGACATTTGCAATGTTTATTTTAAACAAGTAACTCACTACTTGATTTTTTCTTTTTCTCTTGAATCTTTCTCCAGAATGTCCCATTCTCTTCCAAACTACTTCTCCTACAGATAAGTCAGCTTCAAAAAGATAAGCTTAATTAAATTAAGGAATGTGTATGTTTAGATAGCAAAGACTAAAATTAGCGAACAGCATTTTTGAGGCAAAAATAGGATGGGAGTGGTGTGCATGAACTGCAGTCAAGCAGACTTAATATGTCCTATTGATCTTATGTTAGCATTGGTCTTCAATAGCTCTCTTCCTTCTCTGTTAATCACAGACATTCATATCATGTCTCTTTCCTTATTCAAAGCATATTCTGTCAGGCTCTGCTTCCATCCAATGAGATCTGAACAGGCTGGAGAGCTGGGCAAAGGGGAGCCTCATGAGGTTCAGTAAGGACAAATGCAGAGTCCTGCACTCAGGAAGGAATAACATCAGGCACCAGTTAAAAACTAGAGGTTGTCCTGCTGGAAAGCAGCTCCGTGGAGAAAGATGTTGGAGTCCTAATGGACATCAAGTTCTCCATGGAACAGAAAAAATGGCCTTGTGGCCACGAGGGCCAAAGGCACTCGTATGTCCAGCAGGTCCAGGGAAATTCTCCCCCTTCACTCTGTCCTGGTGAGACCACACATGGAATACTGTGTCCAGTTTTTGGCTTCCCAGTTCAAGAGGGAACTTCTCTGCTGGAGAGAGTCCAGAGAGAGAGTTACAAGGATGATTGCAGAACTGGAATATCTCTCCTATGAAGAGACACTGAGAGACTTAGGGCTTTTTAGTCTTGAGAGGATCTTATTCACTTCTATAAATATATTTGGGGGGGGTGTCAAAATGAAGATTCCAGTCTCTTTTTGCTGGTGCTCAGTAATAGGACAAGGAATAATGGGTGCAAGCTAGAACAGGAGGTTCAGCTCAACATGAGGAGACAACAAGGCCAAGTGTAAGGTCCTGCACCTGGGGCGCTGCAATCCCAAGCACAAATACAGGCTGGGTGGTGAGTGGCTGGAGAGCAGCTCTGAGGAAAAGGACCTGGGGGTCTGGGTGGATGAGAAGCTCAACATGAGCCTGCAGTGTGCACACGTGGCTCAGACAGCCAACCGTGTCCTGGGCTGCATTAAGAGAGGCATTACCAGCAGGGCAAGGGAGGTGATTCTCCCCCTTTACTCTGCTCTTGTCAGACCCCACCTAGAATACTGTGTGCAATTCTGGAGCCCCCAGCACAAGAAGGACATGGAACTGTTGGAGAGAGTTCAGAGGAGGGCCATGAAGATGATCAGAGGGCTGGAGCACCTCTGCTATGAGGACAGGCTGAGAGAGTTGGGGCTTTTCAGCCTGGAGAAGAGAAGGCTTCGGGGAGACCTTATAGCAGCCTACCAGTATCTGAGGGGGGCCTACAGGAGGGCTGGGGAGGGGCTGTTCACAAGGTCTTGTAATGACAGGACGAGGGGGAATGGGTTCAAATTGGCGGAGGGGAGATTTGAACGGGATGTTAGGAAGAAATTCTTCACAGTGAGGGTGGTGACGCACTGGAACAGGTTGCCCAGGGAGGTTGTGTCTGCTCCCTCCCTGGATGTGTTCAAGGCCAGGCTCGATGAGGTCTTGAGCGACCTGATCTAGTGGGAGGTGTCCCTGCCTATGGTGGGGGGTTGGAACTGGATGATCTTTGAGGTCTCTTCCAACCTGGACCATTCTATGATTCTATGATAATTGTTTAAGGTGAGGATGACAGAGCAGTGGAACTGAGTCTGTCTAGAGAGGTGGTGGAGTTTTGTTCTTTGGAGACTTTCAAAACCTGCCTGGATGCTTCCTTGTGCAGTCTGCTCTAGGTGATCCCACTTTGCCAAGGGGATTGGACTCTATGATCTCTGGAGGTCCCTTCCAATCCCTAACATTCTGTGATTATGTGATTCCTTGAGCAGCCTATTCCAGTGCCTGACAAATATTTCTGTGATTTTTTTTTCTAATATCCAATCAAAATCTCCCCTGGCACAACTTGATGTCATGTCTGGAACAGAGTGCTGCTGTGCCTTGAAGAATGTCCAGCCTTCGTGGACTCCTCTGCTCATAAGGAACTCCATCAACCAATGTCTTAAACAGGCCAATGTCTGCCCTCCAGAAGTCTACCATAGCAGTTCTATTGATCTTCCTACTTATTTCTCCAAGAACTGAAAACTATAATTTCATGATCACTATGATCAAGATAGCCTCCAACCATCACATCATCTGTTCACAAATAACCGCTCCAGTGGGGTGGCTTCATTCTCTGTCTCACTCACCAGCTGTGTCAGCAGGAATCTTCTGGATCATTTCCTTTCTGCTATTGTGTTTTCAGCAGACATCTGGTAAGTTAAGTCCTGCATGAGGCTATTTGGAGCTGCCCTTTAATAATTTCTGAGTGTTTAAATCAATTTATTAGAAGGCTCTGAGCCTTCACACTAAAATGAAGAGCCTCAAGAAGGTTCCCCTCTACTTTCCAACCTCCTTAGACTGGGCAGAGAGATGGCAGCCTGGCACAGAGACCTGCACATCTGTACTAAGCTGCTTAGGAAACATTTCCCATGTGTGAAAGACCTAATATCAAACTGCTAGCTTAATGTTTTCTGCTCAGGGATCATGATATTGTGGGAGTTCCTTCGAAGCATTATTCCATTTGTGTGCTTGGAAGACTCAAATGATGTATTTGAAATCCTCTAATAATTGATTCAGTCCATATATTGCACTAAGTGTTGATACATTTTCTCGGTTTGGATTTGTTTAGTAGATCAGGAGATTCTTGCTTTTTCAAAGACAGAAAGACTTGTTCAAGGGAAGTCAGAGCATAGGAAGCAAGAGACACTTGGATACTACTGCCTATGAACATGTTCAGCTGAGAAATTCCTCTGAAGCAGGATAGGAAAAGTTCCTGGCATGCAGGATATCAAAAGAACTCTCCTGCAGGTTTGAAAATGAACTCTTGCTCCATGGAGAGTAATTATCTTGGAACAACCAGCTGAGACACAAAACCTCATGGGATCAGAAGAAGTTACAACTAGCTTCATTATCATCAGGAGATCAAAAGATTGAGGATGCCAGCTGCTTTTTCAGGAAATGCCATGCCTTCCTCACAATAGCTTAATACTTTCATTTTAAGAAGGTTGTTGTGTATCTCTGTATGATTTGTATCTTGAGTCATAAAAATAAAAGTAACTGAACCTAGACAGACTTAGTGAGAAAGCACATTCTCCCCTGAAGTATTGTAAGCCATATCTTAGATGAATACAAGAAAGACATCTGTAGTAAGTCTGGTTAGGAGATGGGGTTGTTGAGCCTGGAGAGAGGTGGCTCACAGGCATCCAGCCTGGAAAACAAGGCCTTGGTACATATAATGGTGCTTGGGAAGAACACCACATTCACAAACATACTGATAACCATGTTCTTGCTCTCAGCTTTTATTTCTGAGCACCAAGTCATTTGTTATGGAATATTGTTTTGGTTAGATTGCATCAAATGTACTGGTTGTGTCCCCTTCTAACCTCTCACCTACACCCAGCCTGCTGGCCTTTGAACAGGAGAGGGATTTGGAGAGAAAGCCCTGGTGCTGTGCAAGCACTGCTCAGCAAAAGCCAAAACATCAGTGTGTTCTCAACACTTTTTTAAAACCACAGATACAAAGCACAGCACCATATGGGCTGCTATAAGGGAAGTTAACTCCATAAGGAACAGTCCAGGAACAGTCCCTTCCAACCCTGTGCAATCTGTGAATTAGAATGTAATTGTGCATGGTACAAGGCTTCTTGCCGGAAAGGCTTGTCCATAGGGACAGAGAGATGGATTAAAAAATACAGCTTACCCTGAACTGTGACAATAATGTTTTTTCAGACAGTTCTATTTATTTCTATTTCAATACAATTGATCTGACAGTAATGCACAGTGTTAGGCTGACCTAACATGCATAAGAAAACAGTTAAATATTGTGCTCCCAAAGTGCTAAGCAGCAACTACAATTTAACAGAAAGAACTCAGGTATGCAAAGGATAAATTACCTGGGGTAAAAACCTCCTAGAATTATCTGATTTCCTGTGCATTTTGGTATTGATTGGACAATAAATCCAATTAGTGAAATATGGTACTTTAAGTAAGCAAACATGCTTTGGTGGCCAAATCTTGGTTGCTTTATGTTTCTTCTTCACTGCCTGCTTTGCAGCTTTAATGTAGAATCCTAAAATGTGCTGTTGAGTACATTTTGTGACAATTAGGTGATCTGCTTAACAACTTTTGAATTCTCTAAAAAATTATGGATGTTGTTTACCTTAATCAGTCAGTTTTCTCAGCTCTGAGGTGTGCTTCCCTAACTCTTGCTGTTTTTCTCCTGCCTCTCTGACAGTTTAGTATTCACAGATGTGTGCCTATGCAGGCAAGAAGAGAGGATTTGTTCAAACAGAAAAAAAAAGCCCCATACCTGTGGTGTCTGATCAAGAGAAATGGTTTAAATGCATTATCTGCAAGCAGATCACACAGTATGAGTCTCTGATTATATGCTGGACCTGTCCATGATGTATCCTGAGAAATGGAGGCAGAAAGTAGAAAAAGAAACCAAAGCCAAAGATATATTTTTTGGGAAGCATTTTCACTGGTTTACTCTGGGACAGGTTGAGCCAATATCTGATGAAGAAGGAACTCTGCCTTCCTGAATACAGACTGATTCTTAATGAACAGGGGTTGGAGGGTGATGGATACTGTCTATAGAGGATCTGCGGGTCTTATTAGGTTGCTTGCTAAACATAATTATTACAAAAAGAGCATTAATCCCTAAAGAAACAGTTAAAGAAAAGATTTTATGAGCTGTGGTAGAATGGGGTAGATAGCTGAAATCAACTAAGTTTCTTGGTCTGCTATTCAGGTGGAAGACAATTCCCAGATTTTGTTCTTCAAATAGGTAAAATCCAGTCAAAGTTTATTCATGACTTGTTCATATTAATTTGGTCTGTTGCCTAATTATTTTTGCTTAGATTAGCTCTTCTCTTTCCTTGCCGTTTATCACCTTGGTGATTTCAAAGACTGTTTCCTTTTATTATTCCTGAATTAAATGAACAAAGATTTTTAAAAAAATATTATTTCCAAATGTAAGCTCTCAATTTAGTTGACCATTTCTAACAGAATTTCTCTGTAGACATTCCACCTGAATTGATCTCTTTTGCAAATGATGAATGAAATTCTACATGGTGTATATGAGGGCTCACTAATGCCTTGAACAATTATAATGATTGGAAGATCAAACAGATCAGCATTGAGAGGCTTTTCAAGGTGCTTAATTTGGGGGGCTGAGTAGAAAAATCATTATTATTTTATAATAGGAGACATTCTTGGTCTTTGTTGAATCAAATGTCTTGAATCAAGTTGCAGTATAAAATTAAACTAAAAAACTATTTTGACATTGGTAATTTCTGTACCAAAATATTTCTTATAACAAGATAAACATAAGCAGCAAAAAAAGGGAATAACTAAGAAGAATACTTGTAGATGAAAATAATTTTATTGGAATGCATTTTTGTGTGAAACAATATTTTGTCATACTCTGCATTATGCAAACTAAAGAGATTCACATGGGATATGTAGATTTGTGCCATTTCAGAAGCATAAATAATGAGTAAATGTAGTTTATGATTATAAGTTACTTAAGTAAAACATTTTTTCCCTTTTGCTAGGAAGGTCTATTTATGTATCTTAAAACTGTGGCAATGGTTTTATTCTGGGTTTGTTTTCAGAGTCTACAGAAACAGATCATCAGAAAAAGACAAACTGTAATTAATTTACTAAAGACTCCTCCATGGTCTGATACTGTTACTCCGGGTTTTCATAAAAAGCTCCTGAAAAAAAAAAAACAAGAATTTACATAAAACTAAAAACATAATATGCAGAGAAATTAATTTGCTCTTGTGGAATCCAAGTACTGGACCCTAAAATACTAATACTTTCTATACCAAGAAAGTAGCACATAAAATTCTGGAGAAAAGTTCTAAAGTAGCAGTGAAACAATGAACGTTCCTTCCTCCTATGTTAAGCAGTTGCAGCTACCTGATCTTGCATTCAAATGACCATTAAGAGAACGGCATTAAGAATGCCAGTTTTAAAAATTCTAGAAAATGCCCAAGACAGCAGTCAGTGCAAATCACATTTATCCTAGGTCTCATACTTAGAAAAATCACATTGATGTAGTCAAAATAACAAATAAAATAAAACACCTAGCAGAGATAATTTGGTCTCAAACACTTAAAGTTCTGGAACTGTAAATGACTGAAAAGTTCCTTTTGAAGGAAATTATTTAACATGAATTAAAAAACTGTTGCCAGCTTATTCACTGTAATGTACAGTTTAAGGGCCTAGTTGATGCTTTGTCAACATTTCTGTTTTGTTCAGAAGATGAGTTATTTGAAGCTACTCTTTATTTGCAGAAGTTTTCGTTAATCCAATATGATGACTCTAACATGAGAACTACATTTTTACAGTGACTTTTCCCTCTATCATTTCTCTTGATATTAATGGAAACTTAAGTCGAAGTGCTAACGATTAAGCATAATTGCATGTGATTCTCATGATTTGCCATACCTATTGCCCTGTCGCCCTTATATATCCTAAAAATTACCATCGTACCAGATATCTTTGAGCAATTTTCCCTATGCTCTTTCAGTGTTACTAATTCTTAGTTTTCAGTATGGCTTGTTATAGCAATATTGACAAGTGGCATATAGCTACTCAATCAAGCATATCAGGTCCTTTAATTTGGTCTAATTCAGGCATCAATGAAAGGTTTGAAGCTTTTACATTTGCTCTACTGAAACTAATGTCCATCACAAAGCAAATTGATTTTCAGTTTTAATACAAATCAAATTCCGGTCACATGAAATAGTGTTGTCAAGCCTGCTAAATTGACAATGAATGAACAAAGTAAGGAGATTGTTGACTAACCACCTTGCATTTTCCAATTCTCTGGTTTATAATTTCTAGCCATTTGACGTAATTTTCTAAAAGATGAAACACCTCAGGCCTATTTTTCATCATGTTTTGTGTTATGGTACTTCAGGTAGCCAAGGCAAATAATTTTGAATCACAGAATATGTCTGTTTGGAAGTGATTTCCAAGATCCCAGTCCAACCTTCAACACAGCACTGAAGGGTCAACACTAAACCATGTCCCTAAGCCAAAGGTCCACATGGTGATTAAACACCTCCATGGATGGTGACTCCACCACTTCTCTGGACAGATCATTCCAGTGGTTGACAACCCCTTCAGTGAAGAAGCATTTGCCAATATCCAGCCTATCCCCCACCTGTTGCAACTTGCAACCCTTTCCTCTAGTCCTGTGCTTGACACAAATAACAGGCTGGCCCCTTTCCTGCTCTGACCACCACTTCTCTAGACTGAACAACCCCAGCTTGTCCCAGTATGGATGTGACAAACATCCTAGAATTGGTCCAATCCCTGGGCTCTCTCCTCCCCCTACCGTCCAAGGTCCAGTAGGGGTTGAGGGGCGCGGGCACCCCATGTGGCCCCGGGAGCCAGGGAGACCTTGGGCGGCACGTATGCGTGGAGCTTTTTAAATCAATTGGTCAGCTAGAGAATGCTGAATACCTGTTGGTCAGTTTCACACGCCCCCTAGTGTATTTACGAGGGACACAGTGACCGTTAGTTGCTCTTCTTCCGTTCTTCCTCACTCTCCTCGCTCACCGTCGTCTCCCGCAGTGGCTGTGAAGAGCCCAGCCACGTGCACAGCAACAGGCAGCAGGCAGCGAAGCATAGCAACAGACACAGAGAAGCCACAAGGCTGATCCCCTTCTCTCTCTCTCTCTCTATTTCCCTATTCTGGGCTAAGTAATTTTTTTTCTCCTCTTCCCCCCCGCCCCGCCCCCCCTTGGGTTTGGGAAGGAGCGTGTTTGCCCCCTCGAGCCTCGCGGGCATTTCGTAGGCGCGGTTGGGATTTATTTTGTATGTACCCTCTCTGTTTCCTAAGTTCTGATTGTTAACTTGTTGCACCTGGCGTTTGAAGCGATTCGTGTGTTTGTTTCTGCTGACCGGAACCCAAAGAACCTTCGGGGGGCACTAGGACCCCCTCACCCAGCGGGATATCGAACCTAATTAAGCGTTATCCCATCACACAGCTCCCTCAGGCGCTCCTCAGAATCCACATGCTCCAGGCCTTTCATGAACATCACTGCCCTTCCCTGGATGTGTTCCAGAACCTCAGCCCCTTAGTGAGGGCCCCAGAAATGAACACAATACTTGAGGTGTGGCCTCACCAGTGCTGAGTATAGGCAGTTAATCACCTCCCTGTTCCTGCTGACCAGTGCTTCTAATATATGCTGGGATGCCACTGGCTTTCTTGACCACTTGGGCACATTGCAGACTCATATTCAGTCAAATAAATAATGGAATCGTGTTTCTGCTTTGGCAAATAACCAAATGTTAGAGAGAAAGTGGAAAGTATATGTGAAGGACAGAATGTATCTACATCAAATTCTGTGTCCCAAATGTGACTTCAGCTTCCATTTTCCCAGAGATATGTAGGAATGACTGATAACAATTCTGAAATACAAATAAAACAGCATGATGGTTATGTCTATCTTTACACTTACTTTCTTTGAGGATGCTGTAAGTTCCCTAATAAGGCTAATTAAGAGACCTGCCTGCTTTTGTTGTGTTTACATTGTTAGTGATATAAGTAACCCTAAGCAGTTCCACATTAATTATACATAAAGGAAAATGTCTGATATTTCTTTTTACTAATGTTTTAATCGGAATATTAATGTTTTATTTTAAATTCTTCAAATAATACAAGTAGAATAAAGTTAATAAGTTAATCTTTGATATCATCTGTCTAACATCTTAAACAGTCATATTTTGATCATATTCTCTATGTCTCAGTCTATGCCTGAAGATTTGTATTACTTCTAACAAGCTTAAGAACAAGCAGTTAATACTACAGAAATATTTGTTTTATAATGCTATAAAACTATTAATTGCAAAAAAGAATCTGCAGTGTCTCCAGGGCACTGCCCATTTATGCAGAAACAAAACTATTATGCTCATTTTATTTACTTAAGGCTACCCTTTCCATGATTTTCTTTGGAAATCTATACACTGAGTCTGTATATTTATGGCCTTCATGGTTATTTGCCCTACTGCACTATCTATTTGTAAGTGCAATTCCCCATTGATTTCTAACAAAGACAGCTAGGAACACAGTGCATTGCCTAACAAGTGTTAGGACCTGTAACGAATTCAGTAGTTACAAAATACCCATCTTACTTTATGTGGTATGAATAAAACATAAAAACTTAGTAGCTACATCAAGGTGAAGTATGTGAAGTAAGATCTGATCCTGGTCCCTGTGTTAGTTGTATTTATGATGCTCGTTCCCTTAACATCAACACATCTAGCTGATTTTCAGAACTTACATTATTTAACTTCCATTGAATGCAGATCTATATTCACAGGCTGATTAATTTTCAACTCAGCTTATATCTTCAGCTCAGATAGTTCTGTTTCTGAAGACTTATGAAAGGTGCTTTTGACTTCTCTTGAAAAGTTCTGTTCTCATTAAAAAAAAAAAAAGACTTAAGATATCAGACTAAATCACACTAAAACTCAGAGTTTAGTCATCCTCCAGTCCATTCCCTTGCCTTTACTTTTAGCTGCAATATGACAGAGAAGAACCCAAAATTCCATACATACTTGCTAAAAATGTTCTAAAGAATGCTTTTACCCATGCTACTCAGTAAACTGCTATTGCATTTTTGCAAGTGTATGGAAAAGTTGGCTTTCAATACATCCCAAGACAAAGATCTGTACATAATTTCAGTTCTTCCATAAATTATCTAAAAATCTATACTTTTAAATGTAGGATGGGCAGACTGAAAAAAAATGGCAGAAGACTTCACCTTGTCTTTCGAAGTGTAGCTGAAGATGTTTGCTTTGGAGTAAGGACTCTGAATCTGACTTGTAAGTGAATGAAGATACTGGGTGTAGATACCTAAAATTCGGAATATGTGGTAGTTCAGATGCCCTTAAAATTTACAGTTAGCTGACTGGAAGTGGTCTACTGCTCTTAGTTTCCTCTTTAGGAACTGGACACATACAAGGGTATATGTGTGACATCTTCCAAAAGACAGGAATTTTCTGCCTACCAGCTCCATGAGACACCCAGCTATCAGTCAAATCTAAGCCAGAGGCTTTCTAGTTTCACTAAGAAGTTACATGGCTTCAATCTGTTCATTGCTGTCTGAATTGAATATGCCTGAGTCTTTCGATGGTATGAAGGTGAAATTGTCTTGTCTTGATAGAAGGTTTCTGTAATTCAAGGACAGTAGATATTGTGTATATTTCTTTTCGGAGGTTGTGTGCAACCAGGATTGGGCAAGGTAGAAGCAAGGTAGGGCTGCCTTACAGGAGACAACTGTGCCAATATCAGCCTTGTGAAGATTGAAGTGCTGCTAATGCTGCTCCCAGTGAGGACAGTGATTCCATAGAGCCTTAGGAAAGGAACAGTCTCTCCCACAGCAGCCATTGGTCCTTTTCTCATGTCACTGTATATGGGGGTGCACATTCCCCTTTCCAATTCATTTTCCTGTGGCAGAAGTTGCTCCTAAAGTGAGAAACACTTGGCATTCAGCAGCAATCTGCACAAGCCCTCCCTCTAAACTAGATAGTGGCATAAGAATATAGGAACTATAGTTTCAAGTATGAGTGCTGATTGCTCAGTCATATCCACTGAAGTTGACCTTTAAGAACATGAAGTAATTTGGGACCAAAAAGCAATATGTTTCCTTTAACATTCTCTGTGCCTGATTATTATTATTGCCCCAGATTGAATGTTTCTCTCTACAGCAGAAATTTAATTGGCCGTTCTGTTCCTCTAACAGCTGCTAGGAAGCTTTGCTCTTCCTCTAACTGCTCTGATACTTCTACACAGCACCAAATGCAGTTAAATTTTGTTATCCCTGCATACTTACTTTTTATCTCAGTTCATTTAGCTTCTTAAGAAATGTAGAGCCTTAATGTGGTTTTAAAGTGTTGGTGGCTTTCTCACGTTGACAGGCCTTGGCATACTGCATGTTAAATCTTTGTTTGTAGGTGATGCCTAAATGCAATGAAGACATGCCAGCATTCATTCCTCAGCACTTTGAGGCTTGTTAGGTTTGTGCAAAGAAAGTGAGCTGCCTTGTACACGTATTTTATGATACTGTAGGGAAAACTGGATCCAACAGATGAGGATGACCTATTGATATTTCACTACTGTAAATTGCAAATGCCTTTCAGAGGCACCACCTGCACATTTCCTCAGGTCGAACATCATCTCCCAAAACAGAGTAGTTCCACCTCTTTGGAAGGCCAGTAATGTGCTTTTCAGGCATCCTCTGCTCACATTCAAATTCTGGGATCTAGTCCAGGGATTCATGGTGTGATTTGAAGGCTGGCCAGCACACACATTGTGCTGCATATTTCCTTATCTGAAGAGGCAGCTAGCAAATGTTATAAGAACAAGCTGCTTTTTTTCTACATTCATTTGATTTTTTTGAGTTGCACTGCTCTTGTGTCTCTAAAGCTGATTGGAAGGCCTGAGAAAGGATTGCGAATAAGCCAGTCAGCGGTCTGTGTCCTAAATATTGGCTTAGGCTGCTGATAGGAGTATTTAGATACAGGAGCAAGTGCTCTTATTGGCTGCCAAAGGAAAAGATCAGTAAATTCAGTAGTAAAATAAGGCTGACAGTCTCATTCACAGGGAAAATACATCTGGGCTGACCTTAAGTGTGTTATCCTCAAGGAAAACAAATAATCAAGTTCAATGAAATAAAGAAGATTATCAATAGAGATAATGACTTGCTATTTATAAATAACACTCCATATATTCTCAGAAATAAGAGCCTGTATTCTGTGACCCCTGATTGGACGTAGTGGATTAGCACTAATTTTGCTAATAGTTTAAGAATGCTGCAGCTTGATAATGGCTGCTCTGTAGGCTTTAAGGCTAATCTATGTTAAAAAGAAAACAAAATTTCTCCATCATCAAACGCAGGTTATTGATCTTTTGTTACCTCGTTTTGAATATGGTTAAATAGATTTTTTTTTAAAAAGTTACAGTTCTCTGTCCTTCTGTATTTTAGTACCTAATAATTTTCTACTTCCTTTTTTTCTTTTTATGTAGTTTCTCCTTGTTTTAGAGAAGACTTTAGGACTCAGTAACTCAATAGTGACAAGGGATTTTGCTCGCCTTATATTTTTTATTTAACTGGAGGTAACTTAAAAACTATTTTAAAGAATGTTTAAATACTTTCCCATGAAATCAAGATCCCTGGAACATCTAAAGTTTGAAGAGCCAAATCTGAAGACTCTCAAAATTTCTAGCAGTTTTTGAGAAATCTGCATTTCTTTCTTGAGTTTCTGTGTCTCTTTCTTTTTTTTTTTTCTTTTGGTGTTTTTTGTTTGTTTGTTTGGATTGGTTTTTGCGTGTCTTTTTTTTTTTTTTTTTAATTTCCCATTACATCTCTCTATTCTTCCCCCTTTCTTGCTTGTACTTCTTCTTTCCACATCTTACAGGACTTCTATCTAATTTTTACATTTTCTTTGTGTAGTATTTAGTTCTTTATTTTCTTTTCTCTGAGCTCAGCCTATTGCTCAGGCCAAAGGACTCTTTAGATATTTTGCAGGAATAACTCTTGTAAAAGGTACACATATAATCCCAGTTAAACAAGAGGGTTGTATCTTGCTACCTGTGCAGCAAAGCTATCCAACAGGGAAATGCAACTGCATTCCTTCCTCTTCAGGCTACCTCACATCACCTCTTAGAAAGATATCTCAGAGTGAAAACATGTTACCAGGACAAAATGAAGTAAGCAGTGATACACATTGATTACCTTGAAAATCAAACATGGATGGCATGCTGCTATGTCTTCTTCCAGCTTCCAGCTACAGCTCAGTATCTATTCTGTTTATGGTATTCACACTTCTAAAATTCAAGCATACATGTGAGCCCCCTGTAAGGAAACCATTTTGTGTGAGAAGACTGTAGACTGATAAGAGTAGCCACTGCCTGCAGGTGACAAAAGTGCTTTTGTAGTTCTTGGCCTGCATCAGCGGGACAAATGTAAATGAGAAATACTTGTTTAAAATGAAAGAGTAGGCTTTTCTGGAATTTCAATTGTACACATCCCTGAGAACCCTGAGATCTTGTACTATGTCATTGCAGCAGGCAAAATACTGTGTGCTTGAAATAAGGGCTAAGAAGCTACTAATTTTAATGGAATAACTGATCGTTTCCACTCCAGATGTAAATGTGATATCAATAACATATTTTTCTATTTATCTATGTGCTTACTGAGAAGAAAAGCAAATCAGAGAAAAAGTAATCTGTGATGGAAATACTTTACTTTTCTAAAGTACACAGGAAGGATTATCTGATTGGATACTGAAGAGTCAACTGTGTAGTTCTGTAAAAATGGAAATTTGTTGGGAGTTAATTAGGTAAATGGAAGTTAAAATCTTATTATTCACAAAAAGATAAAATCCTTATTTGAATGCAAATACATTTTTCCTATGCAGCTAATGTATGAAGATATGATTTTTTATCTTTTGAATACATTAGAGACAGTTTACTTCATGAGTATGTCACACATAAAGATTAAAACAACCTAAAAAGTGTGAAAGAGAAACCAGGGAATGTATGAGGAAAGCCTCAAGTAAATCATGCTGATGGACAGATTCTAACTGAAGCTGTAACCTGATCCTTTAAAACTAGCAGTTATACCTACTTTTCTAATTACACCAGTTCACCTGAATGAGGGGAATGAATGTGGGCAACAACGAGGAAGGGGATATAGGGCATCTGAGAAATAAGTGCTAGCATTGGGTTTGGCTGAGATGGAGTTAATTCTCACCATAATAGCATCTTTCATAGTGCCATGTTTTGTCATGGTAGCTGGAAGGGTGTTGATAACACACCATTATTTTGGCTACTGCTCAGCAGTACTCTCACAGCACCAATGCTGTACTTTTCCAATGTTACACAGCCACTGCTCCCATCTCTCATAACAATAGGATGAAGGATGGGCAACATCTTGGGAGGAGACATGGCCAGGCCAGCTAATCCAAGCTGACTAAAGGGGTATTCCATACCATGTGATGTTAGCTCAGATATAAAATCAGAAGGAAAGAAAGAAGTGTGAGCGCATTCATTCATGGTGTTTGTCCTCTGGAGCTACATGTATCGAAACCGTGCTTCCTGGGAAGTGACTGGACACAGGAAGCAGAAAATAATATTTTTTGTTTACTCTTGCTTCTGCACACAGCCTTTGCTTTTGCCCCAATAAATTTCTTCTATCTTGACCCACTGGCATCTCGTTATATTTTTCCTCTCTCCTGTCTGTCTAAGAAGGTGAGTGATAGAGCAACTTTGGTGACCATCTGGCCCCCAGCCAGAGCCAAACCACTACAGTGCTTTGAACTGTTACAGAGCTGACACAGCTACATTTACCTGCAGTTCCTTACAATAACATTTTCCTGAATAAGGTCCATGGACACCAGCGAGTGTGGGTGTCTCCAAACTCTCCTTCAGAATTAAAATGTAACCTGCATGTCCAAAAGATGACATCTATGTCACCCCTACAGCAATGAAGGATTTCCCCTTCTTGCAATGCAAATACACTCCAGATGTGGCCTTGCCAATATTGAATAGAGGTGAGGATTCCCTCCATTGACCTGCTGGCAGTGCTCTGCCTCGTGCAGCCCTGGACAACATTCACCTTTGGCACAAAGTCTCATTGCTGATGCATGTTCAACTTGGTGCCCACCATGTCCTTTTGTGCTAAACTTTTTTCTGCTGGGTGTAGCCCAACACACACTAGTGACTGGAATTGTTCCTTCCCGTCTATATGACTTTGCACTTATCCTTGCTGAATTTCAAGAGTCTCCTGTCAGCTCATTTATCCAGCCTGTGAAGGTCCCTTTGGATAGCACAATCCTGTGGTCACTCCTTCCAGTTTTGTACCATCTACAAACTTGCTGAGGGTACACTCTTTAATTAAGAAAAATGTAGCAGCTCCTCAATGTGCACAGTTAGCTAGGAATCCACAAAACCAGAAAACAAATGCCTGAAGGAGGATATGCATTTAAAATATGTGGTTTTCATTTTCTTAAGTGTTTGAATTTTTCACTAAGATTTTCCAAAATAACGATGTGACAACATGCAAGATACAGATGACAAGCTCTAATTTCCCCAGTGATGTGCAGAATAAATTATAGTCAGAAGGTAAATTATTAAGGAAAAGCCTTTTCAAACTTTACTGCAGCCAAAGCAAACGAATTGCTTAAGAACTAAAGTTTCAGCATAAACCTCAAACTCATACCTGTATGAGTTAAATATGCATTTAGAAACTTATTCAAGCTGTATACACTGACCCTGCATCTTTAAGCATAAATCAGAAAAAATGAAGAGACTGTCCTCCATCCATGGTACCACAGTTAAGCTCTGAGTACTAATGGGATTCACTACAGTTTAAATAAACTCCATTCACCCTCTGCCTCCATTTACTTCACAGAATTAGTCATAATTAAAAGTAATTTCAGTAAAGAATAGTGAAGAACAGTATAGGTGTTTTGTGAGTGTCTAGGACACAACAGCTTGGTAAAAAATATCTTCTTTGAATATATTAGCATTCTCCAAGGCAAAAAATATTAATATTATGCAAACATCACATATTCTTCACTACTGTGCTAGTTTAACACAGCCTTTTCCCTACAACATGTGAGGGAAAAGCAAGATATTAAAAAAAATCCAGGTTGAGATAAGAGTTTACTGATTAAATGAGATAATAATAATACAGTGCATAATTACCTTAGCCTGTTTGCAGAGAAAAGCACAGCAGAAAGCAGTAGTAAGCAGAAACAAGTAAACAAGCTAAAAGCCCAAGCCATCTCAGTGTTAGAAACCCTACAGCCAAAACCCTGGAATCCAAAATGAGCAACTGGAACAGGAAGTCTCCCATGTTACAATCTAAATTTCAAGCCCCATAATACTTTGCTCCAGGCAGCATTTTCATATTAAAACTGGCATGGAGCAGGATGATTTTGAATAACAGCAGCAAATATCAACTTAACTCGTGACTGCTATACCCATGTAAGTATGCAATAATACCATAAATATTGGAACAATAGTCCAATTTACCCATTCTTAGCACATTTTTGGTTTTTCATTGGATAAAGGGAGCATTCACAGTTGCATTGAGTATTACTTGGAAAGAAAGTTAGTGAGTTATTTCTCTATCTTTGCAGAGCAAAGGAGAATCAGAAAATGTAGTTCTCTTGATTTCTCTGTTTCAGGAGTGGTTCCTATAAATTTTAGAGCCCTCAAAGCCAGGGCTTTGGACCAGCTGCTTTGATACCATGTAGCTGGCACGTCAAAAAAGGCAAAGCTAGAAAAATTTAAAATATGCAAATCTGATTATTTTTTCTGAAGTCATGGGAAATCCTGGCAGAAAATGAGCATCTTACTTACCAACAGTTCCTATTTCTTCCAATAAACTCTATTACGTGTCTTCCTCAAAACAATTGATACTATTTTTGAGAAAGATTAAAATAAAGAACACAGTCTACCCTGTGATGCTAAAATGCTCTTTTCAGATGAAACAACAAAATAGAGCTCTTCCATATTTCCTTCATCACAAAGTAATGTAAAATATTATTTTTAATTTGCAAGCAATATTTTTTCTACATTGGCATAGATGGAATATACTGATTTTTCTACTTTCTTCTGCAAAATGAAATGGAATTAATTTTGTTTGAAAAAATAAGTCAATGCCAAAATAATTTTCCTCTCCTCTCCCCTCTCCTCCCCTCCCCTCCCCTCCCCACCTGTGTGGACAGATATTCTAGAAAGAATATAAACACTTTCTAGTGCAAGTGGGGTGCTCTAGTAGGCAATCCACCAGGTCTTTTCCACATGCTTGGAAAAAGGTAAACGCAAGTACCAAGGCTCATGGATATCTGACATAGAGGCTATATTAGTATCCTAAATACCATGGTGTCTGTTCCCTGGTACTGATGTCAACTAGCTTTTCTTACTATATCTATTGTCCATGCTGTTAAATTGGTTTGTCCCACAAAACTGTTTTTTAACCTCCAGAATAGAGTCAGCATATTACCTGCCTTCTGGAAACAGTGTCTGGTCCCTTCCAGCTACTGAACAGCTCTCAAGAATTCTTGGGACAGTGCTGGTCAGCACTATATACAATCCTATTGCACACAGTCTTCCCCCTAAAGAAAAACAATAATGGGGAAAAAACTATGTTTTCAGAAAGTTTTGACATTTTTAAGTTTGGGGTTTCTCTGTTGTGGATCCAAACAGTAGGTGTTGGCTTATAAAAAGCACTAAGAACATTTTCCTGTGAAATGTAATATCTTGCCATTCTGAATGTGAAAATCTTAATTTCATTAGGTCATACAGTGATAATTCACCCAAATATTTTCTGCTGTTATGGCTAATATAAGATGCATCAATCTGCAAAAATAATAGCTGAAGGTCAGATGCTTAAACATTTAGCATAGTTCAAATCAGCTTACTCTTGGTCTTTTCTTTTAGCATAGTTCAAATCAGCTTACTCTTGGTCTTTTCTTTTAGAAATATAACCTGTGTTCTAGATTTTCTGTTGTTTCTGTTTTTCCTTTCTCTTTCATAATCTGCTAGCTGAAATCCTTATGTGTAATTTAAGAGCAATTAATTTTCATTAAAGTACAATTATAGAAATAATTTTCTTCCTTCTAATGCAGTCTTTGTAAAACTAAACCCAGTAAAGAAATATGTACAAAATAAACAAGTTAATGAAGAATAATATTTGTTTTACCAAATGTGACAGCATCCAAAGACAAGAACAGAGACACTTGGTGCCCCTACTAAGTTGGATACCTGCACCCCTGCTGATAAAGAGAATTATCTCATTCTCTATTTGCTTGCTTTCCTAAAAATATAATGAAATCCCTTCTTTGATCTTGGAAGGCTTCCCTGCTGAGCTAGGATTGATTTTTAAGAAGTACTGGTTTTAACTCTTTGTAGCTTTATACCTGTGCATGTACCAAATAAAGGGACTGGGCAGGCCATTTACTGCATGTGCATAGATACCTCTAGGCAGATTAGCTAAGACATTGAGTTTTCAGGATCATATTAAAGCTACATGAAATCTTACCATTTCTCTGCCCTCTTCATTGCTCACTTTGCACACCATTTCATGGTCATTATTCCCAAAACAGGAACTTGCTGCTGGAAAAGGATCTCTTTTGTCACTGAATCACTCACACTTTCTGACTGATAATCTAGATTGCTTTTCAAAATTGCACCTGCATTTACTGATGACCAGTTTATATCTAGTGATTTTGTACCAGCTGTGGGGTTTTCTCCTCCCAGTTTTTACTGGTTTCCTTTTCATAGCCCCTATATTCAACAAAAATGTCAAATTCTTCTCATTGAGATTTTCAAGACTTGGTTAAACAATGCTACAGCAGGCTATTGGTACACGCTGAAACACAGGAGTTTCACATGAATACGAAGAGAAAGTTCATTGCTGTGAGGGTGATAGAGAACTGAAACTGAGGTTGCCAGAGAGATTGTGGAGTCTCCTTCTCTGGAGACTTTCAAAACCCATCTGAACAGGTTACCATGCAACCTGTCATAGTTGTTTCCCCTGCAAACAAGCAGTCTGACTATTGGATCTTTTCTGAGAATGGGATGCCATGAAAGGAAATTTCTGTGGGCTGAGAGAATCCTTACCCCCTCTTTCATGAGTGTGTGTTTTGGGTACCCTTGAGTGGGAGGTTTCCCATTTGTGAGTGCTTACATATTTTTGGTTCATATTTCCAGAAGAATTTTCCTTAAAGCTTAAAGGTTAAAGTTTAACTGGCTGAGCAGTGGTATATTCCTGACAGAGGTGAATTTTAAATTTAATTGTGCAGGAACAGTGCTGAGTAATATTGGTTACAATAAATCCATTTTTGAGGTAGCTGATGCTATCTGTCTTGTGAGTGCCTCCTCAACAGCAACCAGAGCTGGATTCTTGTCTGCCAACTCCTATCAAATCCATTGAGTGGGATTTGTTGTGGTTGACACTGCTTGGCACCTTTAAACACTATTTGGAAGTAAGTCATCATAAGAGTTGTCATCACTTCTGTAGACCTGCTGCATGAACTATAACGTTTTGCTTGACCTTTTTGTCCACTATTTCTACTCATCTGCATTGTTTCTGTAGCCCTCATTCACTTTTTTTTTTTTTTTTTTTAAAACTGAATGACCTTTTATATGGCTCAGAGTAGTCCAGATAAAGTGGCAGAGCAAGCATTTTCTGAAACATCAAAGGGTATTTTGTTCTTCTTGAATGTAAATTCAGCAAAATCTTTGTCATAATGCAAACCACATATTTTATAAATAGATTCCTTTGAATCCTTTGTTATCATTTAACATGCTTGCAGAATTCCTTCCTATCCAAGTAACTGTTTTCATCCAGATATAATTTGCTTTCCACCTTATGCTTGCTTTTATTAGAATACTGTAGCTGAATTTTGCTCCTCAGGCAATATGCTGAAAGTATCCAGGATCACTTCTATGCATTTTTAAAAACTAAATCTCTGCATTTTAGTTTATATTGTTATTGAGGTTGGTTGTGAAATGCCTGTTAATCTTGTGTAAGACTCAGATGTTTGTATTTACTGTTGTGAAGGATCAACCTGGGATTTGAAGGGAAATGTAAACATAATGTGAGTGTATTTTTGGCATGATTATGAAACTTGGTCTTGAAAAGCTTGTGAAACCATAGATATGCTTGAAGTCAAATGTCCACTTTGTAAAGTTAGGGCAAAATTGCAAAATTATAAGAATTGTCACATCTATCACATAATAATGGCAAACAAAATAGTAATAAAAGTGATGAATATAATCTGTAGTAAGAATTCTTGTATCTGAATTCAAATATCAAAATGTCCTCAGGCATTCATATTAATCTGTGTATGAATATATTCTTATATAGTGGCATATTAGAAATTAGTCTTTGCCTAGCTGAACACACTCATCAGTCATCACTTTCTTTTCAGAGAAATGGCTGCTGACATGGAGAGCTGAAAGCTCTCAATCATTTGCATAAGTTAAGCACAGTTTATATTTCACGTTTTGTTTTTCAGGGCCTTGCTGAGGATGTATGATATCTCCCGAAAGAGATGGTTTGGTTTTCCTTTACAAAACTTAGTGACAGTAATTTCAAACATCTCCCCAAACAGCCCGTGATATGTCAATAATATCTGAAAGGAGCAACACTGTTGCTGTTTGAGAAGCTTTTGGACTCTTGCTATCATATGCAAATCAACCCAGAATACGGTTATTTTGTTTTAGAGAGTAAACAACAGAAGGCAAGAGGATTCATGTGGAATCCTCTAAATGGAGGCTTTTTGGGTAATTTTGTCTATTGTTTTGTGTTTCTAATAACTTCAGAAAACAGTGTCCAAACACATAATTTCAGTTTGTGTACGTAGTTTGATGTCAATAAGAGGCACTTAATCTGGGAGTACTATGTGTCAGTGAAGCAACTTGCAGTTGTTCTGAAAATGGGTGGAATGCTTGTTAAGTCTCAAAAGGAACCAGAATTTAGACTGAGGTACTCAAATGAGAAGAGTAACAAAACTTCCCAAACTTATCTATGTGCATTTACATATTCTCCAACTTTTCCAGGTCACAAATAATTGGTTATGAAAGGAATTGCAAAGTTGTCCACATCCATACCTTTGGAAAATTGTCATTACTATTTTTCTATGTTAAATCACCACTAAATTCAAATACACAAAGTATTTTAAAAGAGACCAGACAGAGCTTTAATCCTGCAACATTTTGAGTACTCTTTCTACAGTTGATGGCAAAGGACTTCTCCAGAGGCTGTTGTTCTGTCTCAACAGAACACTTGTGCAGTGATCTGCATTTCAGGTGTGACTGTTAACAGAAGGCAGTGGGTAATATTCTTAGTTTAGTTGTAATATAATTATCTGGGTAATTTAAAAGTTCCACACTAGTGCTAGTCACAAGCATCCCTTCTGACATTCTCTGATATTAATTTGACTTCATGACCCAAATGTAGGTTCAACCATTGAACTTATTACTGGTTTATATGTGATATGAAAGGTCCTTCGCAGAGTGAATGTGTTAGGAAGAAATAGCTCAGCAAGAGGCCTTAAGTAGTGCCTGAACCACTTATTAATGGATTTGAACACATTACCCTTTCTAAGCAGGAGAGCATGCTAATCCTTATTAATAAATGCAGAATTAAAAGACAGAAAAAGCAAATTTTCAATGAAAGCTAGGCAGTAATCTTTAGCAGAAGACTGGAACCCCAACTTGTGAAGGCCTAGTTCTGTGCCAGTTTCACTTGAAAGATTAGCACTTGTTATTAGAATGTGGCAAACCAACTTCTGTTGTAGTCTACTACAGGTAGTCTACCAAAGTCTGTGGTCTAACTCAGTCATTGGGTATGACCATTCTTTTCTTCCCTGTATATAGCCTTAAAGTTTACAACTCCATTGTTCTTTTTTCTCTCCTGTTCTTTCCTCTCTTTTTATATAAAGAGATACTCTTACCTTAGTTTTCATTCTTTCCAGTCACTGCTCCAATTTCACCCTATTTTTCATTATTAATTTTACTTTCCATTTTCCTATCTGTTCCTGCAAGTGAAAGAAATGACTACATAAAACAAAAGCTCCATAGCACTCAATTTTGAACCAATAATCTCAGTGACTTTTGAATTACCACAGGCAAAGTGAAGATGCCTGTCCTTGGTTGTAAGTCATTATTCTCCCAGGCATGTGTTGCGGGATATTAAATGCAATCATTTCAATGGATCAACCTGTTTCCCTTTTTTCATATGGCAAATCATTCCCAGAATAAGAAGGAAGGACTAATACCAGTCACTACTCAACTATCAGCTCACTGATGCTTTCATTGATGTGAATTAGTATCATAAATCTGAAAACCAGCAGCCACTAAGTTTGAAGTAAAAGTCAGTATCATTCTAAGTACAAAACAGAAGCAGAAGAATGCTGTACCTGACTATTTAGCAGTACAAAACTGTTGGAATAGTATCTGAACTAATGAAAAAGTGTACATATTTTAATACTAGTATTTATAGTTAGATTAATATGTTATGCATTATACATAGTCAAATCTAGTATTCAAATCTAGTATTTGTAGCAGCCATGATGGGTAGTTAGAATATATAGTAGCTTTTGGCTGTTGGACTAGATGATCATGGTAGGTCCATTCCAACTGAAATTTGTTCTATTCTGTTCCAAGACTTTGGGGGTGCAAACACTGTGGTCCATATGGAGGTCTGTACATCTCATCTGTGATGGCAGAATCACACCCTGAGGTCCTGCAAACTACAGGAAATGAGAATATGGCACACCTTGTTCTCATGGGGCTGAGAAACTTCTGAGAACATTGAGCCCACTGGTTGAAGGTTTGTGGTGGTTTTCCTTTTGCAATTTGTAGAGGTCTGTCAGCCTTTCTATGACAAACAGGGATTCTGATATTAGGCTTAAGCAGCTTTTGGCTTTTAAGTTCTTCCTGAGGGGGAAAAAACTCCAAATCCCAAACAAAAACACTACAAAGGAAAGTATGTGCAATTCCAATAATATGTATATTAGTGCATTAATGTGTGTGTTGACTCACATGGTACTGCCATCGTTTCCTCCATGAACAATGTTGAACATATGACAGTCCCTCTGATTTCTGAATGAAATGAAAATACTTTAAACATTTTTTTTTTCTAACTTACTTATACTAGCAGTTCTAGGTTTTCTGCTGTCCTCTTCACATTGAGCTTTTCAAATTATTCTTTCTCCAGAGATGTCTTTCTTTACTTAGCAGCATGGACAGGCTTGAGAACTGCTGTTCAAAACACTGAGAAGAAGAAATGTTGACAATATGCCTGGTTTAAGCTGTAAAGTCCTGCCACCTTGAATCAAAGTGGTCTCCAAGAAAGCTGGTAACAAGCATTTTGTAAAAAAAAAAAAAAAAAAGATGGGGAATTTACAGAGTTTCACATAAATAAATTCTGAAAATACTTCACAGTTGTCTTTCTGTTTAATTTTATTGTACAGAAAGTTCCAAAGCCAGGACTCCTGGTTTTAGAACATAATTTTCAGTGTTGCTACTGCTTAGGCTGACCAGGCTAAGAGAGATTCTGTAGGTTCTGTAGGTTCAGGATTATGTAAGCAGCTGAAGACTTGAGCAGGTGACGCACAAGGACTGATGCTGCAGCACAGCATGGCATCACTGGCATCAGCAAAGTTTCTGCATTGCTGAATTAGAGTTTTAAGAAGTTATCACAGATGACAGGATGTTAGTAATCTGTTCTCTAAGATGACTGAATAAAACCAGTTTGAAGCAGCTTGCCAAAACTACAGAGATGTTTATCTTCCCTGAAGGACCTGAAAATGCAGAAAGAAGCTGTGAGTTTTACTATTTGTGTGAAATAAAATTTGAATATTTGGATTTTTTTAATGTTATTTTACATGTGTTTCTAGATCCTGTAGTTTATAGTATGTTTTAGGTCCCCTGAGGCAGAAGTGTCACTTTTTGTTCCCATGTTTTGTCATGTTCGAAGCATCCAGAAATCACCTTTTTAACAGTATGGAAATATGCAGTGAACGTGCACTGAATTTATCAAACAGGTAAGCATTGCACATATTCTGGCTTGTAAATTCATAGAAGTTATTGGCCTAAGACAATTCTATTATGTCTGAATTGTATTATTTCATCATGTCATCCTTTATTGTTAATTCCTTGAAGAATTTCTATTTATTATTTAAAGTTATATTAGAAGAGCTGTCAAAATTTTCTTCAAACTATTTTCATTCAAATAAAATTTCCATGCTGCAAATACTTGCTTTTACCAGCATATCAGTGACAAAGGATATGGACAAGGCTGAGGTGTTCGACAACTTCTTTGCCTCAGTCTTCAATGGCAAGGGCTCCAACCATAATATCCAAGTCCCAGAGGGCAAAAGTAAGGACTGGGGGAAGGAAGATCTGCCCACTGTAGTCGAAGATCACGTTCGTGAGCACCTAAAGAATCTGAACGTGCACAGGTCCATGGGGCCACCCACAGGTCTCAAGGGAACTGGTGAATGAAGTTGCTAAACCACTGTCTGTCATATTTGAAAGGTCATGGCAGACTGATGAAGCTTCTGCTGACTGGAAAAGGGCAAACATGACACCTGTAGAATCACAGAATCATAGAATGGGTTAGGTTGGAAGACACCCTAAAGATCATCCAGTTCCAACCCCCCACCATAGGCAAGGACACCTCCCACTAGATCAGGTCGCTCAAGATCTCATCCAGCCTGGCCTTGAACACATCCAGGGAGGGAGCAGACACAACCACGCTGGGCAACCTGTTCCAGTGCATTGCCACCCTCACTGTAAAGAACTTCTTCCTAACATCCCGTTCAAATCTCCCCTCTGCCAATTTGAACCCATTCCCCCTTGTCCTGTCATTACAAGACCTTGTGAATAGTCCCTCCCCAGCCTTCCTGTAGGCCCCCTTCAGATACCGGAAGGTTACTATAAGGTCTCCTTGAAGCCTTCTCTTCTCCAGGCTGAAAAGCCCCAACTCTTTCAGCCTGTCCTCATAGCGGAGGTGCTCCAGCTCTCTGATCATCTTTGTGGCCCTCCTCTGGACTCTCTCCAGCAGTTCTAGGTCCTTCCTGTGCTGGGGGCTCCAGAACTGCACACAATACTCCAGGTGGGGTCTGACAAGAGCAGAGTAAAGGGGGAGAATCTCCTCCCTTGCCCTGCTGGTAATGCCTCTCTTAATGCAGCCCAGGACACAGTTGCTGTCTGAGCCGCGTGTGCACACTGCAGGCTCATGTTGAGCTTCTCATCCACCCAGACCCCCAGGTCCTTTTCCTCAGAGCTNTGCTGACCCAGATGCAGGACCTTGCACTTGGTCTTGTTAAATTTCATGAGGTTAGCCTGGGCCCACCTCTCCAGCCTGTCCAGGTCCCTCTGGATGCCATCCCTGCCCTCCATCAAGTCGACTGTGCCACACAGCTTGGTGTCATCTGCAAACTTGCTGAGGGTGCACTCAATTCCTCTGTCCATGTCACTGACAAAGATGTTTAACAGCACTGGTCCCAGCACTGACCCCTAAGGGACGCCACTTGTCACTGGTCTCCAGGTGGACATTGTGCTGTTGATCACCACTCTCTGCGTGCAGCCATCCAGCCAATTCCTTATCCAGCGAGTTGTCCACCCATCAAGTCTGTGTTTTTCCAGCTTGGTGACCAGGATGTCATGTGGACATCCTGGCCAGAGTCAAAGGCCTTTCTTAGATCCAGGTAGATGACATTAGTTGCCCTTCCCTTGTCCACCGCTGCTGAGACTTCATCATAGAAAGCCATCAAATTAGTCAGGCATGATTTGCCCTTGGTGAAGCCATGCTGGTTGCCATCTAACACCTCTGCTTTGTTTTCCATTTGCCTTAGCAATGCCTTCAAGAGCATCTGCTCCATGATCTTGCCAGGCACAGAGGCGAGACTGGCTAGGCTGTACTTCCCAGGGTTGTTCTTTTTCTCTTCTTGAAGATGGGTGTTATTTTTTTCCAGTCAGTAGGAACTTCACCAGTCTGCCATGACTTTCAAATATGATGGACAGTGTTTTGGCAACTTCATCTGCCAGTTCCCTCAGGACCCGTGGGTGGATCTCATCAGGCCCCATGGTCTACTGCACATTCAGGTTCTTTAGGTGCTCACAAACATGATCTTCAATTATAGTGGGCAGGTTCTTCACTCCCCCAGTCCTTACTTTTGCCCTCTGGAATTTGGACATCGTGGCTGGAGCACTTGCTGCTGAAGACTGAGGCAAAGAAGTCATTGAGGACTTCAGCCTTATCCATGTCCCCTGTCACCAGCTCTCCATTTCCCTTCTGAAGGGGTCCCACATTCTCCCTAGTCCTCCTTTTCTCACTGATATACCTGAAGAAATTCTTCTTGTTCCCCTTAATGTCCCTAGCCAGATTCAACTCCAGCTGTGCTTTAGCTTTCCTAACCTGATCTCTGCTTGCACAAACAACGTCTTTGTATTGATCCCAGGTTACCTGTCCTTGCTTCCACTCTCTGTAAGCTTTTTTCTTGTGTCTAAGCATGTCCAGGAGTTCTCCATTCATCCATTCAGGCCTCCTTGCATTCTTACCTGCC
>VWZI01023060.1:66520-78950 GCA_013396835.1 Psilopogon haemacephalus
CTTCTCCTATTTGTTTGTAAAGGGCCTCATCTGCTTCACCTTCCTGATCAGGAGGTCTGTAGCAGACTCCTATTATGATGTCCCCTTCCTGTGCCTTCCCTTTAACCTTCACCCATATGCTCTGTTTTGGTGTTGGATATCCCTAGGTTGAGCTCCATGGAATCCAGTTTATCACTGATGTAGAGGGCTACGCCCCCTCCTCTTCTCTCCTGCCTGTCCCTCCTGAAGAGTCTATACCCATCTATCCCTACTCTCCAATCATGAGATCCATCCCACCATGTCTCAGTGATGCCAATGACATCATAACCCTGGAGACTTGCAAATATGTGTAATTCCTCCTGTTTGTTCCCCATGCTCCTTGTGTCAGTGTAGAGGCATTTCCAGTTGTGCCTCTATTGGAGCTGACTTACTCATTGATTTTCCTTTATCCTGTTCTTTGAGCATCCTTTCCTCAGTCAGTACTTGGACTTGTCTACGCTCAGATACGTCTTTATCTACTAGGCTATCTCTATCCCTCATGTCATTACTACCATGTGATTTGCCACTTGATGTTTCCCTGTTGGCAGATAAAACCTGAAGCGTATGTGACCCATCTCTGCAGAACCCTGGATGCACTATTCTGTCCCCAGGATGCTTCAGGGCAGCAGGTTGAGAACCATCACCAAACCCCCGTTGATCCCATACTGATCTGTCCTCCCACACCTTGCCACATGGAGGTCTGATTACATTGTCCCACTCCCCCTTCACATCCTGTTTAAAGCCCTGTCTACTAGCCTTGCTATCTCCTCTGCAAAAACCTTCTTCCCTCTTTGAGAGAGGTGTCTCCTGCTTGGTGTCAGCAATCCTGGTGTTGTAAAGGTAATACCATTATCAAAGAACCCAAATTTATGGTGGTGACACCATCCATGCATCTACATATTAAAAGACTGCACTCAGCTACTTATTCCAGTGTCTCTGCCATCAGCTGGACTAACAGATGAGAAGATGATTTGTGCCCCTGCGTTCCATATCACATGTCCCAAGGCTCTGAAGTATTTTTTAATTTTTCTGGGACCAGTAGTCGTTATTTCCTCTCCTCCTACTTGAAAGATCAATAATGGGTAGTAGTCTGTAGAGTGGACTAGGTTAGGAATTTTCTTAACAACATCCCTAAACTGGGCCCCAGGTAGGCAGCAAACCTCCCTGTGAGAGGGATCAGCCTGACATATCGGTCCTTCTGTTCCTCTCAGAAGTGAATCCCCTACAACTATGACTCTCCTTTTTTTCTGTTTCACTAGTCTTAATCTTCATTCTTGGGGGAGGCCAACACACCTTGGGCAACTGAGTACATGGATTTTCCCTTCCATCTTCAAGAAGGGATAAAAAGGATGACCTTGGGAACTACAGACGAGTCAGTCTCACCTCTCTGCCTGGCAAGATCATGGAATAGATTCTCCTGAAGGCTCTACTAAGGCAAATGGAAAACAAAGGAGAGATAACTGGTGGTAACCAGAATGGCTTCACCAAGGGCAAATCATGCCTGACTAATTTGGTGGCTGTCCCAGTATGGTGTGACAAACACCCTAGAATTGGTCCAATCCCTGGGCTCTCTCCTCCCCCTACTGTCCAAGGTCCAGTAGGGGTTGAGGGGCAGGGGCACCCCACGTGGCCCTGGAAGCCAGGGAGACCTCGGGCGGCATGTATGCGTGGAGTTTTTTGAATCAATTGGTCAGCCAGAGAACGCTGAACACCTATTGGACAGTTTCACACACTCCTGTAGGGTATTTAGGCAGGGATCAGCAGCCATTAGTCGCTCTTGCTCATTCTCCTCGCTCTTCTCCTCATTCACCGTCGTCTCCCGCCGTGGCTGTGAAGAGCCCAGCCATGTGCAAGGCAGCATTCAGCAGGCAACAGGCAGCGAAGCATAGCAAATCTCCAGGGAAGCGGCAAGGCTAATCCCCTTCTCTCCCTCTCTTCCTATCCGGGCTAAGTCAGTCTTTTCCCTTCTTTCCCCCCCCTCCTCGGGTTCGGGAAGGAGCGTGTTTTCCCCCTCGCACCTCGCGGGCACTTTATAGGCGCGGTCGGGATCTATTTTGTATGTAACCTCTCTGTTCCCTAAGTTCTGACTGTTAAATCGTTGCACCTGGTGTTTGAGCGACTCGTGCGTTTGTTTCTGCTGACTGGAATCCAAAAGAACCTTGGGGGGGCACTAGGACCCCCTCTCCACGGGATATCGAACCTAATTAAGCGCTATCCCTTCACAGTGGCTTTCTATGATGAAGTCACAGCAGTGGTGGACAAGGGAAGGGCAACTGATATCATCTACCTGGATCTAAGAAAGGCCTTTGACTCTGTCCCACATGACATCCTGGTCACCAAGCTGGAAAAACACAGACTTGATGGGTGGACAACTCGCTGGATAAGGAATTGGCTGGATGGCTGCACGCAGAGAGTGGTGATCAACAGCACAATGTCCACCTGGAGACCAGTGACAAGTGGCGTCCCTCAGGGGTCAGTGCTGGGACAAGTGCTGTTTAACATTGTCAGAGATATGGACAGAGGAACTTAGTGTACCCTCAGCAAGTTTGCAGATGACACCAAGATGTTTGGCACTGTCAGAATGCAATGTAAGAGAGAATAATAACGAGCAGTGTATAAAGCGTTTGACCTTCATTCCCACAGCTGAGAAATATAATGAGCAGTGTATAAAGGCTTCAGCCTTCACTCCCACAACTTCAGGATGCCTTCCACGTTGGAAGAGAGATAGTGGGACATCTGGCCCAGGGGAAAAACAGAAGGTGATGTATGTTAAAGACTGATATACTTGCCTACATTATGTTAATAGAAGAATATTGTAGGTGTGTGCTCTGTGCTGAAGACTATATAAACGGAGGTATAATGAGTAACAAATGTCTCCAGCTGGATTCACATTGAATTGTGTGGAGTCTGTATTGGTCCTGATTGCATGGCACAGCCCACTTGCTAAAGGGCAGGAATGCCATCGAAAGGGACCTGGACAGGCTGGAGAGGTGTGCCCAGGCCAACCGCATGAAATTCAACAAGGCCAAGTGTAAGATTCTGCACCTGGGTTGGTGCAATCCCAAGCATAAATACAGGTTGGATGGCAAATGGCTGGAGAGCAGCCCTGAGGAAAAGGATCTGGGAGTCTTTGTTGATGAAAACCTCACATGATCCAGCAGTGTGCACATGCAGCTCAGACAGCAGCTGTGTCCTGGGCTGCATCAAGAGAAGTGTGGCCATCGGGGCAAGAGAGAGGATTCTCCCTCTTTACTCTGCTTAGTCAGACCCCACCTGGAGTGCTGTGTACAGTTCTGGAACCCCCAGCACAAGAAGGACATGAAACTGTTGGAGTGAGTCCAGAGAGGGCCACAAAGTTGATCAGAGGGCTGAAGCAGCTCTCCTATGAGGACAGGCTATGAGAATTGAGTCTTTTCAGCCAGGAGAAGGCTTTGAGGAGACCTTGTAGTAGCCTTCCAATATATGAAGGGGTCTACAGGACAGCTGTAGTGGGACTGTTTACAATGTCTTGTAAACTGGCAGAGGGAAGATTTATACTAGGCATTAGGAGGAAGTTCTTTACAGTGAGTGTGGTGAGACACTGGAACAGGTTGCCCAGGGATGTTGTTGATGTTTCCTCCCTGGAGGCATTCAAGGATAGGTTGGATGAGACCTTGAGCAACCTGTTCTTCTGGGAAGTGTCCCTGCCTATGGTGGGGTGGGGGTTGGAACTAGATGATCTTTGAAGTCCCTTCCAGCCTAAACCATTCTATGATTCTTTGATTCTATAATTCTATGATTATAGTTTGAGGTCTTTTAAGAGACAACGTATTATCACTTGAAAACTGTCTAATTTATATGCACAGCAACATCTTTTTATACTATTTATAATGGTCTGTGCATAGCCATATTAATATTATAGCATATTACAAATTGATAAATATGGTGCTGTTACAAGATTCCATATAAAAATATAATCACCTTTCCATACAGATGACAGGTACTTTAGCTCATTATATTTTAGAATATGCTGAGTATATTCACTGTGGCAATTATAGTTTTTAATACCTTATGTTGCAAGTTTTGAAGTCTATCAGAATTCCCTGCACACAACAGACATCTCACAGTACATCAAGTAAATAAAATATATTTTGAAAACTCCCTAAGCACCTACATTCCAACAGTGGTTATTAAGGTTATTTATGGATATATGCTCAGCATGTGGAATTCATAGCCACAAGAAGCCATGAAATAAAATGTCAGACTTGGATTTGAAAAGTAGCTAGCTTTTTTTATGACTAGAGTGATGTTTGTGGGTGGTACATCCCTTAACATGGTAAGTCTGTACAGAGACAAGTGAAAGAGCAGATTAATTGCATTGAAGAAGAGAGGAACTTAAAATATGTCTTCTCTGCTGAATGTTATCTCATTTTTCTATACTCTTTTTGAAATGTGGCTGCCAGATATGGACAGAGTAATCCATGGACTCATTTTTTGTACTTGTTAGTGCTCTTCTCTGGATTTATTCCAGATCCGTGCTCCTGTTTGGATAGCCTGAATTTACTAATGCCTTGGCTGTGTTAGCTTTCATTGCCAGAATATTATTCTGAAGGAGTATGGTCTATTTGTCCCCTCTTCACTTAAGTAACTTTTTAGAGAAATGACTATGTATGAATCAGCTGCCGTGAAGATTTTACTTCCTAATATTCAAAGAGTTATATGTTATTGTAGATCTTCTGATCTTATTATCTGCAGTTTTCTTGCAGATCATTGCTAAAGATACCAAATATCATTAAGCCAAAACTGGAGTCTACAAGAAACATTTACTCTCCACTTCCAGTTACTTTGAAATGTCTATTTGTCACCTGAATTCTCATCCATTAGAATGGGTTTTATTTATTTCATATAGTGTTATATATAGTGGTAAGTTAAATTAAAAAAAAAAAAGAAACAACAAAAAATATCAAATGTCTCAGATTGTACTGCTACTTTACACAGTTGCCTTCTCCAGCTGAATTTGTATCTTCATAAAACTGACGACAAATGCAGAGTATTAAACACAAATGGCCAGATGTAATGTGTTTACACATGAGTTTTCACTTACATGATCATCCATGCACCCCCTATACATGCATATGTATTTATTGAAAATAACTGTCATGGATAGAGATAAAATATTAATCTTGATAGGCTATTAATCTGATCCACTACAATGATGTAATATTATTTTAAAAACAGAATGGTTATTCTAATTTTTCTTTAGATTGACAAATAAAATATCTAATGTATGGACTGTAAGTGTCCTTATTGAATATTGCAAACCCCAAATACAATAAGATCAGCACATACTGAAATACTAACAGTTCATATGTCAGCCTGTACCTCAAACCACCATACTCTTTGAACGTCACCTGAAGCAGATCCTGCATAAAACCAGAAATACACATCTTTAGTGATGTCTCTCCAAGGCTCAGTATGAGACTGAATCCTGATGTTTTTAAAATAATTATTGCTTGCTGTATATCTATAGTTTAATAATACCTCAAAGGCAAAAAAACACAAAAATAAGTGAATGGGAAAACAAAGATCACAAAAGCCAATGAATTAATTATTACTTCAGACGTTTTCCTTGTTGTGATAACACCTATATGAGCATGTGTAGTTATTTAGCCTGAGACACCTCTTGGGAGCCTTCTGTGCAGGCAGCTAGTGTCATAAGAATGTGTAGGAGGCATTATCCAGACACACTCTGTGCTGCAGTAGCTTAGTGCTCCAAACTGCACTGGCCAGATGTATTCTCCATAGGTTTTGTGGAAAAGCTGGAAAACATTTGTCTCCTCAGGGAGCATGAAAGACACAGAAAACCACAAGTGCTACTTATCTGCAGCTTACAGCTGGCCTGTTCCCTGGAGTCGAAACTCCATTTTCCACTGCTAACTGAACAGATTTGTATCTACTGTAGATACCCATGCTCTTTGGAGGCGTCATGTGTATCTAAGTAAAGCTCTTTCCTAATAAAGTATCACTGATCAGAGCATTTAGCCAGAAAATTGGACAGCAGCCCTAACAAATATATCTATTCCAGTTCCCAGAAGAACTACCTAGACGACTGTTTGGAGAATACCTGGGGGACAGCCCCACATTGATCCTGCTGGGGATATGCCAGAAAGAGAACAAATTAGGAGCTGCATCACTGTGTCATGGGGGAAGGGGAAAAAGGGCACCTACTGTTTTATTCTAGGACCCATGTTTGTTTCTGATGACTAGGACCCACGTAGTGTGAAACCTGGAATGCAATATAGATAACACTTTATTTGAAAAATGACTGTCATAACCAGGACAGCAGCCAGTAAGACAGTGCTTTCTGATGAGCTTATTGCTTTTGATGTATTTTAGTAATGCTTGAAAATGCCCAGTGAACACTATTATTTAGTGAAGTGAGTAGAGTTTAAGTATTGCTGTATTAACATATCATACTTATAATATCTTGCATGGTACTTGTGCCAAGTGCAAAAGAAATGTCTGTGATTCAAAACATAGGTAATGAATAATATAGGTGCTGCAGGACTGGCTGGCTACAGCTGGAGGTTGCTGATGTTCTGAATAATCTTCCCGAAAATACATGACTCATTCTTTTAAGCACCTAAATGGGCTCTTTGGATCTCTTTCATAGGTATAATTTGCAAACCTGAATCATTAAATGAAACTCCCTTCACCTAAACTGGTATTTAGACAGGTTAATTAGAACTGGAATTATTCGACCCAGTGTCTCTGCAGCTTTAATTTGGTGTGGAACAGTAGCTTTGCTCTTGAAAAAGCTGGAAAACTAATTATAGTGGATACATGATGGCACTCTAAGCATGGCAACCACTCTGACTATGAAGACGATGTTAATGTTTTATTTTAGGCTGCAGGATTCAGTCTTAAAACACTCTAAGACCTGTGCAAGCCTGTAAGTGTACTTCCCAGTTGCACTTAGGTCTCCTGCAGTCATACATGTTTGCAGCCTGCATGAATGAACAGGCAGCTCCTGTGTGAACTGAAATTAAAAAAGGAAGCCTATAGAAGGTGGAAGCCAAGACAGATAGTCTGGGAAGAATACAGAGGAACCATCCGAGCATCTAGGGATGAGGTCAGGAAAGCTAAAGGCCTGACAGAATTAAATTTAGCAAGGGATGTCTAGGGCAACAGCAACAGCATCTATAGGTATCTTGGTAATAAAAGTAAGACTAGGGAAAACGTCATCTTTTTCTGGAAGGCAAAAGGAGACAGACAGAGTTGGGATTGTTCATCCTGGAGAAGAGAGGGCTCTGGGGAGGCTTTATAATAGCTTACCAGTACTTAAAGGGAGCTTACAGGAAAGACGTGGAGCAATATTTTTAATTTTTTTTTTTTTTTCAGAAGCATTTAGTGATAGAACATGGGGCAGTAGATTTAAAATGAAAGAGAATAAATTTAGATATAGATGTAAGAAAGCAGTTTTCACTGTGAGGGTGGTAAGACATTGGAACAGATTGCCCTGAAAAGTGTGGATGTCCCCTCCCTTGAAAGATGCAAGTTCAGGTTTGATGGGGCTTAGGGCAACCTTGTCTGTGTCCCTGCCCATGGCAGGCAGAATTGAAACTTGGTGATCTGTAATGTCCTTTCCAACCCAAACCATTCTATGATTCTATGATTCTGTGATTTGTGAGGCACAGTGATTTTGAAATGGGATTCCTTGCTTAATTTGCCAGCTATAATTTATTATTCAACTGCATCTGTATTTCTCCATTAATGTATTTAGAAAGAAGCAAAATGAAGCATCAGCCTCTGCTCCATTTCAAAAGATGAGAAAAAATTGAAAGATCGTACTGTTTAATTTTATGTTTCAAATTATATTACCTGAAGAAATTGGACATTATTTATTGATTGAAATGTTTTTAAAATGTTAGTATAATAAATATAGGATCTTTTAAAACTAATTGTCCAGTTCATAAGTATCCTAGAGTGTCCTAAAGTATGAATAAGTCATAAATATTCCATATATAATACTAATATTTTACTAAAAACACTATCCATAATCTGTACTTGCAGTCAAAGGAGAAAGTATGGAAGATTAAATATGATCTTAATTTATCTTACTGCTATAAAAAATATAGCTGAAAAGGAAGAAAGTTGCATTACCAATAGAAAAATCATATTACCTTGTGTATATTTAAAGGAAAATGTCAGCTCATTTTTAATATATTTCACATGAATGCAAAAATATTCTTCTTACTGAGCAGACCTGCTGAGTATAATACTAAGTAAATGCAAACCAGAACATGTTCACTTGACCATGTTCACTTACCTTCCAGGCTCTGAAGGATTCAATCAAAATCAGAGGTCTCTGTTTCTTACGCCAGAAAAGGGCATATTATCAAGAAACTGTTGCAAGCCGTTGGGCTTCTGTGGAAAAAAAAATTCTAGTGGTGTTTTTTGTGACAATGGAAGACCATGCTGCACTAAATATTGAATAGGAATGAGCAAATGAAGCAAGATATATATTCAGTTCATTTGTTTTCACCTTGTATATAGTTCTCAGGAATACAAGTCTCAGTGTCAACAGATGTAGCTCTTTTCTTTACACATATTAATCCAATGTCAGTGACTAATACTGTTAACAACATTTATGATTTTGTTAATGATGGGACTGCTGACTTGCATAAACAATGAAGATTCTACAAGAATGGATTACACAAAAGTCTAAGAAGTCAAAGACAGGGACTAGAAGAATTAAAAACTTCCTGCTGTGGGAGAATATAATGTTTGAGACCCTCTGAGGAAACTGAAGGTGTATAAGTCTATGTGACCTGATTAAATGCATACACAGGTCTTGAGGGAGCTGGTGGATGAAGTGTCTAAACCACTACCCATCATGTTTGAGAAGTCATGGCAGTCTGCTGAAGTTCCTTCTGAGTGGAAAAGATGAAAACCAATTCTCCTTTTCCAAAGGGAACTATAAGCCAGTCTGTGTCCAACAAGGTTATGGAGTAGATCCTCCTGGAAACTATGATAGGGCCATTGATGACAGCCAACATGGTTTCACTAAGAGCAAATTGTACCTGACAAATTTGGTGGCCTTCTATAACTGGGTTATGGTGTTGGTGGATAGAGGAGCAATTGAGGTCACCTGCCTTGACTTGTGCAAAGCATTTGATGCTGTCCCGCACAACATCCTTGTCTTTAAATTGGAGAGACATAGATTTGATGGATGGATCACTCAACAGATAAGGAATTGACTGGATGGCCACACTCAAATAATTGTGATCAAGAGCTCAGTGTCTGAGTGGAGACCAGAGGCAAATGGTGTTTCTCAGGGTCTAGCACTGGGACCAGTGCTGTTTAATGGTGTTGTTGGTGACATGGATAGTGGGACTGAGTGCATGCTCAACAAGCTGGATTATGATACCAAACTGTGTGGTGTGATCAACAGGTTGGAGGGTAGAGATGCCATCCAGAGGGACCATGACAGGATGTGTACCCTTGCAAACCTCATGAAGTTCAACAAGATTGCCAGTTTTAAAAGGAGCTATTTACCACTGTTGCCTGGGTGTGTCTTGTCAGCCAGTTCCCTACTCACCACCAAGACCACTTGCCTAGACCATAATGCATCAGTTTAACTAGGGCTGGGAAGACATATAGAAAACCTTAGAGAAATTCAGGTACAGTCCAATAAACCAGTTGTCCTTCCGCTCTCTGTAGTTGGAGGCAGGACCCCTCTAACAATGATTGGAATCACTTGAATCTTGTGAAGATGCTTAGGGAGTCCCTTCAGGAGGATCAGAAGCAGTATCTGTTCTTCTGCTCTTGTGCAATTTTTCACTGGAGACAGAGACAGCATTCTTCCACAGAGAATTTCCTTGTAATTCACAGACTTCTGCAACTAAGACTGAAGTGGGTTTTCCATTCCACTTCCTCACGTCCTCCCCATGGTAAAGTAAGTACTTGCGCAATAAATTAATCATTACTGTTTGAGAGCTTTTGTAGTTGTATGGAATATTTGACCACTGTGCATCATGCAATTTTAAAGTGATTATTTGGTGGAACACAGGCAGATGAGTTAGGCCAGCATTACTGGGTTATTCAAATGGCTATTTTTCATAATAAATTCCTTACTCTCTCCATCCAATACAATACTATGCCAGTAACAAAGCTAATTTTATGTGAACTAGTTTGTCTGCACTGCAGAGTAGCAAGGATCTTGGCTCATGGAAACAATTTACCTGCATCACTGTTGTTGGCTGCCCAGTGAATATGGTTGTGATTAGCCCCTGGAGAGGAGTATTAGTCCAGGCTCTGTAGCTCTATTGTTTCCATTTCTGAACCTAACTCATTCAGAGCCAGGCTGGGCGTCCTCATGCAGAGTGTGCCACTATAACACACACGTTTGTTTGAAATACAGCTAATAAAGCTTTGACTGTCAAGGAGAGCATAACCTTTCCACTTAAAGATATCCCTTGCCACAGTGATCTATAGCTGTGTGAGTTCAAGATAAAATTACTATAATATACTCTGTGGGTCTATAGGATGAAATGGAAATGGGAGTTACAAAAAAATACAGTTACTTTACGTAGGTAGTATACGTGTTTGTGCAGCTTTGATCACTGGTGACTGCTGGGTATTTTTATGGGTGGAGGTCAACTGTAAAGCTCAGGCTGTGTGAAATCCAAGTGCTCCTCTCTGTCATTGTGACACGTTGAACAGTTATGATCAGCTAATGCTCTCATTACTGAGAGGACAGTGCTGCCAGAAGTTCTGATCATCATGTACTTCATAACAGATTCTGGGGTTTAAAATTAGTGTTTTCTTCTAGGTCTATGCTCTAGTGGCTTTTCAGACTACTAAACTAATCTTTTCACCTCAGCATTTAGGTCACAGGATCATAGACATTTGTACAAATCCTGTTGTCTGAGATGTGAAAGATTGTTTGTTTTAGCTCTATTTTGTATTGGACATTCATTGAAATGAATTATGACAGCAATTACATACAGGTGGCTAAAGTTTGTAATGCATACTTATTTACATTTTCAAACTGAAAAAGCTGAAAAAAATAACCAAATGCAAGCCATCTGAAGGGGCCTTTGCTAATCCAAGGAAGTCCATTTTTCTAGATTAAATGGATCCACTGATCAAAATTTCATTATATTCTATGGTCATGATTAGTCAAGATAAGATGGTGCCTATAACAACCTTATACTACATTTTTGGAAATTATTTATCTGCATGTACACAGACACATATTCATTTAGTTTTGTGAACTTCTGCCTCAGATGGCATATTTATTCAATGTTTCTCAAGCTTTTTCCAATAATCCTAGTTCCTTTGCCAAGATTTTCTTTTCCATTGCAAAATTCTTAGGATATTATTTTGGTAGTAAGAAACAGCTATCATCAGGTATATGGGAAACCTTAATTATTCAATAATAATAAATATTAGAACATTCTAATAGATAGGTCAGAGTACCATATCTGGTGTTCTATTGAGTAGACACGATTTTGCCAACTTTTGAAGGAGTATGCATGTACATATGAGCAATGAAAGAATTGATTCAAAAGTAAGAAGTGACAAATTCCTTTCCATGTGTTGCTTGCCATGACATAGAATTGGGCTTTGAAATGTCAGATAATGCACTAACCTACATGTGGCAGTTTGGTAGGCATTTAAAATCATCAGCTAGGACTCTAAGCTACTGAGAGCTAATGAGGATCCTCAATTTGCTGTCCTGAGGCAAGCCAGGCATGATGCACCAGGACAATTTGAGGAAATCAAGGGGAATTTGCACAAAAGGACACAGGGCCAGCTCAGCTGAAGTGCCTCTATGCAAATGCATGGAGCAACAAACACGATGAATTAAGGGCTACTGTTCTGCTGGGATGCCATGACATAGTGGCTGTTACTGAAACTTGGTGGGAATGTTTCTTGCTGTTTTCCTCCTGAAAGCCAAAATGGATAAATTTGTATTAAAAACAATAACACTGAGGAATTCTCAGAAAAATATATCTCTAATTACAAAATTGAGACAAAATGTAAGCACTCAATATTTATAATGTGTTGCTGGGATGCCATGACATAGTGGCTGTTACTGAAACTTGGTGGGATGATTCCCATGACTGGAATGTAGGGATAGATGGGTATGAGCTCTTTAGGAAGGATATGCAGGGAAGAAGAGGAGGAGGCATTGCCCTCTATATCAGTGACCAGCTAGAATCAGTGGAGCTCCACCTGGGGAAGGATGATGAGCTGATTGAGAGTGTATGGGTTAAAATTAAAGGGAAGACAGGGGAGGGTGATGTTACTGTAGTGGTCTGCTACAGGCCACCTGACTGACAGAACCAAGCAGATGAGGCCCTTTACAGGCAAATAGAAGGCAGCTTCCGGGTCACAAGCCCTGATCCTCCTGGGGAATTTCAAC
>VWZI01023061.1:486-13380 GCA_013396835.1 Psilopogon haemacephalus
AAAAAACAACCCTTCTGAGAAAAATGTCTTTTGCCTGCTCTGGTGAATTGCACTAAATTGTATTTGCATTTTAAGGTCAAAAAAATGTGGCCCCACAAAGGGCAGGCCAAGACTGCAGCAGCTCAGCCCCAGCTGGAACTCACAGCTGCTTTTATATTCCATGGTTTTAGCCCTGTGGATGTGGCTTAGCTACAACATCCCAGCAGAGCTCCCAGAGAAGGAGCACCCCAAGGTAGCATTCTCGAGGAGGGAAAAGTAAAGCAAGGGAGATTCAGCACTCAGAGGGCTTCATGTCTGCAGTGTAGAATCACCACCACAAGTGCCTGCAGCAGACTGTAACAGAAAAACACCAAGGACACAGAAAATTGGCATGAGGGTGTTGATTCTGCAGCAGCATGCTGGAGATGTGTTGATGCCATTTAGCACAGCTGCAGTGGGGCTTGGGCCCCAGGTGGGTCAGAAACCTGCTTGGAGGTGAGGGGGAAGAGTGTCTGAATATTGCCTTTATCTTTGCCTGCTTTCACCAAGTTTTGGTACTTGCTCAAAGCTGGTCTAAATGGTGCTTCCGGATGCATGTTCCAAAGGAGCTGCTTTGTTGGGTCTGGATATTTGACTCGAAGAAGAAGTTGTACGCAGCAAGAGTGATTGGCATTGGAATGGGCTGCCCAGGGAAGTGAAGTCCCCATCCCTGGAGGTGTTTAAGAGGATTATGCCTGAGGCACTTAGTGCCATGGGTTAGTTAATGAGAAGGGTTAGGTGATAGGTTGGACTTGATGATCCAAGAGGTCTTTTCCAACCTGGTTAACTCTGTGATCCTGTGCCTGTGGCCACATAAGGCCATGGCCAGGTTTAAGGTTGCACTAATGCTTCTCTCTCAACTCCTGATCACCAGGAGGTGTCCAACTGAAGACCAGCTTCTCTGTCAGTTATGGTATTCATCAAATGCCTCAGTGTGTTGTGTAAGGGAGCTCAGGAGTGTGTTCACTTTGTACTTGTTTGTTAGCCTTTTGCCACTTCTGCTTCCTGAACTCATCTCCTAGGCACTAGCGTAAGGGATCAGCAAAGCTGCATGAAGGGAGGTTGTAGCCAGGTGGGGTTGGGATCTTCTGCCAGGCAACCAGCAACAAAACAAAGGGACACAGGCTCAAGCTGTGCCAGGGGAGGTCTAGACTGGATGTTAGGAGGAAGCTGTTGGCAGAGAGAGTGATTGGCCTTGGAACGGGCTGCCCAGGGAGGTGGTGGAGTCCCCACCCCTGGTAGTGTTGAAGCAAAGCCTGGATGGGCACTGAGTGCCATTGGCTAGGGCTGGGGGATAGGTTGGGCTGGATGAGCTTGGAGGTCTCTTCCAACCTGGCTGATTCTGTGATTCTATGAAAGAGAGCTGGAGGAGATCACAGAACCATGTCTTTTGCTGGCTGTTTATGGTTAGATTGGTTTGGCACATGGAAGTAAAGCAGTCAAAAGCTGAATGCTTCCACTTCTTCCTCCAAAAGAGACAGCTTCAAGGTTTTTTTGGAAGCTCTAACAAACCTGTGAGTGTATAAATTATTAAAATGTGCCTTGGTACAGATTTGTACCTTGGGGTCCTTTGGCTTTGTCTCCCAAGTTTTTTCCCACAGCTGACATACTTAGAAGTGCCCTTGGTGGATTTTATGGAATCTAATAATGAGTAACTCAATAAGCCAAACAGGGACATGTACAGGAGCTCTCTTCTCTACTTGGCCAACTTTTCCAAATGAATTTCTGCAACCTCACACAAGTTTTTGAGACCCCCTTCCCCAGACTTGGTTGGAAAAGTTGCATAGTGGGACGTAAAATGGAAGTGTCAAAATGTTGTCTCTGTAAAGGACCAGACTAAAAATAACAACTCATGAAACAATATTAGGAGAAAAATTACCCAACTGCAATTGTCTGCCTTCAGTGATTGCAAACGTGATGTAAATTTTTCTTCCCTTCAAGCAAAGTGTAGTATCCTACTGCTTCTATTCAGCAGTGTAGCAGCTTGAACCTGTTTATTTCAGTTGAGCTGAGGACTCATCAACACTCATCTCTTTTTTTTTTTTTTTTTTTTTATGTCGGGTCCAGCACACATCCAAGAGCTAATACAAACCTGCTAAACATATTCTGGCCGTTAGAAACATGTTCTGTGTCCCTGGTCCTTGGACAGCTTTTGAGGCTCACAGTGCTCCATGTTAGGTTTAGGCAACCAGCTGAAGGCATCTTTTGTCTTCCTCAGCGCTGTTTTCTCTGGCATGCCTCTGTTGAGAGATAATTGTGGGAACAATGGTGAATGAAGCCACTCATCTTCATTTTTCTGACAGTCTGAGGAGGTACTTGTGCTGTTACTGGCTGCTCAGATAGCATCTGTGACCCCTGGGCAGTATCCAGAGCTCCACAATGTAAGGTGCTGTCTATATGCAAAGAAGAAAAAGGATGTCCCTTGTGCTTGCTGACTTCAGGCATGGTTTATGGTTCAGCCAGCAAATCTGGCCCAAAACTCACGGCCAGAAAATCTGCTGCTGGAGGGGGTGGGGAGGGGGGGAAGGGCAGTCCTGTCCCAAGCCTGACAAAAATGTGTCTGTGGTGTTTAGTGCTTCTGAATCCTAGAATCAGTCAGGGTTGGAAGGGACCACAAGGATCAGCCAGTTCCAACCCCCCTGCCATGCCCAGGGACACCCTACCCTAGAGCAGGCTGCCCACAGCCTCTGCCAGCCTGGCCCCAAACACCTCCAGGGATCTGGCCCCAAACACTTCTCTGCAGGGCAACCCATTCCAGCCTCTCACCACTCTCATGCTCAACAACTTCCTCCTCACCTCCAGCCTCAATCTCCCCACCTCCAGCTTTGTTCCATTCCCCCTAGTCCTGTCACTCCCTGATAGCCTAAAAAGTCCCTCCCCAGCTTTTTTGTAGCCCCCTTCAGATCCTGGAAGGCCACCAGAAGGTCACCTGGGAGCCTCCTCTGCTCCAGCCTGCACAGCCCCAACTCTTTCAGGCTGTGCTCACAGCAGAGCTGCTGCAGCCCTCTGAGCATCCTCGGGGCCCTTCTCTGCACACCTCCAGCATCTCCACATCCCTCTTGTCCCAGGGGCTCCAGCACTGGATGCACTACTCCAGGTAGGGTCTCACCAGGGCAGAGTAGAGAAGAATCACCTCCCTCAACCTGCTGGCCCTTCTGGATCACCTTCTGGCGGTGTTGGTGGAGTGATCAGGCAGGTCAGGATGGGGTTTGGTGTTTAAAAGAGAGGGGGTAGGAGGAGTAGGGGTCCCGTGTTTTTTACTTCCTAATCTGTCTTTTATGCATGGAAGTAACCAACCTGGTTGGCCGTGCTGATGATAGGGACAGAAGGCACCCAAGTGGGGAGCAGAAGGACTCCACAAAGTAGAGGTCCTGTTTGTTACTTCCTACTCTGTCTTTTATGCATGTAAGTAACTTACCTGGTTGGCTGTGCTGATGATAGGGACAGAAAGCACCCAAGTGGGGAGCAGAAGGACTCCACAAAGTAGGGGTCCTGCTTTGTTACTTCATACTCTGTCTTTTATTCGTGCAAGTAACCTACCTGGTTGGTTGTGCTGATGATAGGGACAGAAGGCACCCAAGTGGGGGGCAGAAGGACTCCACAAAGTGGGGGTCCTGTTCTGTTACTTCCTCCTCTGTCTTTTATGCATGTAAGTAACCAACCCGTTTGGCTGTGCTGATGATAGGGCCAGAAGGCACCCAAGTGGGGAGCAGAAGGACTCCACAAAACATTGCTCAAGGTAGCCTATGTTGGGGAAGGGTTTGGAACTAGATGATCTTTGAGGTCCCTTTCCAACCTAAACCATTCTGTGATTCAAAAGAAACTCATCTTGTAAAGCCCACATGAGTCACCACATAAACATTGTTGTGTTGTACACTGGGAACATTTCTGATCTCCTGTTGGCACGTTGATGAATCCCTGCAATCAGCACCACCTGATGGAATGGCCAACCCAACAGGCAGCATTTCCTGAGTGGTTGTAAATGGGATCACACTTCTTTATGGGCTCTAGGAAAGGGGGAAATAAAGGGGGAAATGTTTTGTGGTTTTTTGGGTTTTTTTCTTTTAATTTGCTGCGCTGGCAGCCAGGGAAGGCAGATGGGGAAAAACCAAGAGCAACCTATCTAATTGCAGTAAGTGCCCAAAGCCAGAGAAGAAATCCCAGTGCTCTCTGAAGGAGTGTTGCAAACAGTCTGAGCAGTGCATTTCTCTTGCAGAACGAGCTAGGCACAGGCAATTCCCAGTGGATGAACAGTGCCCACCAACGTTTGCCAGCCAAAGAGGAGAGGGGGGGAAAAACTTTGCACTTAAGTGGCCCTTCTTAGGCTTCCTGGAGTTTTGCAAAGCAGTGTTCAGAGTCAGCCATTCTGTTTCCAGCAGTGTCCTTGACCATACCCCCTGCTGGTAACAAGACCTTTAAGTCCAAGAAGAGAGAGAAACATCTTTTTTTTTTCCCTTTCTTTTTTTCTCTCTTTTTTTTTTTTTTTTTTTTTTCCCAAACCAACTAGCAGAGGATGTGCTGAGCCAAAATAGAAATAGCAAGGTCAGGTCAGGGCAAGGCCCTGCATTTCATTAGCCAGGCCTGGCTAGGAGTGATTAAATATGTACAACAGGCTTTGAATGGATCCAGGGAGGAGGGATGACATCGTGGAGTACAGAAACATCATTCTTTGGTGCTTTGGTGATGTCAGCTGTCTAAGTACAGGATGGGGCTTAATTGGAGAGATAAAAAGGATTTATTTTAATTGTTTTAATTTTGCAGAAGAGAGGGGGTTTTTTTTCAATTTGTTGTTGTTGTTGTTGTTGTCAAGTGTTTCTTGAGAGGAGGGTCTGAACAAAACCCATGAGCCTGACTTAACAGAATCCAGATAGCCTCAAGGTGCCTGCTGCCCTAGCCTGCAGTTCTCCTGAAGTATGACTTGACCAAGACCCAGCCAAAAGGACACAATCATATTGGCATTGGAATTAAGAACCCTGTTAAATTTTGGGGGTGCTCCAATTAGAAACTGATGACCTTCCCAGCACATTTGCACTGTCTCCTTTCCTTAGGCATGTTTGGAGAGAGAATTTGCAAAGAATGCAGCTTTGAAGCTGAACAAACTACTGTGTCAAGTGGGGCTTTGGCTGCCCAGCTTGAATTAGCTATTGGGGCTGCCTCCCTTAACTGACATTTTAGAGCTGTGTTGTAATTATTGTATGACAATCACATTGCTACCTAGGCACTGACAGCCCATGGCTTAGAAACTAAGAGTCCACCCAGGCACTGACTGCTCATGGCTTAGAAACTAAGAGTCCACCTAGGCACTGACTGTCCATGGCTTAGAAACTGAGTCCACCTAGGTACTGACTGCCCTTGGCTTAGAAACTGAGAGTCCACCTAGGCACTGACTGCCCTTGGCTTAGAAACTGAGAGTCCACCAAGGCACTGACTGCCCATGGCTTAGAAACTGAGAGTCCACCTAGGCACTGACTGTCCATGGCTTAGAAACTGAGTCCACCTAGGCACTGACTGTCCATGGCTTAGAAACTGAGTCCACCTAGGCACTGACTGCCCATGGCTTAGAAACTAAGAGTCCACCCAGGCACTGACTGTCCATGGCTTAGAAACTAAGAGTCCACCTAGGCACTGACTGCCAATGGCTTAGAAACTGAGTCCACCTAGGCACTGACTGCCCATGGCTTGCAGCCCTTTGCCATAGAAATTTAACAGTCCACCAGGTTGAAACTAGAATAGGTTTAAATTTGTCCAGAGCACCATCAGTAACATCCTTGCCAAACTTCTTAGGTCTGTTTACTTCAACCAGCCCACCGGAAATTGTATCTCGACTTTACACCTCTTCTGAGAGATGCACTGGCATAGCACTCCTTAGTGTCGTGCTGGAAGGTGGATCCAGAATCAGGAGGGGATTTCTGTATATTTGTTTTTGCATTAATCTAGCTTAAAATGTTGTGAAAGCCTGGATGTAGTTACAGTAGTGCAATCTCTGAGTATTAACCCAAGTATAAAGGTTCCCACCGGAAATTGTATCTCGACTTTACACCTCTTCTGAGAGATGCCCTGGCATAGCACTCCTTAGTGTCACGCTGGAAGGTGGATTCAGAATCAGGAGAGGGTTTCTGTATATTCATTTTTGCACGAATCCAGCTTAAAACGTTGTGAAAGCCTGGATGTAGTTACAGTAGTGCAATCTCTGTGTATCTACCCTAGTCTCATACTGGTTCTTGGTGCCTAAACACTGTATTTTTCCTTCTGGTCCAGTATGTCTCCACTACATAGGACAGTTTTCTTGGGCAGTGCCATATCTTTTTTTTTTTTTTTTGCTCTGCTACAGTAGATCTAAAGCTCATTAAAAGCCTTTTGCTGTTCTTCAAGTCATTGGAGAGTGGGGCTGCCATTAGCGGTCAGTTCCCTGGCAGAGGAGTACAGTTTGATTTATATGTTTTCTTGCTAAGATGTCAGATTGACAGCCCTGGGAACAGAAGTACTTAGCTAATTGCCCAAACATGCAGCACATGGCAGACTTTGCCAGCCTTTCACAATGACACTATCTTGAGCCTCCAGCGTGAGACCATACCTAAGCCTTGGAGGGGCATTCAAGTGCTGAACCCCCAATAGGGCCTAAGAAGGACTTTTTTGTTAGATCTTTTCATAAGTTCACTAAGGTAAACAAGGCCCATGAGTTTCTTTTGTGCAAGGCAATTGAACAGGCAGCCTGGCAATAACAGCTCTGGGTCAGAATTAACAAGAGCTACGTTTCAAGCTATGGTAACCCTATCCTGAAAGCTTGCAGATTGGGCTTGCATCCCATGAGCGAGAGCTTGTGCCCAGCCACTGTGCCTCTGCCTGTTCTTCCACCACCAGCAATGACCACTTGTTGAGGTCACACCTTCTCCAAGGTTTCTAAAGTAGCACTAGTGTCATTTTAGTCCCTGAGGCTTGGTCAGAAACAGTATTTGTCCATAGATGGTTGTTCTGAGGCTTGGTCAGAAACAGTATTTGTCCATAGATGGTTGTTCTGAGGCTTGATCAAAACAGTATTTGTCAATAGATGGTTGTTCTGAGGCTTGATCAGAAACAGTATTTGTCAATAGATGGTTGTTCTGAGGCTTGATCAAAACAATTCTTGTCAATAGATGGTTGTTCTGGGGCTTGGTCAGAAACAGTATTTGTCCATAGATGGTTGTTCTGAGGCTTGGTCAGAAACAGTATTTGTCCATAGATGGTTGTTCTGAGGCTTGGTCAAAACAGTATTTGTCAATAGATGGTTGTTCTGAGGCTTGATCAGAAACAGTATTTGTCAATAGATGGTTGTTCTGAGGCTTGATCAAAACAATACTTGTCAATAGATGGTTGTTCTGGGGCTTGATCAGAAACAGTATTTGTCAATAGATGGTTGTTCTGAGGCTTGGTCAGAACAGTATTTGTCAATAGATGGTTGTTCTGGGGCTTGGTCAGAACAGTATTTGTCAATAGATGGTTGTTCTGGGGCTTGGTCAGAACAGTATTTGTCAATAGATGGTTGTTCTGGGGCTTGGTCAGAACAGTATTTGTCCATAGATGGTTGTTCTGAGGCTTGGTCAGAACAGTATTTGTCAATAGATGGTTGTTCTGGGGCTTGATCAGAAACAGTATTTGTCAATAGATGGTTGTTCTGAGGCTTGGTCAGAACAGTATTTGTCCATAGATGGTTGTTCTGGGGCTTGATCAGAAACAGTATTTGTCAATAGATGGTTGTTCCAGTTAAGATCTCCCCTCTGCCCATCATAGCGAGTCCAAGCTGCTGGTTCATTGTGGAACTTCTTGTCCCTCCCCTGACTCGTCTTGCATTTGCCCTTCTCCTCCTTTTCAGGCTTTCCCCTCTCCCATTTCTCTCATGGGCCCTTACCCATTTCACCTTCTCTCCATACACTTCCATTTTCATCTCCCTGCTCGCTCTTACCCATTTCACCATCTCTCCATACACTTCCATTTTTATCTCCCTGCTCTTGTCAATTCCAGACCTCCTGCATGTTGCCATTCCTGCTGCTCTCCCTTTCTTGCATTGCTTTTTGTCCTTCATCTGCCTCCTGGATTTTTTTTTTCCATGTATTCATCTTCCTGCTGCTGCCTATTGCCCTCTTCTCGTTGTCACGTAGGACAGGCAGCAGTGTTAATGAGAAAGGAGATGCTATTAGCAGCGTTGGATTAATCTGTCCTGCCTCTCTCTTGTCCTTGTAGGTTTTTTGTTACCAGTTGCTTTAATGGTGCCATAGTTAATAGATCAAATTTTATTCTTTCCCTTCATTTTGATTGGAAATCCAGGAGAAGGACAGGAGGCAATATGGATGTGTCTGTTTGTCCTTTCCTCCTCCCACGAAGCCAGGACAGTTCGACTGTGCAGAAAGAAGGGGCAGAGGCCCTGCCTTTAAAAACTTGGCTTTTTCTTCCCCTTGAGGTTTTCTTCCAGGCCCCCCCTTTTTTTTTTTTTTTTTTTTTTAAAGTGAATGGAGAGTAGCAATTTTCTTGTGTTGCCTGCATTCTTTTCTTTCCCTCCTCCCCTCGACCAAGTCACGTCCCTAATTAATTGAATTCCCTCCTAGACCTTTTGTGAGTCATTTCAATTACCCATTAGCGAAGCAGCCTGGGATTTCTGCTGTGTTTTCACTCATCTTCCTGGAATTTCTCTTCTCCTCCCTCCCCCCCCCCAACTTCCCCTTTTAGTCACTCTGGTCTGTGAAAGGCATTAGCAGGACTTCAGCTCCAAGTGCCTATATTGTTTGCAGACCCAGCTGCATACTTGCACACTCTGCCTTGTGCGTCACAGCTATTCATCTTGTTTTGTACTTTGGCTCGGCTGCAGATGCTGTAAATATGGTAATTTTAGATTCCCCCATTGGAAAGGGTTTGCAGGGTGGGACTGGGTGGTTGAGAGCTCTGTTTGATTTACGCTGGCTCGTTCCAGTTTCACACAGCTTGGGGTTTTTTAAGGAGGGATGAACCGAAATGAAACGTCGCTTTAAAGGGCAGCTTCTCTTTTAGGGTGGCCAGAGGGCTACAGAGGAGGTTGGCTTTGTGTGCTGGCACGCAGGACTGCTGTCCCAGGAGGCCTGCAGAGACTGGAAAGAAATGGAGCATGAGCAGGAGGTACTTTCACAGATGATTACGGAATCCTAGAATGGTTTAAGTTGGAAAGGACCTCGAAGATCGTCGAGTTCCAACCCCCCGCTATAGGCAGGGACACCTCCCACTAGAACAGGTCGCTCAAGGACTCATCCAACCTGGTCCTGAACACCTTCAGGGAGGGTGTGGATCCTCATCCAACCTGGCCTTGAACACTTCCAGGGAGGTTGTGGAGCACAGAAGCACAGAATGGGATCTTTGATCCCATTCTGTGCTTCTGTGCTCCACAACCTCCCTGGGCAACCTGTGCCAGTGTCTCACCACCCTCACTGCAAACAGCTTCTTCCTAACATCCACTTTCAATNGTAGAATGCCTTCACACACAGATAGCTGCAAAGTGTGGATGGGTCTGGAAACAGCAAAAATGGACAAGGGCCAAGACACAGAACTAGGAAAAGCAAATCTGGAATTTGCCTGTAGTAGGCAAAGGTCTGTAGACTTACAGCCCTCCCTGTAAGAATGGGGAAAAGGGAAGAAAGGGGAAAAATTAAAAAAAATTAAAACCAGTGAGCCCCAAACACAAGCAGGGCATGGAAGTGTTGGAGCCAGTGCAGAGGAGGCCACCAAGATGTAGCTGAGAGGGCTGCAGCAGCTCTGCTCTGTGGACAGGCTGAGAGAGTTGGGGCTCTGCAGCCTGCAGAAGAGAAGGCTGCCAGGAGACCTTGGAGTGGCCTTGCAGGATATGAAGGGGGCTACAGGAGGGCTGTGGAGGGATTATTGACAAGGTCTGGTAATGACAGGATGAGGAGGAATGGGTTTGAACTGGCAGAGGGGAGATTAAAAGTGAATGTTAGGAGGAAGTTGTGTGCAGTGAGGGTGGTGAGACACTGGCACAGGTTGCCCAAGGAGGTTGTGGCTGCTCCCTCCCTGGATGTGTCGGAGGGCTTGAGCATCCTGTTCTAGTGGGAGGTGTCCCTGCCTATGGCACAGGAGGGGTTGGAACTGGCTGAGCTTTGAGCTCCCTTCCGACCTAAACTATTCTACAATCTTATGATTCTGAGACTTTATCTCTAGAAAAGGTTTGGAAGTACTGCAGAGCAGCGTAGCAGTTCTCCTGCATTCTATTCCTGAGGAGAACAGGGCAGCCACCGAGCTAAATTCCCAAAAACTAAGGTGAATGCAGCAAGTGCAGGAAACATTTCTCTTCTGAAATTGGCTTTGTACAGCAGAGGAATCTTTTCAGGCTCCAGGTAGATCTCAAGAGACGCAGCGAGGCGAAGAGCATCCCTGGGAACCAGGCTGCCAGAAATGTGCCCTGCGCCTCCCATCTCCCACAAGCAAATTACAGTGCTGAAGCTATTATGATACTTCCGTGTTATTACAACACTTGTCCCTTGCAAGGTTGCACTATTTCACCAGAGGACTGCCCTTGGATAATCAGGCTGCTGTCAGACAGCTCTCCCTCGCAGCCTTCCCAGGGGAGCCTCGTTTGTTGGGCTGCCGGGAAGTGAATTTATGAGGGTTTGCTGCACTGCATTGCTCAGAGGTACTGTTTTTTCCCCTCCCTTCCCTCCCTCCTATCTTTTTATCCAGTCAAAGGGAGAAAGAAAGGGAATGGTGTGCAAACACCACTCACTACAGACACGTTAAGATGTTTGTGGGAGATATACTGGGAATTATTTTACCTTTTCTGACCTGCCATCTAGGCTGTCTGGTAAGCAGTGGTAGATTGTAGAAGTTCATTAAATGACTGCAGAGTTGTGCTGCTTCACAGGGTGATGTTATTCAAGTTGAATCCAAGATCCTCTGAAAGACTGAAAGGAGATAGAGAAGAGTTGTAGATGATAGACTGAAAGAGTTGGGGCTGTGCAAGCTGCAGAAGAGGAGGCTCCCAGGTGACCTTCTGGTGGCCTTCCAGGATCTGAAGGGGGCTACAAAAAAGCTGGGAAGGGACTTTTGAGGCTATCAGGGAGTGAAAGTACTAAGGGGAATGGAGCAAAGCTGGAGGTGGGGAGATTAAGGCTGGAGGTGAGGAGGAAGTTGTTGAGCAGGAGAGTGGTGAGAGGCTGGAATGGGTTGCCCCTGCAGGGAGGTGTTTGGGGCCAGATCCCTGGAGGTGTTTTTGGCCAGGCTGGCAGAGGCTGTGGGCAGCCTGCTCTAGGGTAGGGTGTCCCTGGGCATGGCAGGGGGGTTGGGACTGGCTGATCCTTGTGGTCCCTTCCAACCCTGACTGATTCTATGATAAAGATCCTGTTCAATATCTTTATTGGTGACCTGGCCGAGAGGATTGAGTTGAGCATCAGTAAGTTTGCAGATGACAGGCTGAGAGAGTTGGGGCTCAGCAGCTTGGAGAAGGCTTCCAGGAGACCTTGTAGTAGCCTTCCAGTGTTTGAAGGGGGCCTACAGGAAGGCTGGGGGGGGACTGTTCACCAGGGTCTTGTAATGACAGGACAAGGAGAAATGGGTTTAAACTGGCAGAGGGGAGATTGAAACTGGATGTTAGGAGGAAATTCTTTGGAGTGAGGGTGGTGAGACACTGGCACAGGTTGCCCAGGGAGGTTGTGGATGCTCCCTCCCTGGATGTGTTCAAGGCCAGGTTGGATGAAGCCTTGAGCGACCTGTTCTAGTGGGAGGTGTCCCTGCCTATGGCACAGGGGGGTTGGAACTGGCTGAGCTTTGAGCTCCCTTCCAACCTAACCCATTCTGTGATTCTATGACACCAAGTTAGGATTGAACTGCAAAGGTCCAGGCAGCTTTCTGTGCTGCCTTTCCCTGGTACCTCATTTCTCTTACTGAGACTGGCCAGCAGGACAGAGGACTTCTCCAAATAATGCAGCCCACAGTGTCACAGCACAGAGCTCTCTTGCCCAGTACTGGGAACGTAGCAGATGTGCTACAGGTGAAAACCTTTCAGCCCTTCATGCCAAAACATATCTGATGTTCATTTACCTTACAGGAGACCGAAATTCTCCTCTTGTAATATGATGAGGTTTCTCATCTGCTTTTATTTTCACTGCTGCATAACACTGCTTGGCTCCTAGAAAGCACTGTTGTGTTTTTACTTACTGTTTTCATCTTAGTAGTGGATAAAAAGGCTGACACCAGCTTTAATAACATGGCTAGTTCAGATGGGTAGTGAAAGAAGTACAGAAATCTAAGCTTAATGTGTTCCTGACCTTTCTTGAAGTTGCCACAGGTTATCTATACTTTGGCCACAACAAGCCCAGGCAGGGCTACAGGCTAGGGACAGAATGGTTGAAGAGCAGCCAGGCAAAGAGGGACCTGGGGGTGCTGGGAGAGAGGAGCTGAACAGGAGCCAGCAGTGTGCCCAGGTGGGCAGCAGAGCCAATGGCATCCTGGGCTGGAGCAGGAGCAGTGTGGGCAGCAGGAGCAGGGAGGTTATTGTGCCCCTGTGCTCAGCACTGCTCAGCACACACCTTGAGTGCTGTGTCCAGCTCTGGGCCCCTCAATTCCAGAGAGATGTTGAGGTGCTGGAAGGTGTTGAGAGAAGGGCAGCAAGGCTGGGGAGGGGCCTGGAGCACAGCCCCAAGAGGAGAGGCTGAGGGAGCTGGGGGTGTGCAGCCTGCAGAAGAGGAGGCTCAGGGCAGAGCTCATTGCTGTCTGCAGCTGTCTGGAGGGAGGTTGTAGCCAGGTGGGGTTGGGCTCTGCTGCCAGGCACCCAGGGACAGAACAAGGGCACACAGCCTTAAGCTGTGTTGGGGAAGGTCTAGACTGGATGTTAGGAGGAAGTTGTTGGCAGAGAGAGTGATTGGCATT
>VWZI01023068.1:0-15246 GCA_013396835.1 Psilopogon haemacephalus
AGCTGCGGGGCCGCTCGGCACCTCCGGGCCCGGGCCCGGGGCCGGTGCCGGTGCCGGGCTGCTCCCCGCCGGGCTGCTCCCCGCCGCCCTGTCACCCGCGGGGGGGACGCCAAGGCCCTGTTTGTGCCGCCGGGGTAGAGGCCGCCCGGCTGTCCTCTCCGGCCCGGGGCACCAGAGGCCGCCCGGCTGCCCTCTCCGGCCCGGGGCACCAGAGGCCGCCCGGCTGCCCTCTCCGGCCCGGGGCACAGGCCGTGTCAGCCGTGCTGGCGCACCATAGTGTGGCTTCCAGGCACCGGGCTGCCTGCTTATGGAGCCTGTCAGCCCTGCTCGCTTACCGGGCTCACCGCTCACAGCAGCGTGGATCCAGGCTGGCCTTGCGGGAAGGTCTCTGTTGGAAGTCGCCGAGTTAAACAGTCCAGCAGCCGTAAAGAGGTGTTTAAATACCTGAAAGGAATAAACTGTGCGTGTCTGTTGAGCCGGAAGGCTTGGCGGTGTGTCGGGTGCTGTGCTCACCCACTTCAGCTTACTCGGTTTTTCACCAGAGACCAAACGCTCGTTTAAATCCAGGGGGCAGGTTTATATTTATCAGACAGACGTTAGGAAGTTGCTCTTCGCTGTGAGGGTGGTGAGACACTGGAGCAGGTTGCCCAGGCAGGTGCTCGAGGCCAGGCTGATTGGGGCGTTGAGCAGTCTGGGCTAGTGAAAGTGTCCCTGCCCATGGCAGTGGAGTTGGGACTGGATGATCTTCAGCATTCCTTCCAGCCCCAGCCACTCTGTGATGATTTGTCTCTGTCGGGTAAATGCACTTATAAAACGCTCTCTCCGTTTGCGTCTAGCTTCAATAACTTCATCGTGCTTCCTAGCTCCAGTGCTTTCTAGAAATCTGGGCTATGCTTTCAGTGTCTTGCAGATCAGATCCCCTCCTGAAATACTTTATGACTCTGTAATGAGCTGTCATAGAATCATAGAATGGTTTAGGTTGGAAGAAACCTCAAAGATCATCCAGTTCCAACCCCCCTGTGCCATAGGCAGGGACACCTCCCACTAGATCAGGACGCTCAAGACCTCATCCAGCCTGGCCTTGAACACCTCCAGGGAGGGAGCAGCCACAACCTCCCTGGGCAACCTGTACCAGGGTCTCACCACCCTCACTGTGAACAACTTTCTCCTAACATCCAGTTTAAATCTCCCCTCTGCCAGTTTGAACCCATTCCCCCTCGTCCTGTCATTACAAGACCTTGTGAACAGTCCCTCCCCAGCCCTCCTGTACCCCCCTTCAGATACTGGTAGGCTGCTCTAAGGTCTCCTGGCAGCCTTCTCTTCTCCAGGCTGAAAAGCCCCAACTCCCTCAGCCTGTCCTCATAGCAGAGCTGCTGCAGCCCTCTGATCATTTTCGTGGCCCTCCTCTGGACTCTCTCCAGCAGTTCCATGTCCTTCTTGTGCTGGAGGCTCCAGAACTGCACACAGTACTCCAGGTGGGGTCTGAGGAGAGCAGAGTAAAGTGGTTCTGGAAAATGAAATAAAAAGCAGTGTCTTAACAACCAACAATCCTATCTTGTAGGTTTTTTCCAGTCATATGCAGTGGAAGTAGATGTGAAGGATGCCTCTAACGTTACGTGCATGTATGCAAACTGGATGATGAGTTTCTTGATAAATTATGAAACAAACAGTAGCAGTTATGTAAGTATTTGGAGATAACTTCTGTTGAGAGCTGTGTTAGAAGTTTAAGTGCACTCTTCTACCTCGGGTGTTTTGGGGTTCACTTTGTTTGCTTTTACTAGCCCAGTGGTTATTATTTCCAAATCCTCATTTTTAAACTAAAGTGTAAGCTCCCAGTTATTAACACAAATAGCCTAAAGTGCCTATTGCACTTATTTAAGTGGCATAGTGGTCAGCCTTGGGTGTTTTTTGGTGTTGTCAGTGTAGTAGTGTTCGTAGCCCAGACAGTAAATGTAGACTGCAGCTCAGGATGGTCAAGATTTACAGCTTGGCAGCCGAGTTAGATTTCCCCTGTTGTGCTTGAATCCTTTCAAAGTCAGACATGAAGGAGCCTTTGGTTTTTTTTTTTCATAATTTTGTAGAATAGCCTGAAATAATCTCGCTCATCTTGTGCAAGGCTCTGTCTAATTCCAGCAGCTCTGTGACAGTGTCGGGGGGGAAGAACTGCTTTTTGTGAAAATGCTTGAAATTACCTTTTTTTTTTTTTTTTTCTCCCCTAGAAAAACACGACTTTGAGTTTGCCACCCAACGTGACACACGACGGAAGCGCCTGCGGCAACGACAGCCAAGCTGCGCTCGTGGCAGTACAGTTTGGAGAAGGCCACTCCTGGAGTGCCAACTTCACCAAAAACAATGAGACTTACCAGGGGGACTTCATCGTGTTTACCTACAACACCAATGACACTGCTGTATTTCCTGATGCCAAGAGAAAAGGTAATGCTCCCTGCAGGCTCCTACTTGAATAAACAGCCCTGGCCGCCAGGGGCAGGTCTCTCAGGTGGCTTCTTCAAAGTTAGAAGGACCTGTGCCATGTGCTGCCTAAGAGGGTGGGGCTACTTCCCTGGAGTTGTTTGCAGCCAGGCTGACAGAGGCTGTGGGCAGCCTGATCTAGGGTAGGGTGTCCCTGGGCATGGCAGGGGGGTTGGAACTAGATGATCCTTGTGGTCCCTTCCAGCCCTGACTGATTCTATGATACTAGGTCATTGTGCCTGCGTTCTGGATAGGAGTGCAGACTAGTTACTAGCTGCCTGCACTAAGTCTGTAATTCCTTTTAAGTGGAACAGAAGGAGAAGGTTAACTGTTTGAACAGCTGTGTTCAGAGAGAGGCTGCTGATAAAACAACAGGCATATGGAAGATTAATTTGTGTGGCCTTCCACCAAGCAAAACAGTAGTGTTAGGCTTTCCATGTACTCATGCCTACTAATAATAGATTCAGAATAGGATAGGATAGAATAGAATAATGGAATAGAAGAGAGGAGAAAAAGAGAAGAGAAAATAGAAGAAGAAGCTAGAAGAGGAGAAGAAGAGAATAATAGAATAGGAGAGGAGGGGAGGAGAATAATGGAATAAAAGAGAGGAGAAAAAGAGAAGAGAAAGTAGGAGAAGAAGCTAGAAGAGGAGAATAGAATGGAATGGAATGGAATGGAATGGAATGGAATGGAATGGAATGGAATGGAATGGAATGGAATGGAATGGAATGGAATGGAATGGAATGGAATAGAATAGAATAGAATAGAATAGAATAGAATAGAATAGAATAGAATAGAATAGAATAGANATAGAATAGAATAGAATAGAATAGAATAGAATAGAATAGAATAGAATAGAATAGAATAGAATAGAATAGAATAGGCCAGGTTGGAAGAGACCTCCAAGCTCATCCAGTCCAACCTAGCACCCAGCCCAAGCCAGTGGCACCAAGTGTAGTGCTGCCTGGGGTTGTTGTGGCTGAAGTGTAGAACCTTACACTTAACCTTGTTCAGTCTCATCCCACTGGCCTCTGCCCACCCATGCAGACTGTCAAGGGCCTTCCTACCCTCCAACAGATCCACACCTGCTCCTAGCTTGATGTCCTCTGCAAACTTACTGATGCTGGACTCAATCCCCTCGTCCAGATCATCAATAAGAATATTGAACAGGGTTGGTTCCAGCACTGATCCCTGGGGCACACCACTAGTGACAGTCACCAACTGGATTCATGTGTTTTCTTTAAATAAAAGATGAAGTAAAAAGGTTCACCTTTTTAATGGCTTCTCTACTTCTAGAAGCTTGGTTCCTTAATGCTTAGGTCAGGAGACATAGGTGAAACATTGAAGAGGAGCTAGGGCTGTTAATTACCTCTTACTCATCTTACGGCATTAATGGCAAACATAACTACCTACAAATGTTCTTGTTCACGAGGCACTGAAATATTTGTGCTTGTTTGTAGGACCAGTTACCGTTGTTGTAAAGGATTCTATGCGTCCAGTTCAACTGAACAACGTCTTTGTGTGTCACAGTGCTGAGTTTCTTGAAGCAGAAAACGTAACACAGATGTTCTGGAATGTTACCGTGCAGGCTTTTGTTCAGAATGGCACAATCAGTAAAAAAGGTGAGCGCTGCAGTTGGTCCAGTGAGCTGGTTTGTGTTGCACCTTAGTGCCAGAGTGAAGGCCCACAATGAAGAATCCACCAGCTGAGGATGTGCTGTGTGGAATAATGTTTGAGTAAAATGTCCTTTATTTTGTCTTTTTGTATTGTCTTTTCCTTGTTGCTGCAAAAAGAGGCTAGTGGAATTGATTTAGTAGCGTGTAGCAGAGTAGGTTGTTCCCACACCAAAGTGGTCATCTGGTAGTGTATTCCAGTAATTGGAATATTAAAGATTAGTATTTCAGAAATGCTGCTGTTCAATTAGATCATTTGAGCTTCATTGGTTTTTTAAGTGGCTGCCTTCCATTTTCAGCGGTAGCCTCTGCTTTTTAATTTTAAACTTGTCTCACCTTGCCTTAAAACTGCTCAAAAGTTGACTCTGTTACCTTGCCACCCCAGCTGTCTACAGCAAATCCATACCACGCTTTTCTATCCACTCGTGCTGGTTTTGGCTGGGACAGAGTTCATGTGTGGTTAAACCGTGACACCACTTAGTGATCTTTGTCCCTGTGTTTCACTTGTGCCCCATGTGCTGCGTGGATTTAGACTGGCCAGTTGATTTGGGGCAGAGTCTGAGAAGGAGTTGTGGCTGTAAATAGCTTGGAACACTGTGCCATTTTTGCTGGAGTGAGACTCCTGACTCTGTCATTACCAGACTCCCACTCAGCCTGTTTCAACAGCTACGTTGATAACTGTGTTGGGCTGACTTTATTATAGCTTCAGAACAGACCTGGTGATCACTGTTTCTTTCCAGAGTCTAGATGTCCTGCTGATACGCCTACTTCTGCACCTACCATTCTGCCTACTACTGCATCTACCACCACTTTATCACCTGCTCCAACCACCACTCCCAAACCTGTGGACAACCCAGAGACAGGAAACTACTCTCTCAAAAACGGAAATAAAACTTGTCTTCTGGCAACTGTGGGGCTGCAGCTGAACGTTTCCCGGGACAAGGTGCTTCTCCTCTTTCAGAAGAGTAGAAATCATAGAGTCATAGAATGGTTTAGGTTGGAAGAGACCTCAAAGATCATCCAGTTCCAACCCCCCTGTGCCATAGGCAGGGACACCTCCCACTAGATCAGGACGCTCAAGACCTCATCCAGCCTGGCCTTGAACACCTCCAGGGAGGGAGCAGCCACAACCTCCCAGGGCAACCAATTCCAGTGTCTCACCACCCTCACTGTGAACAACTTCCTCCTAACATCCCGTTCAAATTTCCCCTCTGCCAATTTGAACCCATTCCCCCTCACCCTGTCATTACAAGACCTTGTGAACAGTCCCTCCCCAGCCTTCCTGTAGGCCCCTTTCAGATACTGGAAGGTTGCAACAAGGTTGTTGTAGGTCCTTGATAGGAAAAGAGAGCCCAAGGTTATTTGTTGGCTGTCCAAAACTGCTTCTAAGTACTACAGGTAGCACCTCTCTGACATCTGGCATAATGCCTAGACTCAAAAGTTTACATGGGTTTGACATGACTGGTTACAGGGAGCACAGTGCCTCTAAGATTGACAGCCTGGAACTTTCTTTGCTTTTGAAGGCTGTTGGTTCCTGCAGATACTGTCTTAGCCACAGAGGGAGCCAAAGCTAACCTCACAGTAGATCAACAAAATAAAGTCTTCAGTGGGCAATTTGTTTCTTACCAGCGTGTAAACTTAACTCGGGCAGCCTTAGTTTAATAGCAGCCAGGCTCAGTCTTTCTGCTGCCAATTTTATAACAAGCTCTTCTAGCCTAAGACTGCTACTGACTGAAACAACAGATTCCTAATGGCAGCTTTGATGTGGTATGTCTGTGTTGCAGCCTCTTCTGATCAACATCAATCCAAAAACGACCACTGCAGATGGTGCCTGTGGTAACACGACAGCGACTCTGAGGCTGAATGATGGAAACAGCACACTGATTGGTTTCACATTTGTGGTTGTAAGTAACTTCTTTTACACTAAGTGTTCCCTTCAACAGCATTGAGTGATGATCAGTCGTAGTAAAATCCTTCTGTCACTTGCTGGTGGCAGGTTGTTCCCATATAGAAAGCAGAACTGGCCAGCTGGCAGCCTCAGGACAAATAGAGAACTGGGTTAAAGCTGTAGAAAAGATGACTGTGGTGAATGCCTTGGCCTTTTTGTAGCATCTGTTCTTGATGTTAAAAATGCAGGCTTGCACACTGACAGCCTGTTGTTGCTTCTTGAACAGAAAAATGCAAGTGGAGGTGGACAAAAATTTTACCTGAAAGAGGTGAATGTTACACTGCTCAACCATCTGAATGGTTCTGGTAAGTAATAACACCTGCCTTAAGGAAAGCTTTTATTCAACATCTGTGTTCAGTGCTTCTGACTTTTTTCAGTGCTGTTCATGTGTACTTCCTACTTTAAGTTGGTAGGAATGAAAGCAATAAGCAGAGATCATAGAATCATAGAATGGTTTAGGTTGGAAGAGACCTCAAAGATCAGCCAGTTTCAACCTCCCACTACAGGCAGAGACACCTCCCAGTAGATCAAGATGCTCAAGACCTCATCCAGCCTGGCCTTGAACACATCCAGGGAGGGAGCAGCCACAACCTCCCAGGGCAACCTGTGCCAGTGCCTCGCCACCCTCACTGCAAACAACTTTCTCCTAACATCCCGTTCAAATCTCCCCTCTGCCAGTTTGAACCCATTCCCCCTCGTCCTGTCATTACAAGACCTTGTGAACAGTCCCTCCCCAGCCTTCCTGTAGGCCCCTTCAGATACTGGAAGGTTGCTCTAAGGTCTCCTCGAAGCCTTCTCTTCTCCAGCCTGCACAGCCCCAACTCTTTCAGCCTGTCCTCATAGCAGAGCTGCTGCAGCCCTCTGATCATTTTTGTGGCCCTCCTCTGGACTCACTCCAGCAGGTCCATGTCCTTCCTGTGCTGGGGGCTGCAGAGCTGCAGACAGTGCTGCAGGTGGGGTGTGAGGAGAGCAGAGCCAAGGGGCACAATCCCCTCCCTTGCCCTGCTGCCCACAGCTGCTCTTGCTGCAGCCCAGCACACAGTTGCTGTCTGGGCTGCACTCACACTGCAGCCTCATCTTCAGCTTCTCATCCACCCAGACCCCCAGGTCCTGCTCCTCAGGGCTGCTCTCAGCCATTCCCCACCCAGCCTGGAGTTGTGCTTGGGATTGCTCCCACCCAGGTGCAGGACCTTCCGCTTGGCCTTGTTGAATGCCCTGAGGTTGTCCTGGGCACAGCTCTGCAGCCTGTGCAGGTCCCTCTGGATGGATCCTGCCCTCTAGCAAGTGACTGTGCCACACAGCTTGGTGCCAGCTGCACACTTGCTGAGGCTGCACTGATTCCTCTGCCCATGGCACTGACCAAGATGTTGCACAGCACTGGTGCCAGCACTGACCCCTGAGGGAGCCACTTGGCACTGGTCTGCAGGTGGACATTGTGCCCTTGATCCCCACTCTCTGTGTGCCACCATCCAGCCAATTCCTTACCCAGCAATGCTCCACCCATCAAGTCCATGTTTTTCCAGTTTGGTGCCCAGGATGTCATGTGGGACAGTCAAAAGCCTTACTCAGGTCCAGGTAGATGACATCAGTAGATGAGATGACTGTAAGAGTCACTTAAAGCAAATGTGGAGTTATGAGGTTTTCTCCTGAAAGTTCTGGTAATGGAGCCTCTTAACTTTGTGATAAACACATCAATAGAGAGGCCTTCTTTGTTTTCAGAAACAATTGTTTGAAGAGTGAAATACAGTTGAAGCAGCTCTGAAGCTTTTTGTTTTTTTCCTAAGACAGTCCTTTCCTTGAATTGAAGATGTTGCTACATCTTCCAGACACTTCTACTTCACTCTTCCTGGGAAAGGAGATCACTCCTTCTAGGCCTGAAATCTCCTTTCTTCCAGATCAAACATACAGGATTTTTGAAACCCTTTTTGTCACAGCTTTTGCACTAAAGCTAAAGTGCCTGCAGCTCTGCAGTGGTGGTTTGAGTGTAGATACAGGGAAAGCCCCAATGCTGCATTGTGGTGGTTTTGCCCCAGCTGGGGGCCAAATGCCCACCAGAACCACTCAATCACTCCCCCTCTTAAATGGGCAGGAGAGAGGGGAAAATACAACAAAGATCAGTTATAAAATAGAAGAAAATTAATAATGAAAAGAAGCACAAGCAATAGACGTCAGGGAAGCAGGAGCAGAGAGAGATGTGAATCTCTGCTTCCCATCAGCTGGATGATGTTTTGGTCTTGGGCAGCAGGGCTCTGTATGCTTGATGGTTACTTCTGGAGAACAGATGCCATGGACTAATCTTCTCCAAACTTCCTTCTATTACCTCGTTGTTATATCTGAGCTGACATCATGTGGCATGGAATATCTCTTTGGCCAGTCTGGATCATCTGCTTTGGCTGTGTCCTCTCAGCATCTTGGGGTGGGGAGATGTTGAGGGAAAAAAAAAACAAAGAAAACCCAGCCTGGGTGCCCAGCTTAGCAGTAGCCACAACACTGCTGCTTTATCAATTCTCAGCTACAGCACCCCAAAACACAGCATTAGAGGAGAACTGGCCCAGCTCAGGCCAGTTCTAAATTACTACATGCATCTATGTAGTAATAACCTTCATGCCTGATAGCTTTGGGCTAAGCAGGTCACTTCAGACTCCCTTGCTTTTCAGAGTAGTCAGTGTTGAAAAGTTAGCCCCTGTAGATTCAACTCCTTAGCCTGTAGATTGTATTAACAACTCCTTTGTTTCCCCCCATTTCTTTGTTCAGTCATTTCACATGCGGATAACAACAACTTCAGCCAGTGGGATGCTTTCCTTGGGAGTTCTTACATGTGCAGGAAGGAGCAAACTCTGGAGATTAATGAGGAATTTCAAATAAATACTTTTAATCTCTGGGTTCAGCCATTCCTTGTGGAGGAGAATAAGTTCTCTGCAGGTAAGAGTTCCTTTTTTGTTGATTCTTCCAATGCTTACAAAATTCCTGCATGCCAAAAAGCACCAGTGTGGGGCATAAGCACTTTTTGGTTTGTTTTATTTTTGACACATCAAAATGAAGTTCCCAGACTGACATTGAAGTTCAAGTAAAGTTTTATTCTTACTTAAAAAATGTCTGCTGGATACGTTTTGCCTTCTTAAAACTCGAAGTAGCTAGAGATACTGAAGAGGTACTTGAGCATTGCCCTGCAGAACAGGTGAGAAGTTGTCTGACATGATCCTGACATACAGGTTTTGGTAGCTTTGAATATATAAGAAAATAGAACAAAACTTAAGCAGAAGTTGACTTTGGTGATGCCTTCAGGTGTTTCATTTCTTGTTTACCTGCCAGTCTAAGGAATAGGAGTGGTGAGGGGGAAATGAACTGACAGACCTTTATGAAACAGTCTTGAATATCCAGAACTGAAGAAAGTTTCCCAAATGTTTGTCTGCTGTGGAAAACTGAAATGGATTAAATGACCTTTTTTGTAATTTTTACTGTGAAGTACAACCATTAATATTTGCTGCACAGTCTTAACCAGTCTGTAGACAAATAGATTGGGTGTAGGGTTTTGAACTTTACTTTAGGCAGAGGTAAGTTAGCTCCCCAATGTAAGCAGAGTAAGCAGGATTTATTGTAATAGGTTCTAAAGAGTTAGTCTCATTCTGTTACGTAGTTCAAGTTACAGCTACCTTCCTTACTACTCTGTAAAATGCTTCCAGTATGGATAGATTTGTGATACCAAATCTAGGTCATTTTATTCTTGTTGAGTAAAAGCACCAGACTTGCTTTAAGCATGAAATAGTTAAGCCTTGTTCTGCCTTAAAAGCAGGAGAATGACTACTCCCATGGCTAGTAAGGACCTTGTGCAGATACAGACTTGTACACTGTTAGGTTACTGCAGCTATGAAATGTCTCAAGTGATTGTAAGGCTTGGTGTGTGTGCTGGATGTACCAAGGAGACCTCTGCAGTTGTGGTGGTTTTGCAGTTACCTGCCCCTCCACCTGTTGAAATAACCCAGGCTAGACTCAGGACACTGGAAGTTGATAAATGAAGCTTTATATTTACAGCAATGCACAATATACAAGCAGATATTTACCATGTATAACAGCTATTTACCATGTATAACACATGTTCACAATGTATAACAGATATTTACAGATATATACGGTGAAAAAGTAATAAAAAAACACCAGAGCCCTCTCAGAGATCAAAATCCCCAAGAGGGGTAACCAACCACCCCTACCACCTTTCCCCCCTTCCCCAATCTTATCTCACCACCTGTTGATGCTGCAGATAAGCTGAGGTAGATGGGCCAGGGGGGATTAGTAGTAGGAAAGAAGTTAGTAGTATTATTAAGTATCAGCTACAAAAGGCAGAGACAAAGGAACCATGAAAGAGAAGCAGCCACAGCCCAGCAAGGTCTGAAACCATCTGCACTATCTATGTTTGGGTTACAATACTTAAACCATTTTTTTTTTCTTTCTCAGTAGAGCTCTGGGTGCAGTGCCATCCTGTGTTTTCATTTCTCAGCCAATAGTCTAATTTCTCACTCAAATTCTCCAATTAGTTCAAACCAGCACAGCAATTCTTTGTCTCTAGTTAATGTTTGAGCACCATATTAAGGAAAGCAGAGTTTTATACCACACGTGGCAAGTACTGTGTCTTTATTTATTCCTTGTTGCAACCTTTCTCTCACCTACAGCCCTGGAGTGTTCGTTGGATGATGACAGCATTCTAATCCCAATTATAGTTGGTGCTGCACTTGCTGGCTTGATTGCCATCATAGTGGTGGCTTACATAATTGGCAGAAGAAAAAGTTATGCTGGATATCAAACGTTGTGAATCTAGTTGAGATTCCGGTTCTGATTTCACTCTAAACAAAGCAAGTGCAAGTTCTGAAGTGAAGTAAAATTAAAAAATAAAATTAAAAAAAAAAAAAAAAGAGAGACCTAAAACTTAGGAGTAATTACTAGCCACAGCTAAGTGAAGCTGAAAAACAGAGAATGTTTATCTCAGATGAAGCAGAGCTACGGTTTCACTTTCCCTGCTGTGAGAAGACGACGTGGGTTTCATAGCTGTTTGGAAGATCTTGGATGCATTGCTAGGCTAAGGATTTCATCTTGCAAAAAACCCTAAAGTGTTTAGGATTTATTTCTGCTTCCTACAGATTGCAGCCTGAACCGAGAACGTGTTCTAAACTGATGTGCATTTGGGCAACTCCCAGAGTAGCATAGAATTTGTACTTGCTTCTCTCCTCTGCGTTCCTGAGTTGTCATAACTGTAGGTTAAGCTGGCAACATATTAGTCACTATGTTGACTCATATTTAACAAGGATTGTACAATGCCCAGTAACAACTTTGTTTTTCATAGAGTTAACCTTAGGCTGGTGGTTAAGTGATCTTTTGAAGTGGCAGCAGTAACTTAGTGAGCTTTGATAGAATTTGAGTAGCGTACTCCTGCCTTGATGTGGTTTCAGGAATCATTCCTATATGCCAGCTGTACAAACAAAATGTACTTACCAGATGGTGGAAGACTTTCAGTGCTGATTCCAAATGCTTTCACTCACACACACACACACACACACACACAAAACCTTTAAAAGTTACTGTTAGGCATTGAATTCTTCATGGCTTATACCTTGGCAATCATCTAAAATACTCAGCTGAGGCAGAGTTCTGCTGAATTAATGCAAGCTTTCCTGCTGCCATCAGTTTAAAAGGGAATAACCTTTCTAAATATTCCAGAATTTTAAAGTGCACTTAACTTTATATCAGACTCTGCACAGAACTGGTCTGTCTTGTGCTTTTGAATGACCATTGTTTAAAGATGCTTTCATTTAATGAGCCAGTATCTATTGTTGCAGCTTGAGCTGTCTTCTAAATCTTCATCTTGGATGGGTCTCTGCCAACCAAAATTCTCTTTGGAAGAACTTGCCTGCCATTGGCACTCTAGAATGTTTCATGTACTTTGTGTTTGATTGCTGTGTAGCATTTACTAGCGTTAAGAATGCAAAAGCCAAACAAGTCTGAGATGGACCCACACCACCTCTTTTTTTTTTCCTTGCTGTGTGGAAAAGGATCATTAGCTTGAAAAAAAAAAAAAATGCAGTGCAACTGGACTGTTCTTGAACTGCAGCTCTGTAGAGACTAACCCTTGCTGCACAACTTTCTCCGACCTCCTTGTGCTCTAATCCGTGTTTCTTACTGCATGGGGGGGAAAAATAAAAAGCCTTTCAGACTTCTAGGTAAGTGTGGCTTTTTTGCATATTAACATGAGCTGCCTAAAGTAGTTATTTAATGCACATTACATTGTCTCCCCCTTTAGCATAAGTTTAACTTGCGTCCGAGCTGGTTTAGTGTTTTATTGGTGTTTTCTAGGGTTGTAGAGGTCTGTGGCATGTTTGTATACAAATCATAAAACCCATTTCTTTCAGTAATTTTTTTTTTTTTTTGGGGGGGGGGATAAAACAGTTTATCTTGACACTAGCCAAGGAAGCAAGTATGGGTGGGTAATGCTTACTACAGATTGTAGTCTGCAGCTTGACTTTTGCATCGGTTACTGAAATGCGTTTTAACGGAAGTGGGGAAGTGCTACAAGTTGAATGCTGAAAGAGGCTTCAAGACTTTCCATTTTAATTCCCCCAAAAAATGATCTTTCATATTAATAGATCCTCAGCTGCAGAAGTTCATAAGGATCTTTAGCTTTTTCTTTTTTTTTTTTGCCTGATGTTTAGTGGCACCAGTTACAAGTGCATTTCTGTTCAGGAGTAGTTAACCTTGCTGTATTCGTCTGACCACGCTTATCATTTTTAACTACGGTTTCCAAGTGAATCTATAGAAGATCAGTACAAACTGTTCCCAAAACAGAACAATACTGGAAGTGTCTTTGCAAAACCTGCAACCTAATCTTCATTTACAATTGCATTGGCCCACGTTGAAGGACTCCTAGACCGATGTGCAGATAACTGGTTCAAAAAAACAGCCGAGTTTCACCTGACTGCCTGTTGTTATAAAACCACTAATTTTCCTGTATGTATTGCTCCATAGGGAACTGTCAACCTGTTCAACATGCTCTAAATAATAAAGATTGTTCTATTTCTTAAGGAAACTTGTTCAGATTGTTTTTAAACTGATTTGAAAGCAGACATCTTGTACTTTCTTTGGGTTTGGGGTTTTTATTTTGGTTTGGGGTTTTTTTTTTCCCAGAGAATAAACTAAATGAGTAAGGTCAACTTCAATCAGTCTATATCTGAGGTTCTGTCCTATAGCAGGTAGAGGTGCTCCTCAGAGAGGCCTCGGTCTGTGTCTTAATGCTTTGTTTTGCAGCATGTTCTTAGGCAGCTTGGGAGCTAACAGAGATGCTGTAAGTCTGGTCCCTCCATAGCAATTTCCTTGTAAGCTGTAGCCACATCCAGACAGGACGTTTTATGATTAAGTTTGCCAGCCACCTTAAACTGATGTACCGCTGTGAACAGTTCTCTTTCTTCTTGCAGTCATCCTGGAAAATTAAATCAATCTCTGCACTCAGCAGAAGTGGGATAGCATTAGGCAGCCTTCTAGGTATTGGGCAGTAGCTTTATCCTCTCTGCTAGATGCTGTGTGGATCCTGTCTGGGCTTTTCTTAAAAGAGGAATGACTTTTTTAAAAGCACTTCTTTGCCACAGTGCTCTCTGTTATATAGTATAACATCTGCCAATAAAACCACACAATTCTGGGCTGTCATTTGTGTCTTGTGATTTGAACTAGAAAGGAAGACAGATTTTTATGCCGGAGCTGAAAACGTCAGGGGTCCAAAATTCTGTTTTGTTTGGTTTTTGTTTTTGTTTCTAATGGAGACATGTGCAACCAAATATCTCCAAAAAGCTGTTTCTTCTGGCTGGAACATGGAGTCACAGAGTCAGTCAGGGTTGGAAAGGACCTCTAGGATCATCTAGTTCCAAGCCCCCTGCAATGGGCAGGGACACCTCACTAGATCAGGTGGTCTAGAGCCTCATCCAGCCTGGCCTTAAACACCTCCAGGGATGACTCTTCCACCACCTCCCTGGGCAACCCGTTCCAGGCTCTCACCACCCTCATGCTGGAGAACTTCTTCCTAACATCCAGTCTGACTCTACCCATTTCTAGCTTTGTTCCATTCCCCCCCAGTCCTTGTCACGATGCACAGTGAGCAGATTCTGCACTAGAAGGTGCTTCTCTGAAGCTTCTAACTGTCCTACGTGGATAGATGTGTGCCAACAACAGCCACAAACTGCAGAGAGGTAAAGGTTCCTGGTATGAACACTTTCTATCCTGGCAATTCCTTGTCACAGTGCCATAGTGGTGTGTGTGCTGCAGCAATCTGCTTTCTTGAAGGAAGGGAGGAAGGGAAGCTCTGTTGCTGCTTCCTTTCATCCTTCCAAACCCACTGATACTCAGTGCCCCTTACCCCACGTGTTGTAGTTCAGCTGCATACACTGATTTTTGGCAACTAAAGATGTCTAAACCCCAAATGCAGCTCTCTCAGATACTTTCAGGGCAGTCAGGCTGTTTTGAAGTAGCTCCATTTCTCTGTATAAGGTATGTGCTTCCTCTTTTCCTTACAACTGTAGCTCTACTTGGCAGCAGATGCCCTCAATCTGTCTGAGTGTAGTGTTTTCAGCTGCTGAACCTTTGTGTCGTTTTCTTCCCTCTTAGCCAAAGGCTTTGTATAGCCTTTTGTGAAGGAGTAGTGGCAAGTTTGTACTGGACTGTAGGGAGCTGAAGCAAGACAGTAAATTTCCCCTCTAATTAAAGCTAGTAGAGGCTCAAATGGTTTAAATACTCAGCTGAAACAGTAGCTAGTTTTTGCTAATGCATTGAATGTGCTCCTTGCACTTGCTCTGCTCTCATAAAAGCTCAAGCAAAGAAGTTGTGTAAGGAGCTCAGCTTCACTGGAAGCCCAGCAGCCTTGCAGTGATAAAGCAGTACACACACAGTGTCACATCTTGCTAAACAGCTCTCTCCTTGGCACCACGCAGGTGGAGCTCTGCTTTCCTTGCGAACAGGAGGAAGGCTGAGCCCTGCCTAAGGTGTATCACTGAGTTTGGAATCAGTTCCCGGTCTGATTGTTTGTATCAGCAAGGAGTTCATCACCTGTTTCACCACCTGTATATTAAAAGCCACTGTAGCACTACAGCTGCCTCTTTTGGCTTGGTTTTTTTTTTTTTTTTTTTT
>VWZI01023070.1:265-38550 GCA_013396835.1 Psilopogon haemacephalus
CCCCCCCACCTCAAACTCCCCCAATTGCAAATTTCATTGCAATTTAATCTGCAAATCTACCTAATCTCAGCAAAAAAATAACCCCAGTGCCTTCCTCTGTGGGATTAAAATTGGAGAGGAGCTTGGAGTGCAGGGCTTGCAGACAGTTTACACTCAGGAGCGTGGAAAGTAGTATTAACTCTTTGCTGCCTGGCCCTGTTTTCACCTGTTCCTGCGACACACAGAGGCAAAATGTCTTTCCAGACCTAGAGAAAAGGGCTGAAAATCTGTCAAAACTGCCTTGATGGTGAGGATGGAAAAGGGGCTGGGAAATTCAGACCCCTCTCTGCAGCCCCCAAGCCTTTTCCGTAGCCCTTCTGCAGAAGCAAAGGGAAATGTCATGTGGAATCAGCCAGCAGAGGCTAAGCTGCTGCTGGGTCTGCTGCTTTGCCATGGGCTTTGCTTGCCTTCTCCATCCCTGCAATCACCACTGCTGCTACCACTTCCCAGCCCCTTCTGCTGGCTCCCAAAGCGGTGTCTGCTTCCATGAGGGATAGAGAAGAGTTTGAAAGGTTAAGGCTCACCCCCATCCTGGCTCCAGTCAGGTCCTCCTTGGTCCTTCAGGAGCCACCACCCTGGGCCCTGTCTCCTGGGCTTGGCAGGCACCACTTGGGGCTTTGTGCAGGGCTGACAGGGTGAACATTTCCCTCAGATGTCCAGCATCGTGCTGGAGGGAAACATCACCAAGTGAGAAGAATCATAGAATCATAGAATCAGTCAGGGTTGGAAGGGACCACAAGGATCATCTAGTTCCAACCCCCCCTGCCACGGGCAGGGACACTCTACCCTAGATTAGGCTGGAAGAAGTAATCATCATTGCAGTCCCTCCTCATCTTCCTCTATCTCCAAGCACAACTGAACCTTTCAAAACCAAGGAACCTGGGAGGACTACTTGATGAGGTTTTAGTGATGATTGAGGTTTCTCCCCCATTCTGGGGCTGCATTATCATCCCTATGACCATGTCTGACTTCAGGGCCGCATCCTGACAGGGCAGGTCCTGTAGCACCTGCTGCCCTGCCACTTCCACAGCCCTGCTGCTGCTGAAGTCCTGCTAGCTGCACCATAAGTCCTGCTAGCTTTGGTGTCTGTTGGTGCTGGTGAAAATCATGAAAGTCATGAAACTGCCAGATTGGAGCTCTGCACACTTCAGGAGCAAGGAAAGACAGGCGAGGCTGCAGACTGCATCTCCAAGTCCCATTCCCAGCTCATTCTCCTCTCCTGGTGCATCCCAATACCTCCAGAAGGTACAGAGGACCAGCCAGGCAACCAAGTGTTAGCTGCCTAGCTCATGTTCCCAGGAAGTTCTTGCTTTTTGATGCCCCCATCAAAACAGACACTTTCAGATCCCAGGTAATTTGCACCACAGCTCATGGTTGGAGCAGCTGTACCAGCTCAGGGTGAGCTGGACCCAGGCATAAATCAGGAAGAGCTCTGGCAGGGGTGAGGAAACAGGGAAGTGGAAAGAGCCAGATGAAGGATGTACAGAAGCCCTTCTGCTGCTGCCTGACCCCCTCCTGTGCTGATTTAGGATCATGCTGCTGGAAGCCCCCTTGGGTTTAATTAGGCTCAAGCTGAAGTGGATGCTTCAGACTCTTCCCTCTCTTTCCAAATCCACCATCACCAGCTGAAGGAGTTGCCAGAAGGATTTGCAAAGTGGTCCTCACGGTTCAGAGGTGTCGCATGTCCCTTCTGACTCCCCTTCAGGTAGCATAAGAAGCTCATCCTTATGTCATCAAACTGGACACCTTGCAAGGCAGGAAAGGGCTTGCCAGATGCCTACAGCTTGGTTGCCTTTTGCTGCTGCTCATTCCTCAAACCAATTCGATTTTTTTAAGTGAGCTTTGGAAGCAGGGAATGGCGTTTGGCTGCGGGTCTCAGCGCAGTGAAGTCTCGGTAGCTACGGCTGTTTAGCAGGGTCATCTGTGGAGACACTTGATGCTTGGTGGTGGGGTCTGAGTGTATGTCATCTGTTGGCACCACTAAAAGCCACCAAGCGACTCCCTCCTAGAGGCAACAAGGAAACTAAAAAACCCCCAAACCTAAAAAGCGATGATGAGTAGCTGCAGGATGGGGGTTGGAAGGACTCAATGTAGGAGATAGGCTCTGCGGCAGATTGGGGCTAAGCTAAAAGTGGGACCTGGCCTTCCACTTCCCCCCCGCCCCAGCAGAGCAAAGCAAAGCTCTGTTTGTGTGGTTTGAGTCAGGAGGATCCCTGCAGACTGGGGCAGCCAGAGCTGCAGGGCACAACTCGTCTGTCTGAGGCTGGAAGACCTGAATCTTGAGAGCCCTGAGCTGAAACGTTGGGCTCCGCGCAGCTCGCTTGCCTCCCGTCCGGGCGCTGCTGATGCTGGAGACATGGCAGAGCATCTTCTTCACGCAAAGGGCTCTCAGGCACTCGGGAAACAGGCTTCCCAGGGAGGCTGGTGGAGTCACCAGCCTTGGAGGGGTTTAAAAAGCTGCACAGATGTGGTGCTGAGGACATTGTTTAGCGGTAGCAGCTTAGCAGTGGTGGTGGTGGGGCGAGCGGTTGGACTTCACGGTCTCGGAGGTCACTTCCAACCTCAACAGTTCCGGGGTTCTATGAGGCATCCTAAATCTGAAGTGGTTGGTCCTGCTATCCCTTTTGTCAACCAGCAAAGGTGAGAGCAGCAAAGGCGTTTTCTTTTTTAAGTCTCAGGGCTGAAGGAGGGATGGGAAATGGGTTCCTTGCTTGCCTGTGGCACTAGTAGGTCATGGGGCAGGAGGCTGGCAACTCTCTGGGCTCTGTGTCCTTGCATTAAGTATAAACCCAAAAGGGAAGAATTGCTGGAGGAGCCAGTCTTCTGTTTAGTGGTAGCAGCTTAGCAGCTTAGCAGTTGGACTTGATGGTCTCAGAGGTCACTTGCAGCCTCAACAGTTCTGTGATTCTGTGAGGCATCCTAAATCTGAAGCAGTTGGTCCTGCTATGCCTTTTGTCAACCAGCAAAGGTGAGAGCAAAGGCATTTTCTTTTTTTAATCCAAAGGGCTGAAGGAAGGATGGGAAATGGGTTCTTTGCTTGCCTGTGGCACTAGTAGGTCATGGGGCAGGAGGCAGGCAGCTTTCTGGGCTCTGTGTCCTTGCATTAAGTATAAACCCAAGAGGGAAGAATTGCTGGAGGAGTGAGTCCTCTTCAGAGTGAAAAGTGCCCATGCAGAGATGCTGATCCCATCATGAGCCACACAAAATCCATAGGGAGATCAGCATCCCTGGGGGGCAGCTGACATGGGGTGAAGTATTGGGTGAAGCTCTGCTCTCCACCAGCTCCTGAGGAAAAGTAGAGAGGTTCTCCCCCCAGCATTTCCCTGACAGCAAAGGGAATTTTGCTTGTTGATTGAGCACTTCGTGCCTGAAATCTGGCAGAGTGAGGGGGGAAATTGTGGGTTCGTTCCACTATTTAGTCCAAAGACCAAGGAAAGAAAATCGACCTAAGCCAGATAACCCTGCAAACATGGGCTTGAGAAGAAGATGCATGCAAAAGGAGCTTTAAAAGCAGGATCTGGCATCAGCAGAGCACAGGAGAAGATAAGATGTAGGCACTGTGATTTTATCTGGACAAAATAAGTGAGCTCCTTGCAGAAAAACCTCCCCATGCCCCACTCCCATGGTTTGCTCTGCTGATCCCTTTGGTTTTTACTCTGCTTCCTTCTCTTGGCAAATCTTAGCCCCTCCAGCCTGTCTGTCACTGGAGGAAATATACTGAATTATGACAATAATAATGAGTGAAGGAGGAGAAGGAGAAGGGGGAGAAGGAGAAGGAGAAGGAGAAGGAGAAGGAGAAGGGGGAGAAGGAGAAGGAGAAGGAGAAAGGGGAGATGGAGAAGGGGCAGAATGAAAAGGAGAAAGGGGAGATGGAGAAGGAGAAGGGGGAGAACGAAAAGGAGAAAGGAGAAGGAGAAGGAGAAGGGAGAGAAGGAGGAGAAGGGGGAGAAAGAGAAGAAGGGGGAGAAGGAGAAGGGAAAGGAAAAGGGAGAAAAAAAAAAGGATAAAAGGGAGGGAAAGGGGGAAATGGAAAAGCAGAAAAACAAAAGGAGAAGAAAGAACAAGAGAAATAAGAAAACCCCAGGCTTCTGCAGGGCTTCGGACTAGAACAGCTCCAGTTTAGAGTGATTAGCAGGGGTTGGCTGAGCTCAGCATGATGCAGGGAAGGTCTGTGTGGGTTAGCAAGAGGGACCCCCACTTTGTCAAGAAGTTCTTGTCCTTCAGCAGTGCTTGGTGCCTTGCAGGAGGTGCTGCACATTTGGCAGCAGAAGGGGCTCAATCCCCTTTCTCTTTGCTGCAGCTTGTGTTTCCCCAACCTCTGATACCCCCCATCCAGGCTGAAGCTTCCCTCTGCCCTTGCAGAGAAGATGTAGTCCCCTCTGGAGATATTCTGGGGGTACCATTAGGGAATTTTGAACCTTTCCTTACTGATCCAAAGTAGCGACAAGCTGGACCTGATCCCCTGCAGAAGAAGCTCCAATCCCTCTTCACCCCAGCACTGGTGTGAGTCTCTGATAAGAAGGGCTGGTATAAATCAGGAAGCTGGCACCAGGGTGGTGCTTGGGTCACTGAGAAGCCAAGACCTGGGTGCCCAAGCAAGCAAAGCAGCTGGATTAAGGAGCTGCCAGCTGAGGTTGTGCTCTTTGGCTTGGTCCTTTTCCCTCTGCTCAGACCCCCATTCTTTACAGACCAGGAGAGGATATGAAGCTGAGTGATTTCTAACTGGGAGGGAATGCTCATCACCCTCTGCTTCGGGGGGCAGGGGGAGAGACAATCCCTCCCAAAAAGAATCTTAATAATAACCCCATCCTATATGGAGACCTCGCAAATCCCACCGAGCTGCCTAAACTTCATTAAATCAGTTCAGGCTCCAAGCTCAGGGAAACAATGCCTGAAATGTTCTTTCCCCTGCACACTCTTGGGAGCCTGCCCGTCCCTGCCCCACGTATTTAGGAAAGATACTGGGTTTGTTATTGTACTGGGGGATTAGCAGATATCCCGGGACTATAAAACACCCGACCGCAAAATAGAAAGCAAACAAGCCTCCCCCGGCAGGGTGATGCATGGGCTGGGATTCCATCCTGCTTCAGCCAAATCCAATTCCAGCTGCCCGGTGGCAAGTCTGACCTAAGCGGGCTGGGGTTTGGCGGGGGAGATGCTGGGATGGGGAAGAGGAAAAGCCTGGGGAAGAGGAAAAGCACAGAATCGGAGAGTCGTAAAGACATAGAGCCACAGAGTCACAGAATCATAGAGCCATAGAACCACAGGGTCACAGAATCACAGAATTAGAGTGGCATAGAGTCACAGAGTCACAGAATCATAGAGCCATAGAACCACAGGGTCACAGAATTATAGTGTCATAGACCCACAGAGTCACAGAATCATAGAGCCATAGAAACACAGGGTCACAGCATCACAGAATTAGAGTGGCATAGAGTCACAGACCACAGAGTCATGGAATCATAGTCATAGAACAACAGAGTCACATAATTATAGTCACAGAATCATAGAGTCACAGACTCAGAATCACAGAATCATAGAGTCAGAGTCATAGAGTCACAGAATCACAGAATTATAGTGTCATTGAGCCTCAGAGTCACAGAATTATAGAGCCATAGAACCACAGAGTCACAGAATTATAGTGTCATAGAGTCACAGACTCACGGAATCATAGAATCATAGAGTCATAGAGTCACAAAATTATGGAACCACAGAGTCACAGAATCACAGAATTATAGTGTCATAGAGTCACAGACCACAGAGTCATGGCCTCACAGAATCATAGAGTCACAGAGTCACAGAATCATAGAGTCACAGAGTCACAGACTCACAGAATTATAGAGCTATAGAACCACAGAGTCACAGAATCATAGAGTCACAGAGTCACAGACTCACAGAATTATAGAGCCATAGAACCACAGGGTCACAGAATCACAGACTTAGAGTGGCATAGAGTCACAGAGTCACAGAATCATAGAGCCATAGAAACACAGGGTCACAGAATCACAGAATTATAGTGGCATAGAGTCACAGACCACAGAGTCATGGCCTCACAGAATCATAGAGTCACAGAGTCACAGAATCATAGAGTCACAGAGTCACAGACTCACAGAATTATAGAGCTATAGAACCACAGAGTCACAGAATCATAGAGTCACAGAGTCACAGACTCACAGAATTATAGAGCCATAGAACCACAGAGTCACAGAATCACTGAATTATAGTGTCATAGAGTCACAGAGCCACAGAACCACGGAATCATAGTCATAGAATCACAGAATCAGAATCACAGAGTCATAGAGTCACACATAGACTCACAGAATCAGAATTATAGAGTCACAGAATCAGAGATTCACAGAATTATAGTGTCACAGAGTCAGAGAATCACAGAATCATAGAGTCATAGAGTCACAGACCCTCATAATCACAGACTCACAGAATTATAGTGTCATAGAGTCACAGACTCACAGAATCATAGAGCCTCAGAGTCAATAGAATCATAAAATCATAGACTGGTTCTGGTTGGAAAAGACCTCTGAAGATCATCCGGTCCAAACCCCCTGTTAAAGCAGAGGCACCCACAGCAGCTTGCCCAGCATCACAATGCCCAGGGAGGGGTTGGAATCTCTCCACACAAGGAGACTCCACAACCACTCTGGGCAGCCTGGGACATCTTCACACCAAAAAAAAAAAAAAAAAAGTTTCCTCCTGTTCAGATGGAACCTCCTGGGTTCCAGTTTGTGCCCATTTCCCATTATGCTGTCCCTGGGCACCAATGACAAGAGTCTGGCCCCAACCTCTTGCCCCCCATCCTTCAGCTCTTGCTGAGCATTGCTCAGCTCCCCTCTAGGTCTGCTCTTCTGCAGGCTCAACAGCCCCAGGGCTCTCAGCCTTTCCTCCTCACAGAGATGCTGCAGGCTCCCTCAGCAGCTTGGCAGCCCCCACTGGACTCCCCCCAGTATTTCCTTGTCTCTCTTGAACTGAAGGATCTCAGCATGAGGAAGAGGAAAAGCAGCAGAGCAACTGTGTGCATGACGAGGGGTGGGGGCAAGGCTGGAGGAAATGAAATCCGAGGTGTGCCTTTCAGGTCCAGGCAGTTGTTGTTTGGTTTCTGGCCTCCTAGAAATAGCCCCAGAGCAGTGCTTTGTGATAAGTGGGATTATTCTGGTCAGGGTGGTGTGTCGGTGAGGAGTAAACCCCTGCCCCAAACCCAGACAGCTCAAGCAGAGACAGCTGCCACCAGTTCCACAGCCCTTTGAAAACTGATGCTGAGAGCTTGGGAGTTGTCCCACAGCTCTGTGTCTCCCATAAATTTGCTTCCCAGGCTGGATGGACTAATAAGTCTCCTTACAACATCATAAGCTGCTCTCTGCCTGAAAGGAGGTGGTAGTGAGGTGGGGGTTGGTCTGTTCTTCCTAGTATGGAGTGATAGGACAAGAGGAAATGGCCTCAAGTTGCCCCAGGGGAGGTTTAGGTTGGGCACTAGGAAATATTTCTTTGCTGCAAGGGTGGTAAGGCATTGTAACAGAATGCCCAAGGAGGTGGTGGTGTCACCATCCCTGGAGGTGTTCAAGAAACCTGTGGACATGGCACTCTGGGCATGATGGTTGGAACTGCTGATCTGACAGGTCTTTCCCAACCAAAACTGTTCCATGGTTCCATAAGGAACTCTCCTAGGAGGTAAAGATGCTGGCAGATTCTGGCCAACCAGTGTGGAGTGACGTGGGAGATGCCCCATCCCTGAAACCATCCCAGGTCAGGCTGTTTGGAGCTCTTAGCAACCTGCTCTAGTTACAGATGTCCCTGCTGATTGCAGGGGGACTGGGCTTTTGAAGGTCCCTTCCACCCCAAACCCTTCCATGATTCTATGAGGAAATCCTGCTCTCAGGAGCTGGAAGTAGAGACCTGGCTCTGGCTAAGCCCTGCAGTCCCTCAGGTTTTCTTTGTGCCTAAGACCTGGAGGAGGGAATAGAAGAGCTGGACTACAGCTGCCTCCAACTTAAACCCCTCCTGGGAGCTGGCCTTTGTTGCCATTCTCATGCCACATCTCTGGTAGAGGGTGATGAAGTCCAGCATGGAGTTAGTTACTCACTGGACTGTGCAGCTCTCCAGCCCCACAGCTGTCACTGGGCTCATCTCAAAACTTCAGGGTCTGATCATGGACAATTTGCTTTCCTTCTCTGCATCCACTTGGCTGTCAGGATACCACTTGGCTACCTCCACCCATAACACCTCAAACTTCAGCTGCCCTTGCAAGAGCTGCTCTGTTAAAGATGATCTCTGCATGGCACCTTTTGCAACGTGGCAGTCGTTACCCCTGAGGCTGAAATTTCACCTGCTGGGTCAGGCTGGGATTTGCTGTCTTGTGTCATGAGGAGTAAACACCCAGACTTGGTACCTGGCTTAGCATTAATCCCTTTATTTCCACAGAGACCAGGATGACCCTTGCCAGGGATTAGAGGGGCTCTGTGCTCTAGGGTTTTCCTTTCCCTTCGGAGGCTCAGCTTGGTCTGACTTCCAGAAACCTGATTTTCTGGAAAAGAAAAAAACAGATCATGCTTTGATCCTCCTGTAACACAGATCCCTCTGAGAACATCCAGGTGATGGTTGAAATCTCCTTCAGGGCTCACTTTTCCCCTTGTCCTTGGACTTCTTTATCCATTTTCCCTCCCACGCCTCCAGCGTTCCTAGTGCAAAGGAATTTCCTCAGCCCAGGGAATGTGCTCCTGTCTCCTTTCTTCTCCCTTGACCATGTGCACCCTTCCATGAGCTGACATGACTCACTGAGCGTGCAAGAAACCAAGTTAAAGGGAGAAAAATTGAAAATGAATGTAGCAGAAGGTTTGTAGCTGGGTCAGTGAGTGGCACCTGCTCAGCAAAGGCTTGGATGAATCCCTGAGACGTGCAGGGGAGAGATTGGGTCACAGAGTTGGAAACAAGAAGGGATGAGTGAAGAGTGATACTGTGCAGGTTTGTCCCAACACTGTGGTTGTGCAGGTCAAGCTGGATGATGCTCAAGAATGAGCAACCTGGGCTAGTGGAAGGTGTCCCTGCCTGTGGCAGGGGAGGGGTTGAAACTGGATGATCTTCAAGGACCCTTCCATCCCAAATCATTCCACGGTTCTGTGGCAATTCTGTGAACATTCCAGTCTAAAATGAACCTTCCCAGACCAGAACTGTTTGGTGTGTTTGAGCCTTTCCACCGTAACGACTGCGAGCCTCAAGCATCTGCCAGATAAGAGCAGCTCACCAGAGGCAAACTCAGCCTCTCAGAAAAGACCTCCTCCCAGATGAGCATCTGGGGCAAGGGCTGGAGACAGGAGCTGCTGTCTCAGCACACAAGGCAGGTTGGTTATCTCGTTTTTCACATGGCTCCCCCCCAACCCTGTTGCTCATCAGGGTGGCTCGATGTTATCTCTGCTTCAGTCTGCCCTCCCCTCTCTCCAAGCATTTATCTGCTCCGTCTTGCCAGACTTCAGAGGGAGATGCAGCCTCAAAATTAGCTGCTTTGAAAAGCTTCTCACTGCTGAACTTTGGCCTGGGACCTCAGTTTCTCTGCATCTGAACAGGAGAAAAAAAAAAAAAAAAAAAAAAAAAAGTGACTGCTGTGCAAAAAAAATCTAACTTGTGATTGCCACGGGTCAAGGGATGAGGCACTTGGTGAGGAGCAGCAGATAGGTGGTAGAGAACTGCCACCTCTTGGGCACGTAGCAGAGGATAAATGATTAATTCCCTCGGACTCAGTGGGACTTTGAGGGACACTGTCGACCTTTAGGACTCAGAATCATAGTATTGTGGAATGCTTTATGTTGGAAGGGACCTTTGCAGGTCATCCTGTCCAACCTCCTTGCAGCCAGCAGGGACATCTGCAGCTAAAGCAGGTTGCTCAGAGCCCCAAACAAGCTGACCTGGAATGGTTTCAGGGATGGGGCATCTCCCACCTCTCTGGATGACCTGTAAATCCCTCATTTCTAGCAAGCCATCTCATCATTGTCTTATTTCTGGATATCTTCACCTGCTTGACTTGCCTTGAGCACCCAAGGGACTGCAGCATCCCAGGGCAGCCCATCCTGGACACTCACCACTGAACCCAAACCATTCTGTGATTCTCTGAATGGTGCTGGTAGCAGGCACAGAGAGGAACATTTCTTAGCTCAGGAGAGCTTCAAAGGCTGGCAGCACCCCAGCCTTGCTCTGTTTGGGAGCTCTGGGATGTTGCTCACACCTTCTTGCTCTTCCCCTGCTTCATCTCATCTTGATGACATCCTGCTCTGTCATTTCTGCTTGGGAGGCGGGTAGGGTGGGGTTCACAGGACCACAGGACATTAGGGGTTGGAAGGGATACAGAAAGATCATGGAGTCCAACCCCCCCCTGCCAGAGCAGGACCAGGCAATCTAGCACAGACCACAGAGGAACACATCCAGACAGGCCGTGAAAGGCTCCAAAGAAGGAGACTCCACAGCCTCTCTGGGCAGCCTGTGCCAGTGCTCTGGGACACTTACAGTCAAGTTCCCCCTTGTGTTGAGCTGGAACCTCCTGTGCTGCAGCTTCCAGCCATTGCTCCTTGTCCTATTGCAGGGTGCAAGTGAGCAGAGCCTGTCCCCTCCTCCTGACCCCAGCCCACAGATATTTATAGACATTTATTAAACCCCCTCTCTTTTCCAGCCTAAGCAGCCCCAGGTACCTCAGCCTCTCCTCATCAGGCAGTGCTCCAGTCCTCTCATCATCCTTGTAGCCTTTCACTGGACCCTCTCCAGCAGATCTCTGTCCCTCTTCAACTGGGGATGCCAAAACTGAAAGCAGTATTCACGAATGGGTCTCACCAGGGTAGAATAGAGGGGGAGGAGAACCTCCCTTGGTCTGCTGGACACATTCTTCTTAATGCACCCCAGGATCCCATTGGCCTTCTTGAGTTGGCTTTTCTTTCCCAAGGCTAGGGACAAAGAAATCACCATTGCTGACCAGGCTGGAAGGCAGAGGAGGCTTCATTCAGCCCACTGCCTGGAAGCACATGGAAGCACACCCCAAGGCAAGGCAGAGCCCAAGCTGTGCACAAGCTCCCTGGCACCCAGACCATGTTCACTGCTGTTCCTCTTACCCACAAGACCTGAGAATGAGATGTGGTGCTGAAGGATGTGGTTCAGTGGCAGTAACCTAGCAGTAGTGGTGGGATTGCAAGCTCTAGGCGAGAGGTTGGACTTGACGGTCTCAAAGGTCTCTTCCAACCTCCACAGTTCTATGATTCTGTGGTCTCTAAATCACTTCATATAGTGACATGGTGAGGCCAGGTGCTCCTGAGCTTGTCTACTTTCTGGCAGGAAGCCATAGGCTGAGCTGTAGAGCAAATAATGCATTGATTTTCTGAACTAAACCGCATCAGGTGATGCCTGCTCTCCTCCAGGACCCTCTCTTGTTTTGCAAAGGGACAACCCAAATTCCAGCTGGGCTGACCTCCATCAGCTTCACATCCTGTTTCCACCTATCCCACCTTCACTGCCCAAACCTCTGCCTCTCCTCCATGCCATCCTGACTTTCTTCTTGGCTCCTGCATCCCAAACCAGACATGGAGCAACCGGAGCTAAAGGAGCTTTGAGGCGCCAGCTACGCCAAGTGATTGGGAAGCAAAAACCTTTTTCTCCTGGCTGCACTCAAAGAGGGAGATCAATAAAGCAATATTAGGCAGGGTGTCCATTTCGTGGTGAGCAATTTCACTCAGCTCAGTAAATACGGAGCAAAAAGTCAGGGAAATCAAAGGAGGAGGGAGCTGATAATAGGTGGGGACTGCTTAAAAGGGGACCAGCACATAAAAGCTGGAGCTGCTGGTTTAGCAGGAGCCATCAGCTTAGGAATGCTTTCAACCACCCATAAGTGGTACCTCCAAAGTTTTCTCTGGGCTTGTGTTTTCTTCCCGTGCCCTCGAGGTTACTCTCAGTGAGTTGGTTGCTCCGAAATGGTCTCTTCAGCCAGGAGAGAAGACCAGAAGCTGGAATTTAACTCTCCCTTTGACCTCCCGTGTTCTTGCAGGCCTTTCTCACTAGGTGCATGCAGGAAAAGCACAGAGGGCAGGTGGTGATTGAAATGAACTCTCAGCATTTGGAAAAGTGGCTTCTTTTTGTTGTTCTTCCTAGAAAAGGATAAAAGGGGAGAGAGATGGATCTGGTGGCGTGGAGATAATAATGTTTTCCCAGTCTAAGAGATGGATCTGGAGGTATGGAGGTGAAAATGTTTTCCCAGTCTAAGAGATGGATCTGGAGGCATGGAGGTGAAAATGTTTTCCCAGTCTAAGAGATGGATCTGGAGACATGGAGGTGATAATGTTTTCCCAGTCTAAGAGATGGATCTGGAGACATGGAGGTGATAATGTTTTCCCAGTCTAAGAGATGGATCTGGAGGCATGGAGGTGAAAATGTTTTCCCAGTCTAAGAGATGGATCTGGAGACATGGAGGTGAAAATGTTTTCCCAGTCTAAGAGATTAATCTGGAGGCATGGAGGTGAAAATGTTTTCCCAGTCTAAGAGATGGTTCTGGAGGCATGGAGATTATAATCTAGGCTATGGACATGATAGGCATGGAGATGATAATTTAGGCTATCAGGTAGTGACAGGAATAGGGGAAATGGGGCAAAGCTGGAGGTGGGGAGATTCAGATTGGATGTGAGGAGGAAGTTGTTGAGCATGAGAGTGGTGAGAGCCTGGAATGGGTTGCCCAGGGGGGTGGTTGATGCTCCATCCCAGGAAGTGTTTGCAGCCAGGCTGGCTGAGGCTGTGGGCAGCCTGATGTAGGGTAGAGTATCCCTGGGCATGGCAAGGGGGTTGGAACTGGCTGATCCTTGTGGTCCCTTCCAACCCTGACTCATTCTATGATTCCATAATGTTTTCCCAGTCTAAGAGATGGATCTGGAGGCATGGAAATATTAATGTTTTCCCAGATGAAATAGCCATGGTGCATGAGGGTCAGTGTGGGCAGCAGGTTCTCCTACCTTTCTGCTTTGCCCCAGTGAGGCTGCATTTGGAGAACTGAGTCTAGTTCTGGGATCCCCAGTTCAAGAGAGACAGGGAACTACTCGACAGAGTCTTGGGGAGGTTCACAAAGCTGCTGAGGGGCCTGGAGCATCTCTGTGAGAAGGAAAGGCTGAGAGCCCTGGGGCTGTTGAGCCTGGAGAAGAGCAGACCCAGAGGGGATCATCAAGATGCTACTGCTCATCAGGAGCCAAAGGAACCATAGTGGGCAGAGATGATGTGGGGCAAGAGGCTTGTCAGACTCTTGTCAGCAGTGCCCATGTCAGCGGTGCTCTTGTCAGCGGTGCTCAGGGACAGCACAAGGGGCAATGGGCACAAACTGGAACCAAAGATGTTGCACCTGAACAGAAGGAGAAACTCCTTTGTTGTGAGGCTGCTGGAGCCCTGTCCCAGGCTGCCCAGAGAGGCTGTGGAGTCTCCTTGCGTGGAGAGATTCCAACCCCCTCTGGACATTGTGCTGCTGGGCAAGCTGCTGTGGGTGCCCTTGCTTCAACAGGGAGTTTGGACTGGCTGATGTGCAGAGCTCCCTGCGGTTCTACCATTCGACAATCTGAGTCTGCATCCCCTAGCACTGGGTTGCCCCCCAAGTTCTCCAGCTGCCAAGGACGCAGGGATTTGTTTGGGGTTTGCACACAAGTGAGCATGGCTGTAGCTGCACGGCTCTGACTCATGCCACAGCACTGTTAGAGCAGCCTTGGAGCACGCCACCACCATCCCATCCCCCTGCAGGACATCCAGCTCATTTCCCACCACCCTCGATGGTTTCTCCGCCAGCCTTTCTCCGCCGCCGCGAAGCGTGGTTGTTGTTTGGAGTTGTTTTTGTTTGGTGGTGGTAGTGGTGGTGGTGTTGCTGTTTCATTCCTGGGATCAGATTCTCTCTGTGATTTGCTTCGACCTCATCACAGAAACCACAAAGCTCAAGGGGCCAAAGGCTTCTGCTGGCATAAGTCGGTGGGGTTCCTGCGGAGTGAGGAAGGGCCAGGAGAACCTCAGCTGATGTCAATCAGGGCCGTTGGAAGGAGGGGAGAGCCAGAGCCAGCGGGGGTAAAGGGGAGAAGTCCAGCTGGCACAATCTGGGTGCTGGCCTCCTCGTCCCCAGCTGCATCTGGATGGGAAGGAAGGGGGGTTCGGCAGATTGGGAGATCTGGGTCGGATGACAACCCCCTCCCACCCCTCCCTGTTTCCAGATGCTTCTCCAGACCACGTTCAGCCATGCTTCAGTAGCTCCTTCTGTGGCTGGCTGCCTTGTGCAACCAAAGCCTTCCTGAAAGCCTTGAAACAAGAGCAATATGGGGAGGAGTTGGGGGGCTGAAAGGAGGGAGTGTCCCTCGTGCCTCTGGCAGCGGCGGTGGTGGGAAGGGACCATGAGCATGTTGGCAGTCTGAGACCTTCAAACCACAGGACAGGGCTGAATTCAGCTGTGGATTTGGGGCCCACTCCTGAAGGATGCCAAATGGTGGTGTCTGAAGCTCTGAGATTTCGGCCGATCTATCATCAGGGTTTGAAGCAGGCTCTGCGAGAGATGATCTGGGGGGGGCGTTTGCCTTCTTCCTACCCACGTTTTCACACTGATTTGGCCTTTGCACTCCTTGGCGTCATCAGCAATGACCAAACTGCCCATGAAGTGGTTTTTGCACCTTTTTTTTTGCAGGGCTGGAGGTGGGAAATCAGGTCAGTTGCAGCTGAAATCAAAGTCGCAGCCACTGCGCGCTCCTCGGTTAGGTTCCTGCACAGCCAAAGATGACTCAGGTTCATGGAGGGGCAGGGGGAAGGGGAGAATGCTTCAGCCAGCGGAAAGGGAAGAGGCTCAAGCCTCGTTTAGCACTCAGGTGAGGATCCAAGCCTGGTTTTGTGCCAAGCAGGCTGAATGCAGAGAGGATCTCCTTAGGGGACAATGCGGGCGTGTGCCTGCTTGACCTGACTCAGCGCTTCCTAGGCTGATGAGGGCTCCGAGCTACCCAAGATAAGCCAAAGGGTGAACTGTTAACCCATGAGCAGAGCTGGGTGGAGGAGAAGTCAGAGGAGGAGCAGAGTAGGAGCAGACAGCCCAGGTGGATCCCTGAGTCCCTCCACTTGCCAGTTTTCCTGTTTCTGCTGGTATGTAGGTGAAGCACTCATCCCTCCTTCAATGGCAAGGCAACCAAACCTGCTGCAGGTCAACAGCCACCACTGGGACCATGGTGAGGGTCCATAGCATGTGGAAGAGACCTAGAAGAGTCTTCTCTGGAGAAGAGAAGGCTTTGAGGAGCCTTCCAATATCTAAAGGGGGCCTACAGGAGAGCTGGGGAGGGACTGCTCACAAGGTCTTGTAATGACAGGACCAGTAGGAATGGGTTTAAACTGGCAGAGGGGAGATTGAAACTGGATGTTACGAGGAAGTTCTTCACAGTGAGGGTAGTGAGACACTGGCACAGGTTGCCCAGGGATCTTCAATCACATTCTGTGATTCTGTGTTTCATTCTGTGATTCTGTGCTCCACAACCTCCCCCTGGAGATATTGAAGGTCAGGCTGGATGATACCTTGGGTGACCTGTTCTAGTGGGAGGTGTCCCTGCCTATGGCACAGGGGGGTTGGAACTGGATGATCTTTGAGGTCCCTTCCAACCTAAACCATTCTATGATTCTAAGACATAGGCTTGCAACTCCTTTCCCACCTTGGTGCCTAACTCCCTTCTGTTCTGCTGCCAGCCTTCATTATCAGTGCTGTTAGTCCTCCAAAAGAACCAATTTCTCCTCCCTCCTCTCTTTCTCATGCACCCCCACCACAAATGTTCTCTCCATCATGCTTTTCCCTATGTCTCTGAGACCATGGCTGCCCTCAACTCCAGGTGAGCAGCATGTCAAGACTTATAGTGTCTGCCCTCCATGCCCAGCAAGAGAAGAAGATGATGAGGAACGCTGGACCTAACTGGCTGGAGCTGGATGTCATGGCCCAGAGGTGCCCTCACCACTCCGAGGGTTTAATGTGCTCTAATCACAGATCTGCCCTTGCTGGGAGGACACCTCAGCCACACTGAGCTCCTGGCATCTCCAGAGCTCCCACACTCTGTGTCCCAGGTCACTGACAGGTAGGATTTCTGGGATAGATCCTCCTCCTCCTGCAACAAAGATTGAGGGACCTACACGGGGGAGAGAAGAGAGCACAGAGTGTGCTCGGGTGAGAGTCTTGTCTTGGCCAGCCCCACATGGTGACACATCAGGAAAGGAATGGGTGTCCTGGAGCTTGGGATGGGTTGGATACCTGTGGTCTGAGGTGTGCACGGGGGTCATAACTCCACAGACTGTTCCTGTAAGAGCCAAGTTGTGACCTTCCAGGAGGGATGGTGATGGGAGGGAGCTGGGACAGGTTGGAGAGGAGAGAATTAATGCAGAGCCTTGGAGAAAGTGAACACAGGTATTGCAAGTAGCTGTGTGAGCATCTCACAGAGGTACTTACAAAGCTGTTTTCCCCTCCAAGTGGTCCTGTTTCATCTTGGCTGTGCTGGAGCTGGGAGGTTTTAAGAGGCAGAGACTGCCTCACCCTCTGGTCCAGGTTCATCTTCCCTTCTGCTGGGTACCCTGAGCAGGAGATGCCTTTTGCCTGCTCTGAGATGTTCCCTTCACTGGAGGAGCTTTAGGTTGGACATGAGGAACTATTTCTTCCCCTTGAGAGTCACCAGGTCCTGGAACAGGTTGCCTGGGGCAGTGCTGAAGTCACTGTCTCTGGAGGAATTTAAAAGTGGTTGTAGAGGTGGTGCTGAGGGATGTAGTTTAGTGCTGGCCTGGCAGTGCTGGCCTAATGGTTGGAACTCCATCATTAAACTAAAGGTCTCTTGCAACCAAAATGATTCTGTGTGGACTGAGAAGTTTGTGAAAGGCAGGTAAAAAATCTCAAAGCCTCTCACTAACAGACATGCAGGTTTTATACCAGGTCCACATCTCCACCAAGAGATGGCAAAGGGCTCACAGATAATAGTCCCTCTGTGGAGAGGGACCTGGGAGTGCTGGTGGATAACAACTTAACCATGGCACACTGATGTGCCCTTGTGGCCAAGAAGGCCAATGGGGTCCTGGGGTGTATGAAGAAGAGTGTGGCCAGCAGATCAAAGGAGGTTCTCCTCCCCTTCTACTCTGCCCTGGTTCAGTTTTGGGCTCCCCAGTGTAAGAGGGACAGGGATCTGCTGGAGAGGGTCCAGCGGAGGGCTAAGAGGATGATGAGCAGACTGGAGCACTGCCTGGTGAGGGACCTGGGGCTGCTTAGTCTGCAGAAGAGAAGACTGAGAGAGGATCTAATAAATGTCTATAAATATCTGAGGGGGTCAGGAGACGGGGGACAGGCTCTGCTCACTTGCACCCTGGGACAGGACAAGGAGCAATGGATGTAAGTTGCAGCACAGGAGTTTCCAGTTCAATACGAGAGGCAACTTCTTTACTCTAAGGGTCACAGAGCATTGGCACAGGCTGCCCAGAGAGGTTGTGGAGTCTCCTTCTCTGGAGCCTCTCAAGGCCTGTCTGGATGTGTTCCTCTGTGATCTGTGCCAGACTGTCTGGTCCTGCTCTGGCAGGGGAGTTGGACTCGATGCTCTCCTTGGGTCCCTTCCAACTCCTAACATCCTGTGTGATCCTGCAATAGAGAAAGTTTGAAAGCCACCACTCAGGCCATAGTTTCCACACTTTTGAGGCCAATACTTCCTTCAGATCACCATGACCTGAGTCCTCTGGCCTTTGGTTAGATAGCTTTGCTGTGATTCGGTGGAAGGGATCTCTTGTCAGGACCTTGCCAGCCACAAGCTGCTGTGGGTCATAGTATGGGAGGACCAACTCAGCTGGAGAGCAGGTGTGCTGCTGGCCTCTTGAACCCCAGAGCAGCAGGTGGGACTAACCTCACCTTCTCTATCCCTTTCAAAATGATTCCTTCTCTAAGTCAGGATCTGTCAGGCAGACCTCTTCACTCAAGCCCATGTAAGGTTATGTCTGTCTCCTGATGGTTGCTGTGGTGTGGTCTATAGAAAGAGCCTCCAACAACACTTTAGGTTAGATGTTTAACCTTTATATGGCTGAGGATGGAGATGGCTCCACACCAAATTAATCTGTGGGCTATTTTTGGCTCTGTCAGTCACCCCAGGGTGGGGGACACTTTCAGAAGCCCCTTCCTTTTTTGGGTCCTTTGTCCAACTTGCTTCTTCCAGCTTGGCTTTTCGAAGCCTCTCCAAGTGCTCCCCAAAAACTGAGGGAGTTTGCACCAAAACAGCTTCACAGCCTAATTTCTGGGCCCCCAGCCAGAAGCTGCTCAGAGGAGAGATGTGTTTTGCTGCAAGCCTGCGTGGAGATAATGACAACAGCCTCTTATCTGCGGCCTCAAAATGTGTTTGTCCTACAAACGCTGATGGAAATCTCCAGCCTGTGCCTCCCCCAGGAGCCACTAACACGAATCAGTTGGGTGGAGAGTGGTGGCTTCTATGGTTGTAGGCAAGCAGCCAAAAATAACATCTTCCTGTCCTCCCCTTCCCCGATCTGCTGTGCGAAGCTGCCGTCTGGTTTCAGATGGGGCTGCTTTGTTCCCAGTGCCAGAGGCTCCCCAGAGTGGAGGGCAGCACCTCCTGAGAGATGTGCATCTCCTGGACCCTCTGCCTGGGCCAGCTTCTCTTCAGAGGTGTTTGACACCAGAACTGTTTTGGCCGGAGGAGACCTTTTAAGACCATCAGGTCCAGCTATGAACCCAGCACTGCCAGGGCACCACTAAGCCATGGCCCTCAGCACTACACCTCTGCAGCTCTGAAATACCTCCAGGGATGGGGATTCCACCACTGCCCTTCTGGGGAAGAAACTGTTCCTTGCCTCCAGCTTAACCCTTCCCCTGGAGTGACTTGAGGCTGTTTCCTTTTCTCTTGTTGCTTGTTCCTTGGCAGAAGAGACCAACCCCCACCTGGCTCCGACCTTCTTTGAGGGAGTTGCGGAGAGGCACAAGGTCTCCACTCAGCCTCTTTTTCTCCAGGCCCAACAGCCCCAGGTGCCTCAGCTGCTCATCACAAGACCTATGCTCTAGACCCTTTGCCAGCTTCATTGTCCTCCTCTGGACCTGCTCTGGCCCCTCAATGTCATGCTTGGACCGAAAAGCCCAAAAGTGAGCCTAGGATTTGAGATGTGACCTTACCAGTGCCCAGCCCAGGGGCACAATCCCTGCCCTGCTCCTGGCCACAACCATTGCCAATCCAGGCCAGGCTGCTGGTGGCCTTCTTGGCCACCTGAGCACACCTTGGCTCATGTTCAGCCATTATCAACCAACATCCCCAGGGTCTTTTTCTGCCTGGCAGTTTCCAGCCCCTCTGCCTACAACCTGGACCCTTCCTGAGGTCTTTGTGACACAAGTGCAGGACCTGATCCTTGACCTTATTGAACTTCATGATGATCTGAGGGCAAAAATGAGGATGGGGTCTGGTGTTCCCCAGGGACTACTTGCCCCTGTAGAGGATGGAATCTGCCCAGAGAAGCTTTCTGCTGTCTCATTGCTTCTGCTGCAGCTCAAGCTGGGATGGGAGGGAGGTGTAGAGGGGGGGTGGGGGTGTAAGAGTCGCAGTTAATGGATCTGAGAGATCAGTTCCAGGGGAGCTGTGCACAGCAGTGCTGTGTTTTCAGCAGCCACCCTGAAATAACTCCCTTCCCTCTCTCCCTGCAGCTGAGTGCTCCTGGATATTGTTTCAGGCTCCTGGTCAGCCGAGTTTGTGCAGGGTATCAGTTTGTTTTCTCCAAAGTTGCCTCCTGTCTCTTCTCGTGAAAAAGGATATAAAACATTTGAATGTTTAGGAGGTGACCTCTGGTAGCCCTCGGGTGTAAAAATATCCCTCCACTCTGCTGGCTTTCAATACCAAAATCAGAGAATCAGAGAATCAGTCAGGGTTGGGAGGGACCACAAGGATCAGCCAGTTCCAACCCCCCTGCCATGCCCAGGGACACCCTACCCTAGATCAGGCTGCCCACAGCCTCTGCCAGCCTGGCTGCAAACACCTCCAGGGATGTGGCCCCAAACACCTCCCTGGGCAACCCATTCCAGGCTCTCACCACTCTCATGCCCAACAACTTCCTCCTCACCTCCAATCTGAATCTCTCCACCTCCAGCTTTGCTCCATTCCCCCTAGTCCTCTCACTACCTCATAGCCTAAAAAGTCCCTCCCCAGCTTTTCTGTAGGTCCCCTTCGGATCCTGGAAGGCCTCAAGAAGGTCACCTTGGAGCTTCCTCTTCTCCAGCCTGCACAGCCCCAACTCTTTCAGTTTGTCCTCACAGCAGAGGTGCTGCAGCCCTCCGAGCATCCTCCTGGCCCTTCTCTGGACATGCTCCAGCATCTCCACATTCCTCTTGTCCCAGGGGCTCCAGAACTGGATGCAGTACTCCAGGTGGGGTCTCAGCAGGACGGAGTAGAGGAGGAGAATCACCTCCCTCAACTTGCTGGCCACACTTCTCCTGCTGCAGCCCAAGCTCTGGTTGGCTTTCTGGGCTGGCTGAGTTTCTTGCATTGCCTGTCTGGATTCAAGTCAGAGGCTTTGATGCCTTTGCTCTCTCCAGAATATCTGGGAATTCTTCAGCTTGGGCTGCAGACATCCATAATGAGGGCATTCATTGGCTGCCACAAAGCTCCTTCTAGCAAGTGCAAAGGTCGCCTGTGCAGACACCAGGCTGTGTCCTGAGGTGGTCCAAGAGCAGCAGCAAACTCATGATCTGTGAGGCTGAGGAGAGAAGCCGTCTGGTCTAGGGAAGATCAAGGGGATGCATGGTCCCAGCCTGCCAACACATAAAAGGCTTCTGCACAGAGGAAGAAAAAAATAAAATCAGAATCTTCCTCACCTCCCCCAGGGATAGGAGGTGATGACCTTAGATTATAGAAGAGGAAATGGCATTAAATGTCAAGAGAAGCTTTCCAAGAGAGGACAGTAGGGCAGGGGAGCAGAGTGCTCAGATGGATGTTCCCTGGGAGTCTCTCTGCTTTCCCTGGGAGTCTGGCGCCGGGAGCCTGAAACAGCTCCAGTGCTCCACCAGAGCAACTGCAGCAGGGATTATTCTGCAGCTGATGGGAAAATGGACATGGTCCTTCCCCCCCCAAACCTGACTTCTGAACAGTTTGACATAGAAACATGAGGCTTAGACTCAGAGAATCACTTTGGTTGGAAGAGACTATTAAGATCAAGGCCAATTCTTAACCCACACTTCGGTCACCACTAAGCCATGTCCCTCAGCACCACATCTCCACAGCTTTGAAACCCCTCCAGGGATGGGAACTTCACCACTACCCTGGGCAGCCTGGGCCAGGGCTTGACAACCCTCCCAGGGTAGAAATTGTTCATCTTGTTCAACTTAAACCTCTGCTGGGCTACCTTGAGGCCATTTCCTTTTGCCCTATCAGTGGTTACTTGGGAGAAGACACCAAACCCCCAACCTGGCTCCAACCTCCTTTCAAGAAGCTGGAGAGAGCCACAAGGTCTCCTCTCAGCCTCTTTTTCTCCAGGCTCAACAACCCTTAAGTCCCTCAGCTGCTCCTCACAAGACTTGTGGTCTAGACCATTCAACAGCTCTTGTTCCCTCCTCTGGACCTTCTCCAGCCAGGATGCTGCTATATGATTTTCCCAAAGACCACCTCCACCTTCTTCACCCTACCCAAACCCTGTCTGGCTTCAACTTTCTTCCCCAATGCACTTTCCAGCAGAGGAGGGATCAAAGAAACGTGGCCATGATCTTGTCAAACCTCAGGACAATCTCCTTGCACACAGTTTTAACTCAGAGGAGAGGATGGAGAAAGCAGCATGGCCCTAAATGAATCAGGACGTGTTTAATGTGCTCCCCCAAGGTTTTTTATCAGACGAGGGCGATGATTGGAGCAAGAGATGAGCTAAATTCTTCTTTTTTTCTAATGGCCCCAGCCCAGAATGGAAGCCCTTTAGGACAGGGAAACCCATCTGCCTGGCTGGAGTTATCTAATGGAGCAAGACATCCTCCTGTGACTCTGGAAGGGTTCTGCTCTGAGAGCAGCTATCTGGGCTGTCAACAATCCCTGCCTCTTCTCAAGCAGAACAAAAGCGAGTTGCCTCCAGCAAGGTTGGGTTTCCTTTGTCATGCAACTGTCAGTGGTCTCCCAGTTTCGCTGGGTAATTACATCCTCCACAGCTGCCTCCCCTTCCCCCCGAGTTCACACGGTTCAGAGTGTGCCAAGATCTCGAAGACATCCTTCAGTGTCTCCCAAGTGCATGTGTGTGTGCGCACAGATTCAGCAAGGGTGGGCTGACAAGAGATGCTGCTCCAAGGGGATGGCCAAGCTGGCAGCTGCTTTGCATCACTGGGGCCCTGCAAACCAGCTAATGCAGCCCAGGCGAATCACTCCCTGTCATCTCGGCTCTGTTTGCCCTGCTGCTGGTGGCTTACAGCATGTTTGCACAGCCTGCATCTCCTGATGTGTTCCTCCTGCTCCCCAGGAGCAGGCTCAGCACTGGGGCCAGCTCTCCTTCGCCTCTTTATCAGTGATCCAGACAAGGGGAGTCATGGAATCATAAAATCGTAAAATCACAGAATCACAGAATCATAGAATCATAAAATCATAAAATCACAGAATCACAGAATCATGGAATCATAGAATCATAAAATCATAGAATCACAGACATAAAGAATCATAGAATCACAGAATCGTAGAATTATAGAATCAGAGAATCAAAGAATTATAGAATCACAGAATGACAGAATCATAAAGTCACAGAATGACAGAATCATAGAATCAAAGAATCATAAAGTCACAGAATGACAGAATCATAGAATCAAAGAATCATAAAATCACAGAATCACAGAATCATAGAATCATAGAATGGTCTAGGTTGGAAGAGACCTCAAAGATCATCCAGTTCCACCCCCCTGCCATAGGCAGGGACACCTCCCACTAGATCAGGACGCTCAAGACCTCATCCAGCCTGGCCTTGAACACATCCAGGGAGTCCAGACTTGAAGCTCTCTAAAGGAGCTGCAAGATCAGAACCCCCAAAACATTTGGGGTTTTTTGGGGGCCATTATCCCCACGAGAAGGGGAGAGCCCAGAATGGGGTCTTGGAAATGCCATCTGGGTCATCCTCTGAGCCACCTGGTTATGTGCTGAAGAAGCACCCAGGCAGCCCAACCTCCCCTTGTCTTTTCAGCCTGACTCATGCTCCCATTTCTCTTCCCCTCCTTTGGAAGGGTTTACTGCTTCTCCTGCTCCACCCAGGAAATGTGGGGAAGCTGCCTCTCATCGAACTCCCAGGGGGTAGAAGAGATCAATTTTTCATTTGGTTTCCTTCCCTTCTTAGCTTATCTAATAATGCAGAGCACCTAAAAGAGGCAGAGGAGTGGGCAGATGCAGACACATTTTCAAACACCCAGGAGAGTGGGACACAAAGGCAGGGGCAGATATTGTTGATTCCTCACTGCCTTGCAGGAAAAGAGAGTTTCATTTTCCTGTAAATGAAGCTGAGTTTGCAGCAACGATATTTTTGGGCTAGGCTCTTTGAAGTCGAGACTGAAAGCAGCTCTGGAAGCTGCAGGAAGAAGCAAGGCAAACGATGTCCCAGACGGTCTGCAGCCTTCAGTACCTGCCCAAGCAGCTTTGGGTTTTCTGCTTACTTCTTCATTGAGCAATTTAGCATCAAGCACAGCAGCTCTGCTACAAGAGGCAATGTGTCCATGGACACAGCACTGGGAAGAGTCTGTCTCCATCCTTATGGTCATCTGCTCCAATCCCCCTGCTAAAGCAGGAGCACCCACACCAGCTCACCCAGCATCACAATGCACAGGTGGCTCTTGAATCTCTCCACACAAGGAGACTCCACAACCTCTCTGGGCAGTCTGAGCTCATCTTTAGATGGAGCTTCTCAGGTTCCAGTTTGTGCCTATTGCCACTTGTCCTCTCACTGGGCACCACTGAGAAGTGTCTGGCCCCAGCCTTTTGCCCCTCTCCCCTCCTTTAGCTCTTGGCAAGCATTGAGAAGATCCCCTCCCAGTCTGCTTCTTTCCAGGTTAAACAGCTCCACACCTGGTTTAGGTTGGAAAAGACCTCTGAAGATCATCCAGTCCAACCCCCCTGTTAAAGCAGGGCCACCCAGAGCAGCTTGCCCAGCATCAAAATGCCATGGGGGCTTTAGAATCTTTCCACACAAGGAGACTCCACAACCTCTCTGGGCAGCCTGGAACAGGGGTCCAGCAAGGAGCTCACAACAAAAGGAGATTCTACTCCTGGTCAGGTTTCTTCTCCTCCCGGATTCCAGCTTGTGCCCATTGCCCCTTGTGCTGTCACTGAGCACCACTGACAAGAGTCTGGCCCCAGCTTCTTGCCCCCATGGTCCCTTCAGCTCTTGCTGAGCATTGAGCAGATCCCCTCTGGGTCTGCTCTTCTCCAGGCTCATCAGCCCCAGGGCTCTCAGCCTTTCATCCTCATAGAGATGCTGCAGGCCACTCAGCCTCTTCAGAGCCTCCACTGGACTATTTCCATTTGTTCCCTGCCTCTCTTGAACTGGGGAGGCCAGAACTGGACCCACATCTCCAGATATGATCTCACTACAGCAGAGCAGAGGGGGAGGAAAACCTCCCTCAACCTCCTGGCCGCACTTGTCGGTGCACCCAGTTTGCTCCACGTCTCAAACTCATCAGAGCAGGAGGCAGAAAGACTCAATCTGCTTTCAGACAAAGAGCAGCCCCACAGCTCAGCAAAGGTTCCAGAGTTTCCTCTCTGTAGGTGGCCAAGAGCAGATGGCTTTGGAAGCATGCAGCAGGTCAAGCATAATGCAATGCTTCCTTTCAGTACTGAAGCCATACAAAGGTCAGGGACTTCCTGAGCAAGGCTTTTTTCTTTCTTTCTTTTTTTTTCCCATGGCCACACCAGACCTCAGTAGGTTGTTTGGGTTATTTTTTTTTTTCTTCTTCTTCTTCTTGTTCAATTGGTTTTTAATCTCTCCAGCCTTCCCTTAACCTTTTGCTGTCCGCAGTGTTTTGCACTGAGGAGTTCTCCAACTGTGCCAGAAGTCATCCAGGTCTTTCCTGATCATTGAGTCAGGCTGGTGGGGTAGGATGGTGAAAGGTGATTTCTGTACCTGCTTCTACCACAGATCTGCTGGGCTGAGCTGAGTTAGCAACCAGAATGCTTTAGAAGCTATAGGAAGACAGAGGACATCACCAAACCACCTCTAAGGTCTGAGGTGCTACCCTCTGCCACAGTGGTGGGCTGAATCAGGGCGTGCAGGAGTTCACACATGAGGCAATGGTGTGGGGGACTTCTTGTCACAGAACCATCTGAAGAGGGTTTGATGATTTTGTGGAGCAGGCTATCATCTCTCCCCACCAGTTGTGTTCTTGACACAGACATCCCCATGGGACTGGCTGAACTGAGCTGGAAGGACATGGTCTTACTGTGGGTCTGTGGAGGGAAGCTTGCCAACCCATAGAGTGATGGAATGGTTTGAGTTGGAAGGGACCTTTCAAGGACACCCACCCCATGGAATCATGGAACGGTTTGAGTTGGAAGGGACCTTTCAAGAATATCCACCCCATAGAATCATGGAACGGTTTGAGTTGGAAGGGACCTTTCAAGGACATCCACCCCATAGAATCATGGAATGGTTTGAGTTGGAAGGGATCTTCCAAGGACATTCACCCCATAGAATCATGGAATGGTTCATGTTGGAATGGACCTTTCAAGGACATCTGCTTCAACTCCCCTGCAGTCAGCAGGGACATCTGCAGCTAGAGCAGGTTGCTCGGAGCCCCAGACCACCTGACCTTGAATGGGTCAAACCAGCACACCCATCCTTGGAATCATTCCACAATAGGGCATCTCCCACTCTGTGGACAACCTGGGCCAGTGTCTCAACACCCTCAGCATAGAAAAATATTTTCTTTACATCTTGTCAAGTCTCACTCTCTTAATTTAAACTCCTCACCCCTTCACTTTCTCTGGTTTCTGAGGTCAAACATGATGATGCCCCCACCAGAACTCCCCCTCCCACCTGTCAGAGGGTCACAGGGCTATGGGACACAGGTCTACAGAGGCAGAGAAGAGGAAGGGAATGGAGGAAGAGAGGCTAGCCCAGGGGTCTTCTGCTGTCACCACAAGTGGCTGTCACAATAGCAGCACTGTTGCCTCCTGGGCTGGTTGGGTGATGAGGTTTCACAGGGCTGTAAATCACTTTCCCAGTGGCCACATTCTCCTGTCCACGTTGGAAAGGCTTAGGTTTCCTTCCAGCAGAAGCTGATGGCAAGCTTGGGAACTCATAGAATCATAGAATGTCAGGAGCTGGAAGGGACCTCACAAACTCATCCAGTCCACCCCCCTGTGCCAGAGCAGGATCACTCAGACCGGATCACACTGAAACGCATCCAGGCAGGTTTGGAATATCTCCAGAGAGGGAGACTCCACGACCTCCCTTGGGCAGCCTGCTCCAGAAAGGGGGGTGCTGGAGGCCAGGTGCTGGAAACGTTCGGTTGGGGCATCCCCAGTCGCATAGCTCTGAAACCTGACCCTGGCTGGGAGGCTGATGTGGTTCAACTGACTGCAGGACCTCACTGCTGCTGCTGCTGCTGCACCCATGCCAGAATAAACAGCTGCAGTGAGGATTCCTGGGCCATTAGCAGTGACCATCCACGCTGGGAATGCTTTCTCCTGCCTAGCCAGGAAGGAGGGAGGGAGGGAGGCAGGCATCAGCACACTCACTTGGGCAGCTCCCAAATGCTTGTAGGCAGCTTCCCATGCTCGCAGGGCACGTGCAGGGACAGTGGCACTTGAACCAGGAATTGGTTTTAGGGAATGGGGGTGGAAGCACCTTGAGTGTGGGGATGGAAACAGCTTGAGAAGTCACTCTCTCTATGAAGAACTTCCTCCTAACATCCAGCCTATAACTCCCCTGGCACAGCTTGAGACTGTGTCCCCCTCCTTCTGTTGCTGGGTGCCTGGGAGAAGAGCCCAACCCCACCTGGCTGCAACCTCCCTTTAGGTAGTTGTAGATAGCAATGAGGTCTGCCCTGAGCCTCCTCTTCTCCAGGCTGCACACTCCCAGCTCCCTCAGCCTCTCCTCACAGGGCTGTGCTCCAGGCCCCTCACCAGCTTTGCTGCCCTTCTCTGGGCACCTTCCAGCACCTCAACCTCTCTCTTGAATTGAGGGGCCCAGAACTGGACACAGCACTCAAGGTGTGATGCATGGATCTGGTCTGGACACATGGCCAGACATAAAAGCACAGACTGACCATAGGATCACTGAATCCCAGCAGGGTGGAGCTTGGAAGGCATCTAGCCCAACTCCCTTGCTACAGCAGGACCATACAAATCTGCTTGCTCAGGATCACAAGAGCCAGGCAGGTTTGGAATCTCTGCAGAGAAGGAATCACAGAATCAGTCAGGGTTGGAAGGGACCACAAGGATCAGCCACTTCCAACCCCCCTGCCATGCCCAGGGACACCCTACCCTAGATTAGGCTGCCCACAGCCTCAGCCAGCCTGGCTGCAAACACCTCCCTGGGCAACCCTGGGCTCTCACCACTCTCATGCTCAACAACTTCCTCCTCACCTCCAGTCTGAATCTCCCCACCTCCAGCTTTGCTCCATTCCCCCTAGTCCTGTTACAACCTGATAGCCTAAAAAGTCCCTCCCCAGCTTTTTTTTTGAGACTCCACAACCTCCCTGGGCAGCCTGCTGCAGAGCTCCAACACTCTCCAGGCAAAGAAATTTCTCCTACAGGATGACAAACTGTGGTAGCTGTGATCTTACAACCACAGACTGTGACACTTGCATGGCATCAGGAAAGAAGCTGGAGTCTTGTCAGCTGAGCTTCTGCTCTCTGCCGGGCAGCAGCTCCTCTGCTTTGCACCCAGGAGTAGAGGATGTGCAATTGGCACTTTACAGCAGGTCATCCCACCTGCACTGCCGGGAAAAGCCACTCGGGTGACACAGACTCACTCACCCTGTGTGATTCCTGCAGAAGAGAAGGCTTCCAGGAGACCTTGGAGTAGCCTTCCAGTATCTGAAGGGGGCTACAGGGAGGCTGGGGAAGGACTATTGACAAGGGCTTGTAATGGCAGGACAAGGAGGAATGGGTTCAAACTGACACAGAGGAGATTGAAACTGGATCTTAGGAAGAAGTTCTTTGCAGTGAGGTTGATGAGACACTGGCACAGGTTTCCCAGGGAGGTTGTAGAGCACAGATCACCGATTGAAGATCCCATTCTGTGCTTCTGTGCTCCACAGCCTCCTTGGAGGTGTTCAGGAGCTGGCTGGATGAGGCCTTGAGCAACCTTTTCTAGTGAGCCCCCCTTTGGCGGGGGGGCTGGAACTGGCTGAGCTTTGAGGTCCCTTCCAACCTAACCTATTCTCTGATTCTACGACTCCCCCGCGCAGCCCAGCAGCAGCTCCCTCGCTCCTGCATTACTCATTATTGGCCCTAAGATGGCAGCAAACCTCTCGCAGCATCCTGCGGCGCCTGCCCGAGGCTGGGAGCTGCAGGAGCCGAGGCACAAGCCAGGAGGGGATTCTCCATCCCTTTGCTCGGCAGGCATGCTCCTGCCGGCAAAAGGAGAGCAGAGGAGAGGTGCAGGTCACCGGTGGGATCCCATCCACACATCCTCCATCCCTTTGCTTGGCAGGCATGCTCCTGTCGGCAAAAGGAGAGCAGAGGAGAGGTGCAGGTCACCGGTGGGATCCCATCCACACATCTTCCATCCCTTTGCTCGGCAGGCGTGCTCCTGTCGGCAAAAGGAGAGCAGAGGAGAGGTGCAGGTCACCGGTGGGATCCCATCCACAGGATTCTCTCCCACCAGCTCTTTCTTCTGCATTTTGATAGCCAAGCTCCAGACCTATAGCTCTTCTCCAAAGCCTGGAATCATAGAATCATAAAATCACAGAATCATAGAACCATAGAATCATAGAACGGTCCAGGCTTGAAGAGATCTCCAAAGGTCATCTAGTCCAACCCCTGCCACATTCTCCTTTCATGGACATCCTTTAATTATCCTCTCAGGAGCACAATTACCCAGGGAAGAGGCAGAGAGCAGGAGAAAGAGGTGGAGTGAGCAGGAGCAAGAGTTCCCCCATACATTTCCTCCTAGAAGTGCAGAAGAGGAATGCTGTGGTTCCATAGGTTGGCTGCTGTGCAATTAGCCCAAGATAGATGCAGCTGGCAAGGAAACATCTCATCAGCTTAATTTCCAGCCTTTATAAAACCAGTGAATGGAAAATGGAGAGTGCCCATTTGCTTCCCATTGAGAAAAGTGCAGGGTTGAGGTTGGTCCTGGCACCTCTTCCCCATGCACACAGGCGCTCACATGTGGCCAGATGAAACCAGAATACAGAGCTGTGACCAACCCTTTTGCCTTCTCAGGACACAGAGACACCGAGGATTTAAGACAAGAAGTGTCAAACCCCAAATCAGATCTTTCTTTGCTGTCCTTTTCACTTATTTGGCCATGCTCTCCTTTTATTTGCTTCTTTCCCTGCTCCTCATCTCCTCCTGATTAGCATCTCCAAAGGAGCTTGAACTACTCCGAGAATTTTCCATTCTCTTTTTACTCCAAAGAGTTTCCAGCAAAGGAAGATGCCCATGGTCACCTCATGAGTCTGTGTCAGAGGAGACATTCTGGTTCCTAGATGTTCTCCTGAGCTGTATTCATCTTCCCCTGATCTATCGATCTGTCTTCTTTTAATTCATCTCTTTCCCAGCTTTGTGGCTTTGCTCCCTTCCCCCAGGGCTCCTCATCACCTCTCTCCTACTCCACAAAGCTTTCCATAGATTCATTAAGGCTGGCAGACACCTCCAAGATCAAGTCCAACCTTCCACCCAACACTTCCATACGGCTAAGTGCCACATCTACTCATTTTTAAAACACCTCCAGGGATGGTGATTCCACCACCTTCCTGGGTACCCTGTTCCAATGCTGCACCTTTTTATCCTTTTCCTTTCTATCCTTTTCCTCAACATGAGGGAAAACTTCTTTCCTGTTAGGGTGGTGGAGCCCTGGCCCAGGCTGCCCAGAGAGGTTGTGGAGTCTCCTCTGGAGAGATTCCAAACTCCCCTGGGCATTGCGATGCTGTGCAAGCTGCTGTGGGTGCCCCTGCTTTAGCAGGGGGGTTGGATTGGATGATCTCCAGAGGTCCCTTCCAACCCCACCATGCCAGGATCCTGTGATTTTTCTGTCCCCAACTATATGATAGAATAGAATCACAGAATCATAGAATCACAGAATGGTAGAATCATAGAATCACAGAATCAAAGAATCATAGAATCAAAGAATCAAAGAACCATAGAATCAAATAATCATAGAATCATAGAGTCATAGAATCATAGAATCAGTCAAGGTTGGAAGGGACCACAAGGATCAGCCAGTTCCAATCCCCCTGCCATGCCCAGGGACACCCTACCCTAGATCAGGCTGCCCAGGGTAGTCTCCTAACGCTTCTTGTAGGTGCTGCTTCTTTCATATCCTTTGCTGAGAGAGGAATGGTTCTCTCTGGAACCAGTGCTCAGGAATGGGAGGGGCTGAAAATTATGGGTCCCAAAATTAGATTACACACACACACACACATGCACACCCACACTCCCCTTTCCCCAGAAAACAACCCTGTGATTGTCTCAGCCTTCATTTTTCCTTCTGGGTACACCTCAACCCCATGTGTTGACTGAGACTCATGCATGCTGAGGCCACAGGCAGGACTCCAGGGTTGTGTATGTAGCTCAAGTAAGATGTTGCCCTTTAAAGCACAAGAATCAGCTTTGTGCTGAAATGCTTCCAGCCCAGCAGGACATCTTCTCAGAATCAGGCAAGGCACTCCAAGCCCTGTCCCATCACCCAGAAACCAGGCACAGCCTTTTGGAACAAAATCCCACTCAGGCACTTTGCTCGTCTCTAGGTTTGGTTGCAAAGCCCTCAACTCCCCAGCAGGTCCAAGCTCATTTAACCTTCTGTGCCCACCAGGAGACAACCTGTGGGAGGGCAGGGAATGGGCAGCCTCGTTTCAGACAGCTCATTGCTGTGGCTCTTGCCATCAGCTCTCGTGGAAGTCCTGGAGGACAGCGTGGGGAAGCAGCCAGCAGCTCTGAGCTTGGCAGGTCGGTGGAAAAGGCAGCAGAAGAAGTCTCTTCGGGGTCCCAGATGAGGCTGTGCAGTTGCTTTGTGTCATTTCTGTTGTGGGAAATGCAGAAAAAAACCCAAACAACCCCCAGATGGGTGGATGGCACTTGGTGTCTCCTGGAGGATTCCTCCCTCATCCAGGCAAGACATGAGCTCATGATTACCAGGCTGGTTGTGATGGTTCAGGAGTTAGCTGCCCACCCCCACTCCCCCCACGTTTGAATTCACCCAGGCTAAACTCAGGTGGCTGGAAGCTAAGGAATGAAGCTTTACATGCAGTTTGGCACAAGATACAAGTAGGTATCTACAGTATATTAGAAATATTTACAGCTAGATACAGCAAACAAAAGGATGTCAGGGGTGGGAAGAGACCCAAGGACAGGACAATCCAGCTCAGGTCACAGAGGAACACATCCAGACAGGCCTTGAAAGGCTCCAAAGAAGGAGACTCCACAACCTCTCTAGGGAGCCTGTGCCCATGCTCTGGGACCTTTATAGTAAAGAAGTTCTCTCTTGTGTTGAGCTGGAACCTTCTGTGATGCAGCTTCCATCTATTTCTCCTTATCCTATTCCAGGGAGCAAGTGAGCAGAGCCTGTCCCCCCCTCTCCTGACCCCCAGCCCTCAGAGATTTATAAACATTTATTAAATCCCCTCTCAGTCTTCTCTTCTCCAGACTAAGCATCCCCAGGTCCCTCAGCCTCTCCTCACCAGGCAGTGCTCCAGTCCCCTCAGCTGGGCTGAGACCATTATGAGCAATACCTCCTTGCCATAAATCCTCTTGTGAGGCTTGAAGAGCAGCCCAAATCCTTCAGCATGGATTAAATCTCTCTCGTGTTTGGTGTGAGGAGGCAAAGTGCTCTTGGACCAGTGCCTAAAGTTAATGGCCTTGCCCTCAATTTTCCTTCCTATTTCCCACTGGAAAGGGTAAAGTGGTGTCAGAGGGGGTGGAGGGAGATAAGTGGGACAGGAAATGTGTCCACTCTCTGCTCAGACATAGTGCAGAGCTCACAAGATCCTGAGCAGGCACCTCCTGTGTCTCTGGAAAACAGAGATGCATCTTCTCCTGCATCTTGAACACCTCCAGGGAGGGAGCAGCCACAACCTCCCTGGGCAACCTGTGCCAGTGTCTCACCACCCTCACTGTGAAGAACTTCCTCCTAACATCCAGTTCCAATCTCCCCTCTGCCAGTTTAAACCCATTACAAGACCTTGCCAATAGTCCCTCCCCAGCCTTCCTGTAGGCCCCCTTCAGATATTGGAAGGCTACTCTAAGGTCTCCTGGAAGCCTTCTCTTCTCCAGGCTGCAAAGCCCCAACTCTCTCAGCCTGTCCTCATAGCAGAGCTGCTCCACCTCTGGGAGCTATTCTGAGGCACAAAAGCCAGGAGGTTCCTGTGTATAACTCCAGACAGAGCCTCGCTCCCTGGTTCCAGCCGAAAGCAGCCGAGCTGGGGGGTGCCTCTCTTTTATTTTATTTTATTTTCTGTCCAGGAGGCATCCCATCTGCTTTTTTCAGTCTGTGCCCTGGGCTAAATTTAAAGTACAGCCACATCTCTAAGCCTGGAGGAGAAGCCACAGCGCTTGGGCGCGCACCAGAAATGCCCAGAGCTGCTCTGGGTGTCTCTAACTGGTGGGGAGGACCAAGTAACTGGATAGCCACACGTGCTGGTAGCCAGATCTGTCTGGATGCTCCTGGGCACAAACCACCCATTGTGATGGAGAGAGAAGTGGCATTCCAAACCAGTAAGGGATCCTAAGCCCAGCATAGCCCAGCTGACGTCAGTGGAGTGGCTCAGTTGACGCCGGCCACAAATCCCCCATGGGTTTGTTGTGTCTCGGTTGGCTCGTGGGAGCTGCTGCTGGGGATGGGGAAGGGTTTGTGTCATTCAGCCTGGGGGGGAGGTGTGGAAAAACAGCATGGAGGGCTCAAAGCATTGGGAGAGAGCTGTTAGAGTCGTGGAACTGTTTCAGTGGGGAAAGGCCTTTAAGATCAGCTAGTCCAAGCATCACCCCAACAGCACCATGGCCGTTAAACCATGCCCCCAAGTCCACGTTGCTCTTTCAACACCTCCAGGGATGGTGACTCTGCCATCTACCTGGGCAGCCTGTTCCAATGCATGACCAGGAAAGAAATTCTTCCTCATGTCCAACCTGGAGACTTTCAAGGCCTGTCTGGATGTGTTCCTCTGTGACCTGTGCTAGGTTATGGTCCTGCTCTGGCAGGGGGGTTGGGATCAATGATCTATTTGGCTCCTTTCCAACGCCTGGCATCTTGTAATCCTGTGACCCTGTGACCCTGTGATCCTAAACCTCCCCTGGCACAATTTCAGGCCATTTCCTCTCAATCTGTCACCTGATATTAGAGAGAAGAGACCAACCTCCACCTGCCTCCAGCCTTCTTTCAGGGAGTTGCAGAGAGCCAGAAGGTCTCCCCCCAGTCTCCTCTTCAACAACCCCAGGTCCCTCTGCCATTCCTCACCAGCCCTGTTCTCCAGACCCTTCCCCAGATTTGTTGTCCTTCTCTAGACCTGCTCCAGCTCCTTCATGTCTTTCTTGGAGTGAGGAGCCCAAAACTGAACCCAGGATTTGAGCTGGGGCTTCACCAGTGCCAAATACAGGAGGGAAATCACTTCCATGCTCCTTCTGGCCACACTCTTGCTGATCCAAGCCAGGATGCCACCCAACCACACCACCTGCTCATGTGCAGATGGCTGATGATTTTCCCAGCTTCAGAATGAGAAGTAGCAAAGAAAAGATGGAAATTAGTGATGATGTTCTCTTAAATCATAACATCATGGAATGGTTTGGGTTGTAAGGACCCTTTAAAGCTGAACCAACCCCACATTTTCATCTGAAGCAGGTTGCTCAGGGCCCCAAACAACCTCACCTGGAATAGTTCCAGGGCTGGGGCATCTCCCACCTGTCTGGGCAACCTGGGGCAGGCTCTCACCAGACTCATTTCTTCCTTCAGTCCCATTTAACTCTCCCTCTTTCAGTTCAAACCATCACCCCTTGTCCTGCTCAGAAGTCTGTCCCCATGTTTCCCCATGCTTACATGAGCTCTAGAATTGCTCCAGTTTGGGGAGCTCTAGATCAGCCCTGGACATACAATGCACAAATGACCTTTTTTCACTGGGGTGTGACAGGCAGTCGAACTTTAGATGTGCTAGAGATGTTCCTGCCACTGTCAGCTTGCTCTGGGTATGTCAAATGCATTGAGGGGCAGATTCAGACCTTGAGTGAGGTGCTAGACTATAGAATCACAGAATTAGAGAATGTCAGGGGCTGGAAGGGACCTCCAAAACTCATCCAGTCCAACCCCCCCTGCCAGAGCAGGATCACCTAGACCAGACCACACAGAACACATCCAGGCAGGTCTTGAATATCTCCAGAGAGGGAGACTCCACAACACCCCTGGACAGCCTGTTCCAGTGTTCTGTCACCCTCACAGGGAAAAAATTCCTTCTCATGTTTAAATGACACTGCCTATGGCTCAGCTTCCACCCACTGCTCCTTGTGCTGTCACTGGGCATCACCCAGCAGAGCTGGCTCCAGCCTCCTGCCACTCACCCTGCACATATTGACAAACAGTCTCCTCCTCTCCAAGCAGCAGAGCCTCAGCTCCTTCAGTCCTTCCAGTGACTGAACCAGCCTGGGGAGACAAGCTGGCCATCATGGTGTCTCTTATGTGTCTGGAGACAGGTTGATGAACCCAGGGTTGATAGGTGATGCATTCAGAAGTCACCTAGACATGGTGCTCAAGGACATGGCGTAGCAGCGGCTCAGGTAGAGTCGAACCTTGCAGGTCTTTTCCAACCGCCACGACTCTGTGACTCTGTGTGATGAACCCAAGCTGAGCAACGACCACGAAAAGTCAGCAGGACCAGGGAGGGTCACAGCTTTGGTGTCACTGCTGACACAGCCAGGCCTGAAGTGCCAAAGGAGGCGGCCAGGAGATGAAGGTTGGCGTCACGGCAGGTTGCGTAGGGTCACCGCAGGGGTCCCAGCGAACAAGATCACCCCAAACGTAGGTTGGGTTGGTCACCCTGTGACTGCTGGGAAAGCAGTTGAGAGCAGGGCATTGAGGCACTAGAGCCAAAACCAGAGAGAAGAAGGCCTCAGGCTGGTGATGACAAGCTGCATGCATCTTGTTTCCAAAAAAAAAAACAAAAAAACAAAAAAAGAGCGATGGCCTTTTAAAGTGCAGCGCTGAGCCCAGAGCTCCTGGCAGCATCTTCCCAAGTCGTGTCCAAAAGTGACAATCAAAGATCTTCCCTGGTGGTAGGGGTGGAGGGTTTCCAGAGCCAGGAAAACTCATTCCTCTGTCTCCCTTCCTTCATCATCCTCCCTAGTAATGCCAGCTCCCCTCTGAATTATAAATGCAGGTTGATTCCAGGTTCAATCTTGCCTTCCTGCTCCACCTTCCAATGATCATAGAATCATAGAATCAAAGAATCATAGAATCAGCCAGGTTGGAAGAGACCTCCAAGCTCATCCAGCCCAACCTAGCACCCAGCCCTATCCAATCAACTAGAAGCATGGCACTAAGTGCCCCATCCAGGCTTTGTTTGAACCCCTCCAGGGATGGCGACTCTACCACCTCCCCTGGGCAGCCCATTCCATGCTCTTTCCTCCCTACTCCTTGTTGACACAAAACTTTCTCCTCCAAACCAGGATGTGAGCCAGCACTGTTTGTTGCAGTCCCTCCACTGACCTCAACCCCACCAAAAATCTGCTTTCCAACAGGCAGAAAAATGACATTAACTGGTTTGAGGGCTTCTTGCTGCATGCTGGTGGCTGAGTGGTTGCTGACTCCAAAGTGAGTTTCTGGGAAAGCTTTCAGCTGTGGAGAACTGGGGTGACTGAAGACAATGAGAGGTTTTAGGGTGGGTTTTAGGGGTTGTTTTTTTTAATTATTATCATAAATAGTTATAATCTGCCTTTGTACAGGCTGAGAAGATCAGCATTTGAGGTGTTGGAGCAGGTCCAGAGTAGGGCAACGAAGCTGCTGAAGGGGTTGGAGAACAGAGTTGGTGAGGAGCAGCTGAGGGAACTGGGGGTGTTGAGCCTGGAGCAAAGGAGGCTGAAGGGAGACCTTGTGGCTCTCTGCAGCTCCCTGAAAGGAGGCTGGAGCCAAGTTGGGGGTTGGCTTCTCCCACGGAACAAGTGATGGCACAAGAGGAAGCTGCCTCAAGTTGAGCCACAGGAGGTTTAGGTTGAAGATGAGGAAAAATTCCTTCCACTTGACAGTTGTCAAGGCCTGGACTAGGCAGTGGTGGAGTCCCCATCCCTGGAGATTTGGTGATGAGGTCTGGTGGTAACCTGGCAATGCTGGGTTGAGGGTTGGACTCAACGATCTTAAAGGTCTCTTCCAAGCAAAACAAAGGTCATTGAGCAGCAGCAAAGGTCAATGAGCAGCAGCAAAGGCTACTGCAGGAAGTAGTGTAGCACTACAAGTGCTACTACATGTAGTGCAGCATTACTCTACAAGTGTAGGAAGAGAGTTTGGGCTGTGATGGAGAGATCAGCAATTCTCCTGGGGCAGGCAGGTGTAAAGTGGAAGGGTCTCCGCTGTTGGGGTGGGTTGGACTCAACAATCTTAAAGGTCTCTTCCAAGCAAAACAAAGGTTGTTGAGCAGCAGGGAGTAGTGTAGCACTACCAGTGCTACTACATTATAGTGCAGCACTGCTCTATAAGTGTAGCAAGAGAGTTTGGGCTGTGATGGAGAGATCAGCAATTCTCCTGGGGCAGGCAGGTGTAAAGTGGAGGGGGTCACCACCGTTTGGGGAAGAGCCTGGTGATCAGCAGAGTGGATTTTGCACAGGGCAAGCAGCAGTGGGGTAAAAAGTCAGCTCAGATGCAGGCAGGTGATCTGCTCTTCCCCACCACAGAGCTTCAGCAGAGAGAGTATTGGAAGAAAAGCTTGGTTGGAACATTTGTTGAGGAGGCTACATCTTCTCTGGAGCATCTGGCCCTGGATAAGGCAGGTCTGTTGGCTTTATAAACTCCAAGAGTGGTGGCTGGCACCGAGAAAGAAAGGCAGGGACTGGCATTGAAAACTGCTCTTGGGAGACAGATGGAGAGGATTGCAGAGGTGCAGAGGAAGGAGACTGATTCCCCCACCTCACTTTTGGTGAGAAGGGTAGGAGCCCCTCCCTCTGAGCTCATACCCCAGGCTCCCTTTATAGCCTCTGAGGAAAAAACAGGCACTTTTAAGGCATGATTCATGTGCCCTGTTTGCGTGGCTGCTTTAGGAGGAGATAAATCACTGCTGGCACTGCGGTCAACGCAGCGACAGCTCCAGTAAACCAAACACTGCCAGTGCTCGGATACCAGCTGGGATCCTTCCTTAATATTAACCTCTTCCCACATCCAGCAGCCTATCCCAGCAGCACACAAGGAGTTGGGTTGGAAGGGACTTTGAAAGTGCATCTAGTCCCACACCCTGCAGGGACAAGAGGGCATCTTCAATCAGAGCAGGATGCTCAGAGCCCCATCACAGCAACACACAATGGGTTGGGTTGGAAGGGACTTTGAAAGTGCATCTAGTCCCACACCTTTCAGGGACAAGGGAGCATCTTTGACCAGAGCAGGATTCTCAGAGCCCCATCACAGCAATACACAATGGATTGGGTTGGAAGGGACTTTGAAAGTGCATCTAGTACCATACCCTGCAGGGACAAGAGGGCATCTTCAACCAGAGCAGGATGTTCATAGCCTCATCAACACTGGTCTTGAATGGTTCCAGGGATGGGGCATCTACCACCTTCCTGGGCAACCTGTTCCAGTGTCCCATCGCCTCAGGAATGGTGCTTATCCTACTGCTGACCCAGGAATAATCTGAGAATGCCTGAGCAATGCCAGGCACCAGGCAGACCATCCCTCCAGTCCCTGCCCACAGGGCCAGAGGGGTTCCCCAGCAGTATCTGATTCCCCCATGGACAGAAATACTATCATCTATTTTCAGCAGATCTCTGCTGGCGCTGAGGAGAGCCCAAGGTGACTAGTTCCAGTGGAGACATCTGCATTTAGTCAGCCAGATCCTTTCTAAATGTTATTTTTAAAAGGCTGTTGGCAATTTATACTTGTCTGATTCTTTTTTCACACACACACCCCCCACCCCCCCCCCCCCCCCT
>VWZI01023070.1:44172-55291 GCA_013396835.1 Psilopogon haemacephalus
AAAAAAAAAATAATACAGCGCAGGGAAATTGGGAGGTGATGAATGTTGAGGATGTGGATCCTTCCAATCCTGAGCTGATTCTATGGTTCTATGAAGTGCAGGTAGGTTTCAATTGGAAAGCTGAGGAAGCCAAGGAGGAAACCCCCATCTCTTGAATTAGGGAGTCATGGAATGGTAGAGGTTTGGAATGGACTTCCAGAGACGGAGTCCAACCCTTCTGCCAAAGCAGGATCACCTAGGGCAGGTCACACAAGAATGCATCCAGGTGGGTCTTGAAAGACTCCCATCACCTCTCCAGGCAGCCTGGGCAGGGGCTCCAGCACCCTCAGCATAAAGAAGTTTTTCCTCATGTTGAGGTGGAACTTTCCATCTTGCAGTTTGTGTCCATTACCCCTTGACATATCACAGGATAGCACTGAAGAGAGCCTAAACACTTCTTGGCACCCACCCTTTAGGTAGTTACAAGCATCACTAAGGTGTGGGTTGGTCTCTTCTCCCAATGAACAGTGGCAGGACAAGATGAAACAGCCTCAAGAGGTACCAGGGAAGGCTTAGGTTGGGCATGAGGACAATTCCTTTCCTGAAAGAGTCACCAGGCACTGGGACAGGCTGCCCAGGGCAGTGGTGGAGTCACCATCCCTGGAAGTATTTAAAAGGTGTGTGGATGTGGTGTTGAGGGGTGTGGGTTAGCAGTAGCAGCTTGCAAGCTGTAGGTGTGTGGTTGAGGTGGATGAGCTCAAAGCTCTCTTCTAACCTCAACAATTCTATGGAGGTGTCAAATCTGCAAAACCTTGGTGAGTTGTGGCTGCACTTCTCACTTGAATGAAGCTTTCCTGGCACCTCCTGCCTGCTTTCTCACGGTCACAAAGGGCAGGTGGAGAGAGAATACAGAGAGAAGATGGGACGGAGCACACCAAACGGCACCAGAACCTGAAGGGTCACTGCATGCTCAGCAGGGCACAAGGCTTCACAAGGACTTACACATGAGAATAACCTTATTCAGCCAATTTTCTGCCCTACCAGTTTAGGATGGTTAGAGACTGCTCTTATGCTTGTCACTATCCATGGTGGTCAGCAGTTTTCTGCACCAGGCATTTGCCTCCAGCGTTTAGCAGCTGATGCTGGATTTGTCCTTTGCTGATTCGACTCATTTCAGATCTGTTGCTGCAATCTGCTCTGCACACATGCCCCTGTCTCTCTCTTAGACTTTTCCCTCTCTTCATTTTGTGCTTCCAAGGCCTCAAATTCTACAAAGTTGTGATTAATTATCCCCTCCCCCTCCCAACAATTTATTTTTTTTGGTACCATTTAGTACAGAATCGTAAAACCGTGCAATGGTTTGGGCTGAAGGGACCTTTAAAAGTCATCCAGTCCAACCCTCCTGTGGTCTGCAGGGACACCTGGCAAGTAGAACAGGTTACTCAGAATAGCCTGACCTGAGATGGTTTCAGAGATGGGACATCTACCAGCTCTCTGGGCAACCTGGGACAGGGTCTCACCACCTTCAGTGTAAAAAGTGTCTCCTTTCTAGCCTAAATCTTCCCTTCTTTAATTTAAACCCATCTGCCTTTGTCCTATCAGAAGGTGCAGGGTTTGTCTTCTCAGATTGGAGGAATGGAGGTATTGGAGATGGGAGTGTGAGAAGGACAGTGGGTGAGATCCTGGGCAGCCTGCTCTAGGTGAACCTGCATCAGCAGGAGTCTCAGAGCAGATGATCCCCAGAGGTTCTATCACAGCAGTCTGAGCCCTGATCAAAAGTCTGTCCCCAGCTTTTTGATCAACCCCTTCAACCACTGAAAGGCCACCAGAAAGTCTCCCTGGAGCCTTCTCTTCCCCAGGCTGAAGGAGCCCAACTCTCTCAGCCTGGCCTCAAAGTGGAGTGGTTCCAGCATTGTCAAGGTCTCTTCTTTATCTTACAGACACCTTTCATACCAGTATCTCCAGCCCCATCTCTTTCCCAACCCAAGGAATCCAAACCCACTCCCAAGCAGTTTCTTCTCCCACCTGTTCTGAGCTCCTGCAGCCCATCCCTCAGCACCACTGAAAATGAAGCCACATCTTTGGCTGCCTGGGGACAGCCAGATTCCAGAAAAGCTGGCACAGGGAAGTGTTAACGATTTTAGCAAGGCCATCCCAGGGTACTTTTTTGGACCAGGTGCTGAGATTGTTTGTCAAACAGGAAGTCCTGCCAAGCCAAATCCAAATTATCTCTAATATCATCAGTGCCTCTGGGCTGCAAAGCAAATGCTCCTTTGGGTTTCCTTTTAGCCTTTGACAGTCAGAATGGAAATATCACCTAGGGCAGTGTTGGTGGAAGATCAGAAGGTCCCAAGGAAGTGAATGAGATGGAAAAAGTGGCACTGAACAGTTAGAAGTGCTCCAGCAGTTGATGGATCCAAAGCTCCTCTATGGTTCCCAGCTGTAGGTGTCTGCCCTGTCCTACCTACTGTTCCTTGAACTGAAGGCTGAGCCACTTTGGGGTCGATCCCAACCCCTCACTGCCCAATCCTTTGCCCTTAAAGAGCTTTCAGCCTGGCTAACACATTAAAATGTATTACAGAATCCAGCATGGTGAGGTTAGAAGGGACCTCTGGAGATCAGCCAGGGGCTAAAGCAGGGGCATCCACAGCAGCTTGCCCAGCATCAAAATGCCCAGGGGAGGGTTGGAATCTCTCCACAGAAAGAGACTCCACAACTTCTCTGGGCAGTCTGAGACAGGGCTCCAGTACCCTCACATCAGGGAGGTTTCTCCTCCTGTTCAGGTGGAACCTCCTGGGTTCCATTTTGTGCCCATTGCCCCTTGTGCTGTCCCTGGGCACCACTGACAAGAGTCTGGCCTCATCCTCTTACCTCCCATGGTCCCTTTAGCTCTTGCTGAGCATTGAGCAGCTCCCCTCTGGGTCTGCTCTCCTCCAGGCTCACCAGCCCCAGGGCTCTCAGCCTTTCCTCCTCACAGAGATGCTCCAGGCCCCTCAGCAGCTTTGTAGCCTCCCCCAAAGTCTTTCCAGTAGTTCCCTGTCCCTCTTGAACTGAGGAGCCAGGAACTGGCCCCAGTGTTCCATGTGCAGCCTCACCTGACTCAGACAATTCATCCCTTGAACCTTTTGCCTCCAGCTTCCTTCTCTCATGCTCTGGAGGTAGAGCAGATTCCATCCCCTACCGTTCCCTGCAATGCTTGAGGTCAGATCTTGGTCTGGCCCTTACAAATCCAAACAAACTCCTCCAGCTTTGGGTGTAATCCCTCGGGGTTTAGCACCGATACAAACGACAGCAGGGTCTGACCCCGAAGGTTTTATGTTTCCAATGAAAGGGTTCAGATGTGGGATGCTGCCTCTGAGGGGGACAGGCCAAACATCTGGAGAGGGGTGGCTTTGTTTTGCAGGGACCTTAGCTTGGTTTTCAAAGCAGTTCCCACTTCTGAAGGGTATTTTTTAGCATGGATGTTTTGAATTTTTTTTTTTTTTTATTTTTTTTTCTCAAGGACATGAAAAACTAACTCCTGTCTTAACTCAGAATCCCCTTATCAGATCCAGCTACCCATCTGCATGTCCATTACCAGCCCAGCTGCTCAAACATCCACCCCTCCTCTCCCGAGGAGCACAGTGGGAAGCTGAAGCTGAGACGACTTCCAGGCTGGGATTCATTAACCCTCGTTAAGTCATTTGTAGCAATTCCTGCTGGAGCACCCTTCAGCCTGCAGCTGCTTTAGCTTAGCTTGCTTTCCTGAAAATCAATTTAACTCCAAACGAGTGGAGGGACCTCAATTTTCTAGAGGGAGGTGTCCCTGCCTATGGCGCAGAGGGGTTGGGACTGGAGGAGCTTTGAGGTCCCTTCCAACCTAAACCATTCTATGGTTCCTTGATTCTGAAGAGCAGCGAGTTCGAGGTGCACAATGAAATGTCACAGGATCACAGCAACATGCAGGTTGGCAATGCCCCTCAGGGTCACCAAGTCCAACCTAGAACCCTACTCAACAAGAGTCACCTTAAACCATAGCCCCAAGCACCTCATCCATACCAATGAAATGTCATAGGACCACAGCAACATGCAGGTTGGCACAGGCCCTCAGGATCACCAACTCCAACCTGCAACCCTGCTCTACAAGAGGCACCTTAAACCATAGCCCCAAGCACCTCATCCATACCAATGAAATGTCATAGGACCACAGCAACATGCAGGTTGGCAATGCCCCTCAGGGTCACCAAGTCCAACCTAGAACCCTGCTCTACAAGATGCACCTTAAACCATAGCCCCAAGCACCACATCCATACCAATGAAATGTCATAGAACCACAGCAACATGCAGGTTGGCAAAGGCCCTCAGGATCACCAACTCCAACCTGCAACCCTGCTCTACAAGAGTCACCTTAAACCATAGCCCCAAGCACCACATCCAAACCACCCTTAAACACATCCAGGGTGGGTGACTCCACCACCTCCCTGGGCAGCTCAGTCTGGTCCCTGAAAAACATTTTCCTGAGGTCCAATCTAAACCTCTCCAGCCTCAGCTTGAGATCATGGCATAAGTCCCCTTCAGCTCAGGCTTCAGGGGACTGAAGTGAGTAGCCACTTCCATGGGCAGCTTCTACAACCTATCAACAGGTTTCATCCTCAGCTGAATGTTACTGCTGGCTTTACAAGGTTCTGGATTCTAGGTGCTGGCCTGTGCCCAGAGAAGGGCAACTAAGCTGGTGAAGGGTGTAGAGCACAAGTCTTGTGTGGACCAGCTGAGACACTGGAACAGGTTGCCTAGGGAGGTTGTGGCTGCTCCCTCCCTGGAAGGGATCAAGGCCAGATTGGATGGGCCTTGACTGACTTGTTCTAGTGGGAGGTGTCCCTGCCTATGGCACAGGGGGGCTGGAACTAGCTGAGCTTTGAGGTCCCTTCCAACATAAACCATTCTATGATTCTATGACCTGGGGTTGCTGAGCCTGGAGAAAAGGAGGTTGAGGGCAGACCTGCTGGATCTCTGCAACTCCCTGAAAGGAGGTTGGAGCCAGGTGGTCACTGGTCTGTTCTCCCAAGAAACAAGCAACAGGGACACGAGGAAATGTCCTCAAGTTGCCCCAAGGGAGGTTCAGATTGGGCACAAGGAACAATTTATTTCCCAAAATGGTTGTCAAAGCCTGCAAGTGGTGGAGTCCCCATCCCTGGGGGTGTTTCAAAACCTTGGAGATGTGGTGCTGAGGGCCATGGCTTAGTGGTGCCCTAGCAGTGCTGGGTTCATGGTTGGACTTGCTGACCTTAAAGGTCTCTTTCCAACCAAAGATATTCTGTGATTCTGCCTTAGGTTGACAGTTGGACTCAATGATCTTTAGAGATCTTTCCCAAGTGAAACAATTCTGTGATTCTGTGATTTGAGCAGTTGCAGCCTGAGCTCTATCTGGCACGTCCACAGGTGATTCCAAGCAGCAGCAAGCTGGAGGTGTTGCTGGAGATACACAGAGCAGAGCCGGTGGAGGAAGCAGCTGACACAGGGGAGATTTTGCATCCAGATCACCTGCACGATCTAGGTCCTAGTGCTCTTGACATGCTGAGGTTTAACCTCGTTTCTCCTCCTCACTGCAGGTGGATGCTGATGATGTCATCACCAAAGAGGAGCAGATCTTCCTCCTGCTAAAAGCCAAGGGGAAGTGTGAACGCCACCTGAAAGCCAAGGTGCCCAAAGTGCATGGTGAGTGTTGCCACGGCAGCCCTGCCTGCTTGACCCCTGCCCTTCCCCTCAGCCCACGCAGAGAGTTCAGACCATGTGAGGGAGGCAGTTGAAGAAGGCCTGCCCGTGATGGGTTTGCAGGTTAGGCTGATGGGGAAGGTGCTCCAGCAGGAGGTGTTGGGATGCAAAATGTTCACAGCCTCTTTCTCCTACTCCAGAACTGCTGATGCCAAGGGAGCACGAGGCCATGGGCATGGGCTTACTGCCCTTATCACATTCAGTCTGGAGAAGAGGAGGCTCCCAGGTGACCTTCTTGTGGCATTCCAGGATCTGAAGAGGGCTACAAAAAAGCTGGGGAGGGACTTTTGAGGCTGTCAGGGAGTGACAGGACTAGGGGGAATGGAGCAAAGCTGGAGGTGGGGAGATTCAGACTGGAGGTGAGGAGGAAGTTGTTGAGCATGAGAGTGGTGAGAGCCTGGAATGGGTTGCTGAGGGAGGTGTTTGTGGCCAGATCCCCGGAGGTGTTTGCAGCCAGGCTGGCTGAGGCTGTGGGCAGCCTGCTCTAGGGTAGGGTGTCCCTGGGCATGGCAGAGAGGTTGGGACTGGCTGATCCTTGTGGTCCCTTCCAACCCTGACTGATTCTATGATTCTACAGTTCTATGATTCTATGGTTCTATGATTCTATGATTCTATATCCAAAGCCCAAACAATGCACAGGAGGCAGCCTGGCAAAGCAGGCCATGAAGATGCTCAGAGGACTGGAGCACCTCTGCTATGAGGACAAGCTGAGGGAGTTGGGGTTCTGCAGTCTGGCGAAGAGAAGGCTTCCAGGAGACCTTATAGCAACCTTCCAGTATCTGAAGGGGCCTACAGGAAGTCAAGGGAGGGACTATTCACAAGGACAAGGAGGAATGGGTTTAAAGCCAGGCTGGATGAGTCCTTGAGTGACCTGTTCTAGTGGGAGGTGTTTCTGCCTATGGCACAGGGGGGTTGGAACTGGCTGAGCTTTGATCTCCCTTCCAACCTAAACCATTCTATGATTCCATGATGTGGTGTTGAGGGACATAGTTTAGCAGCAGAGTTAGAGAGCAGAGGCAGAGCACAGTTTGGCTCCAAGATCTCGAAGGTGTTCTTCAACCAAAATGATTCTGTGGCAGGCAGCACCACCCAAGTTCTCTCAACATCCCTTGAGCAAGGCACCAGTAGTGTGGGAAGCAAAGCATCCTTCCAACACCAAACACCCTTCCAACATCCCTTTCTCTGCCTCCCTCTGACATGTTCCATATTCTCCTCAAATGGGCCCAAGCTTAGCTAAGCCTCTTTCTTCCACTTCCTTTCTATTTTTGGGCTTCGAAAATCACTCCCAGATGTAGGGCTGGAGGGAAAAGGAAGGGAGAAAGCTCTCTCATGTGGCTAGCAAAGTAATCATCCCCCCACTGCTTTCTTTCATCCTTTTCACATGTGTTAATTATTGGCACTGGAGCCCTGTGCTGAGGCACCCTGCACCCACCCAGCTAACCTTGGGTGGGCACCCTGCACCCACCCAGCTAACCTTGGGTGGGAACCCTGCACCCACCTAGCTAACCTTGGATGGGAACCCTGCACCCACCCAGCTAACCTTGGATGGGAACCCTGCACCCACCCAGCTAACCTCGGGTGGGCATCCTGTACTCACCCAGCTAACCTCGGGTGGGCATCCTGTACTCACCCAGCTAACCTTGGGTGGGCATCCTGCACCCACCCAGCTAACCTCGGGTGGGCACCCTGCACCCACCCAGCTAACCTTGGGTGGGCATCCTGCACCCACCCAGCTAACCTCGGGTGGGCACCCTGCACCCACCCGGCTAACCTCGGGTGGGCATCCTGTACTCACCCAGGTAACCTTGGGTGGGCACCCTGCACCCACCCAGCTAACCTCGGGTGGGCACCCTGCACCCACCCAGCTAACCTCGGGTGGGCATCCTGTACTCACCCAGCTAACCTCGGGTGGGCATCCTGCACCCACCCAGCTAACCTCGGGTGGGCATCCTGTCCCACCTGCCTCTGTTGCCTGAAAGGGTACAAGCCAGAACCCTTCCACCTTCACCACTGCATCTCAGTGGTGAAGCACTGTGGGAGGACCTGGAGACACCAGCAGCAGAGAGGAGAGGTCCCCACAGGCAACTGTGGCTTTAAAGCAGAGTTGCCTGCCCACAACTCTGTCTCGGTGTCCCTCTGCTGTTGGAAATGACAGCAAGGAGGCCGACAAAGCTCAGCTTTCTTTTACTTTTTTTTTTTTTTTTTTTTAATTGCAAGCCTCCAGCTCACCATCAGCCAAAACCTCAAGCCACATCCTCCCTTACTTCTTTGTCCTGTCCACCCGGTGCCCAATTAACACCTCGTTAAAAAGCATATGTACAAAAGGCATTTCCTCCTGTTGTACCAGAGCCCACCTGCCTGCCTCCACCTTGGGATCTGCTGATATCAACCAGCTGCCCTTGCTCTTCAAACCTACTTTCTAACTCTTTTTTGTTTGGGGTTTTTGGTTTGTTTTTTTGTTTTTTTTTTCCATGAGGAGGTGACCATTGGGTCCACATCTCCCTCTCTGACTGTGAGCAGAAGCCCTGGTAGGGCTTGGGAGATGCATGTGGCTGACAAGCAGACTCGAAGCTCTTTGCCATGCTAAGAGACATGGTTCAGCATCAAGCTTACTAGAGTGAGGTAATGCTTGGATTCAAGCTTAAAGGTCTTTTTCCAGCCAAAATGAGTGTGTGGTCACAGGATCAGAGGGTGGACCCAAGGAGATAATCGAATCCAACCCCCCACCAGAGCAGGACCACAGGATGTCAGGGGTTGAAGGGACCCAAGGAGATCATTGAGTCCAATGCCCCTGCCTTGCTCCTTTCTGTCTTGACAGCTTCCAGTGACTTTTGAAACCAAAACTGGAGGCTCAATTTCTTCCCCTGGATTTTACTTCTACTTCCAGGGCAGGGGAGGGCTGGGCAATTGGTGCCCTTTGCACCAAGAGCTGTGTAATTCAATACATCTGAAAAACACCAACCAAGAGCTGGATCTCACCTGCCCAACCTCATGATCTGCAGTTAGAGGCAGTACCCTCCTGGAACCATTTTGGAGCCTTCAGCACATCCCTGACTGCAGGACAGCCCTGCAGGCAGCCCAGTGCTGTAGGATGCTTGGGAAAGGAGGAAGTCCCTACTTAGAATCCCTGACCCAGGTCAACAAGGAGCAGCTTGAGTTGGGAGTACCATCTCTCCAGGGAAGCTCTTAACCACAGAGGTCACAGCAGAAAGAGGCCTTTGACCCCATGGCTGGGTTAGAGCTGCTGTGCACTGGATGCTTGAGTGACGATGCTGTGCAGCCTGAGGTTTGGTTTTCATCTCTCTACTCAGGGGTTTTGTCCTGCATCCCTCATCAATTGGAACCCTCAGTTAAAGAGAGAAGTTGAGGTACTGGAAGAGAAGGGCAGCAAGGCTGGGGAGAAGGGCCTGGAGGAGAGGCTGAGGGAGCTGGAGGTGTGCAGCCTGCAGAAGAGGAGGCTCAGGGCAGACCTCATTGCTCTCTACAACTACCTGAAGGGAGGTTGTAGCCAGGTGGGGTTGGGCTCTGCTCCCAGGCAGCCAGGGACAGAACAAGGGGACACAGTTTCAAGTTGTGCTAGGGGATGTTCAGGCTGGATGTTAGGAGGAAGTTCTTGCCAGAGAGAGTGATTGGCATTGGAATGGGCTGCCCAGGGAGGTGCAGTTGACATCCCTGGAGGTGTTGAAGCAAAGCCTGGATGGGGCAGTTAGTGCCATGCTCTAGTTGTTTCGATAAGGCTGGGTGCTAGGTTGGGCTGGATGAGCTTGGAGGTCTCTTCTAACCTGGCTGATTCTATGATTCATTCTATGTATCACTGCCATACCTTGTGGATGGAGTCAGAAGAGTCCTTTGAGAGATGCATCCATTGTAACAGACATACAGGGATGTTTCCCTCTCGTGGCTCTCTAGGAGAGAAATGAGTGTGTGGATTTCTGCAGACAGCTTCTGCAGAAGCCTTCTGAGGACCTCTTGCTGCACACCAACTCTCATCAACCCTTGCACTTCAAGCCTGGCTTTGAAGCAGGCTGTATAAAGCCCTGCTCTTCTGCCAGCTCAGAGGGAGCCAGCTGGAAGGTGTGAGGCAGCAGCATTCACGTCTCTTCTGTCAGAGAAGGACAAGATGGGTCTCATGGACTCCTCAATGCATGTCACATCTTGAACCCACTCTACAGGACACCTCCACAGCCAAGTGAAGGACTTCAGCATTCATTTACATCCTTGATAAGACAGCTTGGCTAAAGAGCTGGGCAGAACTCAGCTATGGTGATGGGGTGCTGTGGACTGGTGTGTACACAGGAGGCAGATTTGTCACCAGAAAGCATGACCTCAGTTGCTATTTCAGATCCCCTTCCTCATGCAAGCAGGAGCAGGGCCAATGGCACAGCTAATTGACTTAAGGAGGTGGAGGTTTGTTTTTCATCTGGCTCAGGTACCTCATCTGCTTCATCAGGCAGCCACATAAACAAGAGGGGAAGGAGCAGTGCCAGGAAAGGAAGGTGTTGGTGCAGGAAGAACTCCTGAGGGCACCTGTGAACGTCTGAGGTTTTGGAAACCCAGGCTGGCTTATCCCCTCCTTGCCTTCCCTCCACCCTCCCAAGCAGCCTCTCTTCAGGCTGAGAGCTGTGGACATCACTTTAGTGCTATCCTGCCTTGTCCCATGCCCATCCTTGTGCACCAGACATCACCAGACCCCTTGCACTGAGGTTGCATCCTGCTGGGATTTCAGCTTGGTGTTGCATCACTCCACTCTATAGTCATCGAATCATAGAATCAGAGAATGGTTTAGGTTGGAAGAGACCTCAAGGATCATCTAGTTCCAACCCCCTGCCATAGGCAGGGACACCTCCCACTAGAACACTGAGCTGTGTTTCCAGATGCAGTGAGGGAATTTAGAGCATCTCGGGTTTTATTTTTCAATTTTTAACTTCTCAGCCTATTTTTTTTTTGGACAAAAGTCTCATGTAAGCTGGCAGGAAGGTCTGGTAGAGCACAGTGCTCAGTCCCTGGGCATGGCAGAGGGGTTGGAACTGGCTGATCCTTGTCCCTTTCAACCCAGACTGATTCTGGTTCTATGTAGTATTCAAGGCCAGGTTGGGTAAGGCCTTGAGCAGCTTGGTCTAGGGGGAGGTGTCCCTGCCCATGGGCAGGGCAGTTGGACCTAGATGGTCTTTAAGGTCCCTTCCAACCCAAATCATTCTGTGATTCTATATGACCATTTCTGCCTAAGGCATTGAGGGATCATGACTCAAAACATGAAGATCCAAAAAACCCCCAAACCTCAAACAAAGACCCCAAGCTTGTCTCCACAAACTTTTGGCTTCCTTTCTTGTGGTCCCTTCCAACTCTGAATGATTCTATGATTCTTCTTTTCTCTGTTGTTTTTTTTTTT
>VWZI01023070.1:81953-103499 GCA_013396835.1 Psilopogon haemacephalus
GAATAGAATAGAATAGAATAGAATAGAATAGAATAGAATAGAATAGAATAGAATAGAATAGAATAGAATAGAATAGAATAGAATAGAATAGAATAAGCCAGGTTGGAAGAGACCTCCAAACTCATCCAGTGCAACCTATCGCCCAGCCCTTGCCAGTGGCACTAAGTGCCCCATCCAGGCTTTGCTTGAACACCTCCAGGGATGGGGACTCCACCAGCTCCCTGGGCAGCCCATTCCAATGCCAATCACTCTCTCTGTGCAGAGGATAAAATATTTCTTCCCTTTCTCCAGTCTGAATCTCCCTCTTCCAGTTCAAACCATCATCCCTCATCCTGTCACAGGAGGCTCTGCTCAAATACCTGTCCACGGCTTTCCTACTGTCCCTTTGAAGCCCTGAAAGGCCACCAGAAGACCTCCCTGGAGTCTTCTTCAGGCTGTACGAGCCCAGCTCTCTCAGCCTGGCCTCACAGCAGAGCACTTTCAGCCCTCCCAGCATTGCTGTGGCCTCATCTGGCCCATTGGACATGGCTAGATGGATGTGTTCTCCTTAGAGGTGCCCTCCAAGCAGAAACCAGCCTTGCCAGGAAATACTTGGACCTAACAGGAGGCTAATTTAATTCGATATGATGGAACTCGACACAGCAGGGCCCGAGAAAACACAGGCATTGTTCCTCTGAGAGGTTTGCAAACAGCAGGGGACCAAGACCATGTTTCCCCAGCCCTACATAAGGCCTTTATTCATAAGCTTCCTTCTAGTAGGCACCTTGCAGCCTGCCCTCTTACTCACAGCTCTGACACACGCATAAAAGTCACTTTTCCAACTGCCACAAGACATCCACACATACAAGTGGTAGAGGAGAGAAGGGGTTTGGGGTGGCCACCACAGAATCCCAGCATGAGGCTGAAGTAGGTGATGGACTTGACAAGATAAATCATCATGTCCTTTGCTTTTCCTCCAGCACTGCTTCATAGATACCTAAACTGCGGTGCTTGATCTGGGTGGCTGATGTCTGCTCAACCCAACCCAGAGAATCTCAGAGGTGGAGGTTGGAAGAGACCTCTGGAGATCAGCCGGTCCAACATAGAATCATAGAATGGTCCAGGTTGGAAGAGACCTCAAAGATCATGCAGTTCCAACCCCCAGCTAAAGCAGAGCCATTCACAGCAGCTTGCCCAGGGTCACCTTTTCCAGGTGGCTTTGGAATCTGACTCCACAACCTCTCTAGGCAGCCTGGGACAGGGCTCCAGCACCCTTACAGCAGAGAACTTTCTCCTCCTGGGCTCCAACTTCTGTCTATTGCCCTGTTTCCTATTTCTGCTCACCATTAAGAAGTGTCTGGCTCCGAGTCTTTGTCCAGAGAAGGAGACTCCACAACCTCTCTGGGCAGCCTGGGACAGGGCTCCAGCATCCTCACAGCAAAGAATTTTCTCCTCCTGGGCTCCAGCTTGTGTCTGTTGCCCTGTTTCCTGTTGCTGGTCACTGTTAAGAAGTGTCTGGCTTCAAGTCTTTGTCCAGAGAAGGAGACTCCACAACCTCTCTGGGCAGCCTGGGACAGGGCTCCAGCATCCTCACAGCAAAGAATTTTCTCCTCCTGGGCTCCAGCTTGTGTCTGTTGCCCTGTTTCCTGTTGCTGGTCACTGTTAAGAAGTGTCTGGCTTCAAGTCTTTGTCCAGAGAAGGAGACTCCACAACCTTTCTGGGCAGCCTAGGACAGGGCTCCAGCACCCTCACAGCAGAGAATTTTCTCCTCCTGGGCTCCAGCTTGTGTCTGTTGCCCTGTTTCCTGTTGCTGGTCACCGTTAAGAAGTGTCTGGCTTGGAGATTTTTCCCAGGTCGAGGTTTCCCCAACTTCTTTTTCCAGCTGAAGGGGAGAATCCTGACTTTATAGCACCTGCATTGTACACACTGTGTGTATGGACTGGAAATGCACAGCGCATACAATGTGGATTCTGTAGAAGTCACTGACGGCATCGCTGCCCAGTTATGCATGTGGGGCACACATGTGCAAGGTGGGGGACATCCTCCCACCCACCCACACCTCCCTCTGTCTGTGCTCACAGCCGCCCAGGAGATCACAGCGGGGTAGAGAATCACTTTGACTTTTCTGGTGGGTTGGCCAGAGGCTGAAGTTTTCTGCTCACAGAGCTGCATCCTTTTGTCTGTCTTGCTGCTTGTGGATGTCTTTGGATGCTTCACTTGGAGGAGGACCTCAAGCTTGAGTTTTGGGTTAATGGTTCTCCCCTCGGTGGGCACTGTGAGTGCTCAGCAGGAGGCAGTGGTAAAATCATAGAATCAGTCAGAGTTGGAAGGGACCACAAGGATCATCCTGTTCCAACCTCTCTGCCATGGGCAGGGACACCCTACCCTAGATCAGGCTGCCCACAGCCTCAGCCAGCCTTGCCTTAAACACCTCCAGGGATGTGGCTCCAACCACCCCCCTGGGCAACCCATTCCAGGTTCTCACTACTCTCATGCTCAACAACTTCCTCTTCACATCCAATCTGAATCTCCCCACCTCCAGCTTTGCTCCATTCCCCCTAGTCCTGTCACTACCTGAGAGCCTAAAAAAAATCTCCCTGCATCTTAGACCAGGACTTCCAAGTGGAGATGTCAGAAAGTCACTCATCGCCCTCTGAAAGTAAAAGAGGTGCTGGAGGCAAAGCTAAGACTTCTGACTTCAGGTTGAAGATTCAGCTTACCAAAGTGGGAGGCCACACCTCAAATCCTGGGTTGAGTTTTGTGCCTCTAACTCCAAGAAGGACATTGTAGGGCTAGAGCATGTGCAGAGAAAGGAAACAAAGCTGGTGAAGGGTCTAGAGTAAAAATCTTTTGAAGGACTTGGGGTTGTTGAGCCTGGGGAAAGGGAGGCTGAGAGGAGACCTTCTGGCTCTGTCCAACTGCCTGAAAGGAGGTTGGAGGCAAGTAGGGATTGGTCTCTTCTGCCAAGGAAGAAGTGACAGGAGAAGAGGAAATGACTTCAGGTTGCACCAGAGGAGGTTAACACTGGACCTGAGGAACAACTTCTTCATTTTGAGGGCTGTCAAGCCCTGTCCCAGGGCAGTGGTGGAGTCCCCATCCCTGGAGGGGTTTAAAAGCCATAGAGATGTGTTGCTGAGGAATTATTGGTGACCTACCAGTGCTGAATTAATGCCTGGACTTGATGATCTTAAAAGTCTCTCCCAAGCAAACCCCTTCTTGTGCTTCTACGATGCAATGCGGAGACTGAACTCTAGACATTTCCTGCTGGCCCAAGGACTCTGTTGCATTGATGAATCTAAGACTGAGCCGGGGAAAAGAGAGGGAGAAAACTCATCCCACGTCTTGTGAGTTCGTGACCATCTACATTTACGAATTGCTCGCTCTGTGAAAAGAGAAGAACGGAAGAGACATAGAAAGACAAAGGCAGCAGCAACGCTGCCGCCAGCAACTGACTTGGTGTGTTTTGTAGCACATGTGAAGGATCTTCCTCCTCAGCTTGCCTGAAAGGAGCGAGGCAGCAGTGCAGAGGACTCAATAAATCCACACATTGGGATTTTTTTATTTTTTTTTTTTTTAGGTATAATTATCTTCTGCTGCGTATTTTATTGTCGCTAGGAACCAGGGCTAGCATGAATGGGGACAGTGTCTCTTGTGCACTGCTGGACAGGCTAGAGGGGAACAAGTACGTGGCAAACACCTTCAAACCTCTGAAACAATCTGCCTTTCAAACTTGGAGGTCACAATAGTGGGTCCTTTGACTTAAAGGGGTAACCCAGAAAGCTGGGGACAGAGTTTTGAGCACAGCCTGTGGTGATAGGACGAGGGGTGACGGTTTGAACTGAAAGAGGGAGATTCAAACTGGAGAGAAGGAAGAAATTGTAAGTGTGGTAAGACCCTGCCCCAGGTTGCTGAGAGAAAGCTGGGGACAGACTTTTGAGCACAGCTTGTTGTGATAGGACAAGGGATGATGGTCTGAACTGGAAGAGGGAGAAGGAAGGAATTTTGTGATAAGACCCTGTCCCGGGTTGCCCAGAGAGGTGGGAGATGCTGGAACCATTGCAGGTCAGGTTGTCTGGGGCTCTGAGCAACCTGCTCTAGTTGCAGATGTCCCTGCTGACTGCAGGATGGTTGGACTCTACTGGATGATCTTGAAAGATCCCTTCCCACCCAAACCATGTCTGTGATTCTTTGATTCTATGATTCCATGGTTTTGTGAATCCATGAATCCACAATTCTGTGTGTCCATGATTCCATGAGTCTATGATTCCACGGTTTTATGAGTCTATGAATCCATGATTCTACGTGCCCATCACTCCATGAGTCTATGATTCTGTAGCTTTATGAGTCTATGAATCCATGATTCTACATGCCCATCACTACATGAGTCTATGATTCTGTAGCTTTATGAGTCTATGAATCCAAGATTCTATGAGTCCATGATTCCATGGTTTTATGAGTCTATGAATCCATGATTCTGTGAGTCCATGATTCCACAAGTCTATGATTCCATGGTTTTATGAGTCTATGGATCTATGATTCTGCAAGTCCATGATTCCTTAAGTCTATAAGTCCAGAGCTCACCTGTGTTGTTCATTGATTGACAATGATGAGACATTGCAACAGGTCGCCCAGGAAGGTCATGGATGCCTCTTCCCTGGAGGTGTTCAAGGCCAGGTTGGACATGTCCTTGAGCAACTTGGTCTACTGGAAGATGTCTCTGCCCAGGGTGGGGAGGTTGGAACTAGATGATCTTCCAACCCAACCCATTCTATGCCCCCATAGATTAACAACAAGAAGGCACTAGAGGAGATCTTAGAGTAGCCTTCCAATATCTGAAGGGGGCCTACAGGAGGGCTGGGGAGGGACTATTCACAAGGTCTTGCAATGGCAGGACGAGGAGGAATGGATTTAAACTGGCAGAGGGGAGATTTAAATGGGATGTTAGGAGGAAGTTCTTCACAGTGAGGGTGGTGAGACACTGGCACAGGTTGCCCAGCGAGGTTGTGGCTGCTCCCTCCCTGGATGTGTTCAAGGCCAGGCTGGATGAGGCCTTGGGTGACCTGTTCTAGTGGGAGGTGTCCTTGCCTGTGGCACAGGGGGGTTGGAACTGGCTGATCTTTGAGGTCCCTTCCAACCTAAACCATTCTATGATTCTGTGACTTTGAGTGACTTCAGACAAAGGCAAAGCTCTTCTGCAAGCTGAGTCTTTAAACTCCCTTGGAAAAATTAGAACCAATTTCTCTGGCTGGTCTATTCTGATGCTTTTAAAAGCAACTCTCTGAACATACCTTTGGGACTGGAGAAGACACAAACCGTGGGGGAATGTCTGGAACTCAGTGCATTATTTTCCTCTGCTTGCTTTTACACCTGTCTCCAAGGTTGTTACAGTGCTTTGGAAAGAAAGGGAGGGGAAAAAATGATTCTATGATGCTGGCACTGCCACTTTCCCCAAGCCCTCACTTTCTCCACTCTCCCTGCTCTCCTAGTACAATGGGTTAAACCTTTTCTTCCCACCAGCCAGGGCCTGGTGATTCTATGATGCTGGCACTGCTGACCCACCACCTTCCCCAAGCCCTCATTTTCTCCACACTCCAAGCTCTCCTAGTACAATGGGTTAAATCTTTTCTTCCCAGCAGCCAGGGCCGGGTGATTCTATGATGCTGGCACTGCCAACCCACCACCTTCCCCAAGCCCTCACTTTCTCCACGCTCCCTGCTCTCCTAGTGCAATGGGTTAAACCTTTTCTTCCCACCAGCCAGGGCCAGGGCTTGCAGAGTCCACTCCTGACAAGCACAGCTTTGTAGGAGCTGCTTGGTGCTCAGTGAGGCTCTGTGTTTAATTATTTATGCTTTCTTAGATTACCGCGGCACGGAAAAGGTCCCAAGCAAGATAAGAGCCTCGTTGTCCCATCTGTGCCTGAAACAGGAGTCCCTGCTCCGTGCACATACACACACACACACACACCCCCCCCCACACACACACCCCCCAGCCCAGGAAAGCGCCCGTGGTCAGGAAAAACTTTTAAGCAGCCTAATGAGACTTAAGTGCATGCTGAAAGTTAAGCGTCTGCCTCCGCGCCGTCGCCCAGCCCCGGCCAGCCTGGGCTGTGAACAGTTTATTTACAGTCCCCCCCCTTGGTGATAAATGTCCCTTTTATTTATTGGGGAGGTTTTTCTTTAATTATTTAATTTTCTTTCTCCTTTTCTTTTTTTCCAAACACCTGAATGGGGTCATTCTGCCTGAATTTGTGGACGCTACTGTGGGTTTGATCCTGCCTTGTCAAGGGAAGCCAGCAGGGGAACTTGGTTGTACAAATAAAGCAGGACTGAGCCCTCCAAAAACAAGAAAAAATAAGCAAAGGGTTGCATTTGGGGTATTAGGGGAGATTCTGTCACTCCTGCACGGGGTGAGAAAGAAGATGCTCAAGTGGAACTGGGCTGAAAGAATCATAGAATCACAGAATGGTTTAGGTTGGAAGAGACCTCAAAGATCAGCCAGTTCCAACCCCCTCTATGCCATAGGCAGGGACACCTCCCACCTCAGGATGCTCAAGACCTCATCCAGCCTGGCCTTGAACACCTCCAGGGAGGGAGCAGCCACAGCCTCCCTGGGCAACCTGTTCCAGTGCCTCACCACCCTCACTGTGAAGAACTTTCTCCTAACATCCCATTTAAATTTCCCCTCTGCCAGTTTGAACCCATTCCTCCTCATCCTGTCATTACAAGACCTTGTGAACAGTCCCTCCCCAGCCTTCCTGTAGCCCCCTTCAGATACCGGAAGGTTGCTCTAAGGTCTCCTGGAAGCCTTCTCTTCTGCAGGCTGAAAAGTCCCAACTCCCTCAGCCTGTCCTCATAGCAGAGGTGCTCCTGCCCAGAAGGATGGCTCGATGAGGAGGGAGCCTCTGGGTAGAGGAGTTTGCAGCTGTCATACTGTGCACTGTTTTGGGCTTCCTGGTTCAAGAGGGATGGGGATATACTAGAGAGTGTCCAAAGGAGGCTATGAGGATAACAAAGGGACTGGAGCATTTGTCTGATGAGAGCTGGGGCTGTTGAGCCTGGAGAAGGGCAGTCTGAGAGGAGACTGTAGCAAGGTTTGGAAATATCTGAGGGGTGATGTCAAGAAGAAGGGGCGAGGTTCTTTTCAAGTGTGTCCAGTGATAGGGAAAGGTGCAATGGCCTGCTTCCATCTGACCATCAGGAGAAACCTCTTTGGTGTGAGGATGCTGGAGCCCTGTCCCAGGCTGCCCAGAGAGGTCGTGGAGTCTCCTTGTGTGGAGAGGTTCCAAACGCCCCTGGGTATTGTGATGCTGGGCAAGCTGCTGTGGGTGCCCTGCTTTGGCAGTGAGGTTGGACTGGCTGATCTCCAGAGATCACTTCCAACTCTACCATGGTAGGATTCTGAGATTCTGTGAGCTGGCTGGAGCAGGTATCAGTCACCCAGGTCAAGCACTACAGGTTAGGTATCTATGAAGCAGTGCTGAAGGAAAGGCAGAAGGCTTGATGATTTTCTTGTCAAGTCCATGACCCACCTCAGGTCTAGACTAGCAGAGTATCTTCCAAACATGAATCAGGAGGTAACTCAAGCCTGGACCACTTCTGGCTGACAAAGAGAGTTCTGTCAAGTGATTCTGTCCAGACAATGACCTGTGTCTTACCTGCCATTGGGACTCCAGAAGTGACACAAGACCAAAATCAACTTTTTCTAGTCCAAATTCACAAAATTGCCAGCACGGTATGGATTGGAAGGGACCTCTGGAGACCACCCAGGCCAGGCCCACTCCTTAAACAGGGGTACCCAGAGCAGCTTGCCCAGCACCACAATGCCATGGGGGTTTGAAATCTCTTCACAAGGAGACTCCACAACCTCTCTGGGCAGCCTGGGACAGGGCTCCAGCACCCTCACAACAAAGAAGTTTCTCCTCCTGTTCTGGTGGAACCTTCTGAGTTCCAGTTTGTGCCCTCTGCCCCTTGTCCTGTCCCTGGGCACCACTAACAAGAGTCTGGCCCCAGCCTCTTGCCCCCTGTAGTCCCTTTAGCTCTTGATGAGCATTGAGAAACTCTCCTCTGGGTCTGCTCTTCTCTAGGCTCAACAGCCTCAGGGCTTTCAGCCTCCCCTCCTCACAGAGATCCTCCAGGCACCTTAGCATCTCTGCAGCCTCCACTGGACCCTCTCCAGCAGTTGTTTGTTTCTCCTGAACCAGGGATCCCAGAGCCGGTCTTGAATTGTGCCTGAATACTTCAATGATCTATTAAAACCCATCCATAAGTCATTTGCAATTTAAAACGCTGCCTGAATATGTCACTGCTGCTTCTTCCACCTTCTCCTAGCCCACTCCACCTGGGCTGATGGCTCTGGTCATCTCCTCACCCCATTTGCCCTGTGTTCCTTTGCAGGACTCCCTGCTGTGTTTGTTACAGCGTGGGCCAGCGTGAGAGCCACTCTAGCCGACACGGAGTAAGTCGCCTCGGATTCCCTCTCCTTCCTCTTGTATCTGAGTGATTCTGTGGGGCTATCGGCAGTGGTGGCCTCTTAGGGGAACCCAAAGGGACAAAGGAACCACGTGAAAGGCAGCAGTGTTTTCTCCCATGATGTTAGCAAGCCATGGGAGGGTGGTGTGGCAGGGAGAGATGGAGCGGTTGGCTCTTGCCCAGACTCTATGAGATGCTGCAGCGTGGTCAGAGAAGGGCATGAAGGCTGGTGGAGGGTCCAGAGCTGGCAATGGGTCTTGTGAGAAGCAGCTGAGGAAGCTGGGGTTGTTCAGCACAGAGGCTGAGGGGACCACCTTGCTCTCTGCAGCTCCCTAAAAGAAGGTTGGAGCCCAGGGGGAGGGTGGTCTCTTCTCCAAAGGAACCAGTGACAGGAAAAGCAGAAATGGCACTAGGGGAGGCTTAGGTTGGACATGAGGAACTACTTCTTTGCCTTGAAGTTTGCCAAGCCAAGCTGCCCAGGGCAGTGGTGCAGTCTCCATTCCTGGAGGGGTTTCAAAGTCCTGAAGATGTGGTGCTGGGGGTGATGGTTTAGCAGTGCTGGGTTCATGGTTGGACTCCATGGTCTCTTCCAACCAAACCATTTCTACGACTCTATGATTCTTAGTCTTGACGACTGTGGAAGGAGCTGGTCCACCATCTACAGAGCCCAACTTTAAATGCAGTGGTCTCAGTGGCAAGTAGCTTCATAGTAGGAAAAAGGCAATTTCTGAGTTGTGCTGACTGAAGAGAGGGGCAGAGGAAGGTCCTTTTGCCACACCAGGGTAGCTTTACCTGCAACGAGGCAGTTGCTGTGGCTTCTCTTGGTAACCAATGATCTCCTGATGGGCTGTCCATCTCTTCCCAGGTGTTGGGACTTGAGTGCTGGCAATTTAAAATGGATTATTCAGGTGCCCATCCTGGCAGCTATCGTGGTGAGTACCAGCTGGTTGGAGGGGTGGGAGGTGATGCCTTTGGTCCATGCAGGCTTGGTGGGGAGAGCTGAGCCAAGCTGCCCTACTCCAGGGAGCATGTTAACACGGCTCCTGTTCTCATGGTCTGGAACCTCTACATGTCCAGGTTTAGGACCTTACATTGGCCCCACTTATAAGTTTGACAGCTGTGTATGGTGGAGAGGCTTGTGAGCAACTTTAAGTGCTGCTTAGGAGAGAAAAATGGCACAGGGGCAAAACTCTACAATCCCTAAAACGTTGAAGCCAATGTCTCCAACCCATATGGTACTGGAAACCCTCAAGGGTCACAACATGTTCTCACCAGCTACCTCCAATGGGAAGAACTGGGACCTGGGTGATATAGCTGGACCAAACCTTTTCCCCAGGCATACTTCAGTGTCATCAGATGGTCTCTGAACTAGTAAAATCTGGAAGATGGAGGGAGATGATGCTCGTGTCTGATCATCAGCTACGATCAGACAGGGTGAAGGATTCCTTCATGCTCCACTCAGGAGCCAGAGGGAACAGATCAGATGAAAGTGACACTATGCAGACACAGAACTGAGCTCTCACAAGCTGGAGAGGTCTTTATGAGATGAGATTATCTGCAGAAAGAAAATTTGGTGGGTGGTCATTTGTTTGCTTGAACAAGGTCCTGGTTAGCTACGGAACCTGCTTTCACCAGTTACTCCTTTTCCTCCCTCTGGTGTTCTCTGTGGTTCTCACAGATGCTCAGAGGAGTCCATGCAGAAGAGCTTGTCCCTTCCCACCCATCCAAGCCCCACCTTTGTATTCACCCATGAGTAGCTGAGAGGAGTCAGTGTGCACACCTCTAGAGTCTGCAGAGGATTGTACATCGATTTCTCCATACTTCCTTCTGAAACACAAGCCAAGAGGCCTTGGAAGATGACCAGTGTAGGTGAGAAGAAAGTCAGACCATCTACAGGAAGGTTTCTTAGGTGGCTGTGCTCCTATGTGCAATTAGGTGAAGTTGCTATGGACCTGGGGGAGCTTCTTTTTTTTACTTTCATCAGAATTTCCTTTGGGTGGAAACTCTCCACCTGGCTCTGGCCATTAGTCCTGCACCACGGAAGAAAAGAGTCACCAAGCCCACGTCGTGGTCATTGGAAATGAAATAGTAGGCTGGAGAAGAAAGTTCAGATAGTTCAGCTAGATGGGTGCCAGCAACCTCATTGCATTTAATTTAAAGCCCAATTAGCGGAGGAGAAAGAGCTCAATTGAGGCTCGTCCCCATAAAAGTGATGTTTCTCCAGGAGGCTCTGCTGTGCTTGCACCATAGCTGTTTGCAAAGGCAGCTTATTGCTCATGCAGAAATATTCCGTGGGTTGCTGTCTGCTGGATTTCTGTGGGTTCACATTGTTTACTTGGCTGCTTTTCCAGTTCCCACACTGGCTGGTCAAATGTGGTTGGACTCAGGCAGGCATTTTCTGGACCTACTTGCAGAGGATTTGAAGAGCGAGGGGCTTGAAGATCCCTCCAGCAAGCTGCTGGGTTTTGGTGTTCCTCACTTGCCTGGATTGCTTCTAAAACTCAGCACATATGTCAGGAAGGCAGAGGAGTTTCCCTCCTGGCTTTGATAGACACAGATTCATAGAATAGTTGCAGTTGGAGAAGTCCTTCAAGATCATCGAGTCCAACCATCAACCCAACACCACCATGGCCATCAAACCTTTTCCCATAGTGCCATGTCCACACATTTCTTTAACACTTCCAGGGATGGTGACTCCAGCACCTCCCTGAGCAACCTAATCCAATGCCTGACCACTCATGCAGCAAAGAAATGCTTCCTAATATCCAACCCAACCCTCCCCTGGCACAATTTCAGGCCATTTTGTCTCATTCTATCACCTGATACTAGGGAGAGAGAGACCAACTCTGACCTCTTTTCAGGGAGTTGTAGAGAGAAATGAGGTCTCCCCTCAGCCTCCTCTTTTCTCCAGGCTGAACGAGCCCAGATCCCTCATCTGCTCCTCATAAGCCTTGTTCTGGATATCTTCAATTTAGCCAACAAATGCAGAACACTTCCAGGGATGGTGACTCCAGCACCTCCCTGAGCAGCCTGTTCCAATGCCTGACCACTCTTGCAGCAAAGAAATGTTTCCTAATATCCAACCCAACCCTCCCCTGGCACAATTTCAGGCCATTTTGTCTCATTCTATCACCTGATACTAAGGAGAGAGAGAGACCAACTCCTACCTGGGTCCATCCTCTTTTCAGGGAGTTGTAGAGAGCAATGAGGTGTCCCCTCAGCCTCCTCTTTTCTCCAGGCTGAATGAGCCCAGTTCCCTCATCTGCTCCTCATAAGCCTTGTTCTGGACATCTTCAATTTAGCCAGCAAATGCAGAACAAGATCCCAGCTTTGGAGGCTTTGAAGCTAGGAAAAAAGAAAAAAAAATCTCACAGAAGCAGCAAAAGGCTGCCTAATTAAATCAATGATTCAATTAATTATGCCTCTCAGATTGGTTCCCAATGAACACAAATGATTTGGCCCCCTCCAGCTACGTTCCCCTCCCTGCCTGTTTGTTTATCTCTTAGAACCTCCTTTCGCCAGTCAGTGAATTCCAACCAAATGCAAGCTAAGAGGAGGGGGTTGCAGGGATCCTAAATTCCCATGAAGCTCATGAAATCAGTCAAAGAGATAAGGGAAAGAAGTCCTCCTAATGGCCCTCCAAGGGACAGGGTGTGGGAGGACCTTACCCCTTTTTTTCCACACAAAGAGGAGCCCTTCAAAGCCAACTTGCGCCTCCTTAAAGGAGAAGGAATCCAACCACAGAAGACAAAGCCATCGCAGACCAAACCCTGCTGCTTGGTCAGCTCAGGCAACTTCTTGTTTTAACAGGGAGGATAATTGAGCTTTGGAATGACTTTACCAATGGCTGTGGGAGGATCTCCGTCATGGAAAGGCTGAAACCCAGATCTGCTCTAGCTCAAACGAAAATCAATGCAAGGAGGTCTCACAGCCTGTGTTCTGCAGGAGACCAAGCCAGAGGTTCACAGTGGTCCCTTCTGGCATGAAACTGTGAGCCTGTTTGTGGCATCCTAATTTGTTTTCCTTGAAATTCTGCTCTGCTGGCAGCTGAGAAGCCAAATGACTACTGCAGGCCTCCAGAGAAACCACCAGCCATAGTCCAGAAGCATGGATCTGCCCAGTCCAGATAGTTACCCAATGGTTCTGTTGGTGGCCTTGCCAAAGCCCCAAGAATGGATTTGTCTGGGGTGCCAGCTGGTGTAACCCCAGCCTGGGTGAATCCAATCCCCAAAGAGCCCCAAAAAGCTGAGAACCCTTCAGACATCTCCCCGTTTCTCATCTCTGTGAAGTGGCAACATAGCCAGGAGATGTAGCCCTTACTTTTGCTGCATGGTTCTCCACCAGCAGGTCTAGATTAGCTTGGCTGAGCAGCTGGCCACAAGATGGGCCCATAGATGTCGTTCTCCAGGTAGATATTACCTCCTCAGTGTTCATTTTCTGGTCCATATCAGCCACTCCTCCACAGGCAGGGTTAGCAGTAGATACACAGCAGAAGTTTCACAGCTCTGATGCCCTTGTCCACTCTTGACCTGTCATCTCTGATTAGGTCTGCTGTGTCTTAATCATGGTCTTTGCTCTTCTTGACATGCACAGGCCAGACTGGATGAGGCTGTGGGCAGCCTGATCTAGGGTAGGGTGTCCCTGCCCATGGCAGGGGGGTTGGAACTAGATGATCTTTGTGGTCCCTTCCAACCCTGACTGATTCTATGGTTCTACAATTCTACATATGAAAAGGAATCCTCCTAGTCCTACTTTCAGCCTGAGGAGGTCCTCGTCTTGGGCGGGCTGAAAGAAACAAGTACAACCTCACTTTGGTCTGCTCTCTAGACCCTGAGCTAAGTTTGGGAGGTTTAGGAGGTCATGAAAATGACCCATATCCATATGGAGCCTTGAAACAAGCTGATGTGACAAATGCTGACAGCTGTCTGTGATCCATACATCAAAATGCTCAGTAAGCCCTGCCCCATATCACAGAGTCACAGAATCACAGAAGGTTAGGAGCTGGAAAGGACCTTGAAAGATCATCCAGTCCAACCTCCCTGCCAGAACAGTTCCACCTACAGCAGATCTCACTGAATCGCATCCAGGCGGGATATATTGACACCAAATCCAGTCCTCAGGTGCCTACTGGGCTGACTAGCTTAGATGGAGGTGTTTCCATGTGAGATGCCCACACCATGTCAAAGAAAGTCATTCCCTTCATTCTTCCACCCATTAAGACTGATCCCACCAAAGACAAGATCTTCCCTGAGGAGCTCCTCCCTTCCAACCCCTTCCAAGGCAGAGCTTCGCACGCAGCATGAGCAGCACATCACCACAGCAATCTGGAGAACACGTTGACTGGACAACACTGTCATCACTTGGATGCCTTTTTTTATAACAGCTATCTTTTGTTCTTTTTTTTTTTTTTTTTTTTTTTTTCCCCTCCCTTCCCCTCTTCTTGCAGGTAAATTTTATTCTTTTTATCAACATTGTCCGAGTCCTAGCGACCAAGCTACGGGAGACGAACGCGGGCAGGTGTGACTCAAGGCAACAGTACAGGTGAGCCATGTACCCTCTCCGCTCCTCTGGAAGGTGGCAAAGCTCTTGTTCCACCACCTTGACCTCAGAGGGGGCTGAGGGTGACTAGTGGATGGTGTCAATACTGCAGACCCCTAAAGTAAGGCGAGGAGAATGCTGCCTTCCAAGCCTAGCAGCGCAGAACGAGAGAATCATTAAGATGGTAAAAGCCCATAAAGTGCAGCCACGAACCCAACACTGGGATAGGCTGCCCAGAGAGGTGGTGAAGGACCCATCCCCAGAGACAGCAGAGGTCAAACTTGGTAGGGACCTGAGCAACCTGATTGATTTAAAGATGTCCCAGCATGGTTGGACAAGGTGACCTTCAAGGAGCACTCACAACCCAATACATTCTATGGTTCTATAGCTGCACTGACAAGCCCATCGGTGAGCCATGCCCTTCAGCAGCACATCTACATGGGAACATCTCCTGGAATGGTGAGCCCACCACTGCCCTGAGAAGCCTAGAATAGAATAGAATAGAATAGAATAGAATAGAATAGAATAGAATAGAATAGAATAGAATAGAATAGAATAGAATAGAATAGAATAGAATAGAATAGAATAGAATAGAATAGAATCAGCCAGGTTGGACAAGACCTCCAAGCTCATCCAGTCCAACCTAGCACCCAGCCCTAGCCAATTAACTAGAGCATGGCACTAAGTGCCCCATCCAGTCCTTTCTTGAACACCTCCAGGGATGGTGACTCCACCACCTCCCTGGCCAGAACAGGCCTTGGCAACCCTCAAGGGGAAGAACCCTCAAGGTTCCTCATGCCCAATATAAACCTCCCTTGGGGTAAGGTGAGGCTATTTTCCTCTTGTCCTATCTCTTGTTCCTTGGGAGAAGAGACCAATAACCACATGGCTCCAAGCTCCAAACAGGTTCCACCTGGCTCCAAACAGGGAGTTGGAGAGGGCCAGAAGGTCTCCCTTCAGCTTCCTTTTCTCCATGCTGAACAATCTCAGTTCCCTCAGCTGCTCCTCACAAGACTTCTGCTCTAGACCTTTCAGCAGCTTTGTTGCCCTTCTCTGGACCTCCTCCTGAATGTCCTCCTTGAAACGAGGGGCCCAAAACTGACCCCAGCATTCAAGGTGTGGCCTCATCAGTGCCCAGTTTGGGGGGACAATTCCCTCCTCTGCTCCTGCTGGCCACGACAATGCTGATCCAAACCAGGAGGCTGGTGGAATCGCCAGCAGTTTTAAACCTCTAAACATTTCAAACTCAACCTTAGGGACCTGCCTCCTGGGTTTAAAGAGAGGAATTCAGCCTCTTCAGCCAATTTGGAAGTGACTGGGCTGGCCTGGACCCAAGGGTAGAAAAATCAAAGCATTGTTTGTGCCGTGGAAGCCCCTAAAAGGCGCTTGAATTTAGGTATTTCTATTTATTTCCCTCCTGTGCTTTGGCAGGCCAGGTCTGTTGGTTAGATCTGCCCTTCAGAGGGTGTTCCAGCTGAAATGAAAACAAAAAAATAAAGGGGGGGAAAAAAAAAAATCTCTTCTTTTGGACTTATTTTTGCTGGAACCCTGGCATTTCTCAGCACAAGAAGGACATGGAACTGCTGGAGAGAGTCCAGAGGAGGGCCATGAAGATGACCAGAGGGATTCAGCACCTCTGTTATGAGGACAGGCTGAGGGAGTTGGGACTTTTCAGCCTGCAGAAGAGAAGGCTTCCAGGAGACTTTAGAGCAACCTTCCAGTATCTGAAGGGGGCTACAGGAAGGCTGGGGAGGGACTGTTCACAAGGTCTTGCAATGACAGGACGAGGGGGAATGGGTTCAAACTGGCAGAGGGGAGATTTAAACGGGATGTTAGGAGAAAGTTCTTCACAGTGAGGGTGGTGAGACACTGGCACAGGTTGTCCAGAGAGGTTGTGGCTGTTCCCTCTCTGGAGATGTTCAAGGCCAGGCTGGATGAGGTCTTGAGCATCCTGATCTAGTGGGAGGTGTCCCTGCCTATGGCACAGGGGGGTTGGAACTGGCTGATCTTTGAGGTCTCTTCCAACCTAAACCATTCTGTGATTCTATGATTCTATGATTTCTTGCCTGTTTTGTTTCCCTCTGTTCCAGCTGCTTCTCTCTCGATCATTTCTGATCTGTTGCAGCAGGGGTGAAAAAGGGAGAGAGAAAGCAGCCTGCTGCTGCTTGAGAGCTCCACAGAGCTCCTCAGAAACTCCTGAGCTTCCACTGACCAGCACGACACAGGCAAGGGGAGGGGGGAGAGGGGAATGATTGGGGCTGCAAACCATGAGGTCATTGCTGCCATCCAAACACAAGGCACTTCAGTTGGAGCAGGAATGGGATTTGGCAGGAGAACACCTCGGCGTTTTTCTTCGCTGACCTGTCAGGGAGAGCTGATTTATCTATTTATTTATTTCTCCCTGGCTGGAGCTTGCTGCTAATTATGGTTTGGATGAAGCCTCCTCCTTTTAATGTGTTACATTCCCTCGGTGGTTTCCAAGCAGCTGGACAAGTGGAGGTCCCAGGCCTTTCTGGTAGTGGTGTCTGCCCTTCTCAATAACCTCCTGCTCTTGGTGACTTGCTGTAGCTCTTGGCAGGAGGTTTAATCCCTCAATTAATAGCACTTCCAGGCAAGGGTGGTTCCTTCAGGAGGGGAACCCAGCCAAGAACTGGGGGTTGCATTGTACCTCTCCTTCCCCAGGATAGGTCCTATGCAGTGATGGAGCTGCTTCTTTTAACAGGGTCATGCTGTAGTCCAAAGCACCTTCTGAAAGCACTCACTCTCTGCTTGCTCTACATTGCAATGTCCTCTAGGAGTAATTCAGCTCTCCCTCCTCCCAGGATAGGTCCTATGCAGTGATGGAGCTGCTGCTTTTAAAAGGGCCTTTCCAGGTGATGCTGTAGTCCCAAGCAGCTTCTGAAAGCACTCACCCTCTGCTTGCCCTCTGCTGCAATGTCCTCTAGGAGTAATTCAGCTCTTCCTCCTCCTAGGATAGGTCTTATTCAGTGATGGAGCTGCTTCTTTTAACAGAGTCATGCTGTAGTCCAAAGCACTTTCTGAAAGCACTCACCCTCTGCTTGCCCTACACTGCAATGTCCTCTAGGAGTAATTCAGCTCTCCCTCCTCCCAGGATAGGCCCTGTGCAGAACTGCCTATCTGGGGCCAGTGGATTTAGTGCCAGAGGCTGGAAGGAAATGCCATGTTCCTCTCCAGCCATCCTTCTACCCTCTAGCCATGATCCTGACCCAAAGATGAGGCTGGAAAAGACATCTAAGCCTCTTCACCTCCAGTGCCTACTCTGGGGCATGCATGTGGAGAGGGTAAGACCAACACACCAAGCCATGCTAGAGGAAGGGCTGAGTTGACTCACACACCAGAGGACAAGAAACAGTTTGGGACTGCAGGTGGACACTATGCCTAAGGAAACATAAAATGCCCAAATCCAAGGGGTCATAGAATCACAGAATGGTTTAGGTTGGAAGAGACCTCAAAGATCATCCAGTTCCAAACCCCCTGTGCCATAGATCCCACTAGATCAGGATGCTCAAGACCTCACCCAGCCTAGCCTTGAACACCTCCAGGGAGGGAGCAGCCACAACCTCCCTGGGCAACCTGTTCCAGTGTCTCACCACCCTCACTGTGAAGAACTTTCTCCTAACATCCTGTTAAATGTCCCCTCTGCCAGTTTGAACCCATTCTTCCTCGTCCTGCCATTACAAGACCTTGTGAACAGTCCCTCCCCAGCCTTCCTGTAGCCCCCTTCAGATACTGGAAGGTTGCTCTAAGGTCTCCTGGAAGCCTTCTCTTCTGCAGGCTGAAATGTCCCAACTCTCTCAGCCTGTCCTCATAGCAGAGGTGCTGAATCCCTCTGGTCATCTTCATGGCCCTCCTCTGGACTCTCTCCAACAGTTCCATGTCCTTCTTGTGCTGGGGGCTCCAGAACTGCACACAGTGCTGCAGGTGGGGTGTGAGGAGAGCAGAATAAAGAGGCAGAATCCCCTCCCTTGCCCAGCTGCCCACAGCTGCTCTTGCTGCAGCCCAGCACACAGTTGGCTGTCTGGGCTGCGTATGCACAGCCTGTGCCCAGGGATGAGATGGAGGAGGCTGGTTGGGAAGCTCATTCCACCCACTGACCTTTGTGTCTTTCTCCTTGCTTTTTTTGCCACAGGAAGCTGCTGAAATCTACCCTCGTCCTTATGCCTCTCTTTGGCGTTCACTATATCGTTTTCATGGCTATGCCATACACAGACGTGTCAGGGATTCTTTGGCAAGTCCAAATGCACTATGAAATGCTCTTCAACTCTTTCCAGGTATTGTAACTGCTGAGCTATGGGGGGAAACAATGAGAAATTCGGTGGGGAGAGGAAAGGAATCCCAGAATCCCAGCACGGTTTGGGTTGGAAGGGACCTCTGGAGATCAGCCAGTCCAAAGCAGGGGCACCCACAGCAGCTTGCCCAGCATCACAATGCCCAGGGAGGGTTGGAATCTTTCCACACAAGGAGATTCCACAACCTCTCTGGGCAGCCTGGGACAAGGCTCCAGCACCCTCACACCAAAGTTTCTCCTCCTGTTCAATTGGAACCTCCTGGGTATTGAGAAGATTCCCTCTCAGGCTGCTTTTCTCTAGGCTCAACAGCCCCAGGTTCTCTCAGCCTTCCCTCCTCATAGAGATGCTCCTGCAGAGTGAAAGGGTCCTGGATATTGAGGAGATTCCCTCTCAGGCTGCTTTTCTCCAGGCTCAACAGCCCCAGATTCTCTCAGCCTCCCTCCTCATAGAGATGCTCCTGCAGGGAGTGAAAGGCTGTCTTTAGAGCAAGGCTGGGCTTACATCCCACCAGAATGTGTTCCCAAGATACTTTCAACAGCACTTCAGTATCAAGCATACTTTGCGTTTCCAAACCACAACATTTAAAGGCTCAGAATGTCCAATAAAAAAAATAATTGTTTCAGCTCCAAGATGATCACCTCTCTAGTCCTGCTGGCCACACTGTTGCTGATCCAAGCCAGGATGCTTCTTGGCCACCTGGGCACACGCTGGCTTACCTTCAGCTGGCTTTAGAACAAGAAAAAAAGATTGGCCAACGGAAAGATGTGGATAATTCGCTCACATTTGAATTCTTTTGATGATTCCACTCAACCAGATCTATACTGCATCCAGTTCTGGAGCCCCTATTACAAGAGGGATATGGACCATTGGAGCGTGTCCAGAGAAGGGCCACGAGGATGCTCAGAGGGCTGCAGCACCTCTGCTGTGAGCACAGACTGAAAGAGTTGGGGCTGTGCAGGCTGGAGAAGAGGAGGCTCCCAGGTGACCTTCTTGTGGCCTTCCAGGATCTGAAGAGGGCTACAAAAAAGCTGAGGGAGGGACTTTTTAGGCTATCAGGTAGGGATAGGACTAGGGGGAATGGAGCAAAGCTGGAGGTGGGGAGATTCACACTGGAGGTGAGGAGGAAGTTATTGAGCATGAGAGTGGTGAGAGCCTGGAATGGGTTGCTGAGGGAGGTGTTTGGGGCCACATCCCTGGAGGTGTTTTTGGCCAGGCTGGCAGAGGCTGTGGGCAGCCTGATCTAGGGTAGGGTGTCCCTGGGCATGGCAGAGGGGTTGGAACTGTCTGATCCTTGTGGTCCCTTCCAACCCTGACTGATTCTATGATTCTATGTTTCTATACTGGACTAGCCATGACCCAGAAGGTTTCTGCAGCCTATCTACTTTGTCAGTAGTCCTCAGGGAAGTTTTATTTGTCCCTTGTGTGCCACTGAGCCATGCAACCTTTCTTACCCACATTATAAACAACATATTATGAATGTCAGTGATTTCAGGGGAACATCAGCTCCAGCAGGAGAGGTTCAGTCACACTCAGCAAGGTCAACATTAATATGTTGTTTATTCTTCCTCCTAGGGATTTTTTGTTGCCATCATATACTGCTTTTGCAATGGAGAGGTAAGTCAGCAGCTGCTTAGTTATCTCTTTTCTTAGCTTAGCTCCATACACATGATAAGAAGGGTGCACATGAACATTCCCTCACTGTCTTGGGTTGCATTCAGTGAAAGAGCCTCAGAACACATAGAAAGTTCATACCCTCAGTTTTGGGCATGTTAAGGCATCCAGGTCAAACATGTCACCAACAAATGAGCTGCTGGAAGGAGTGAAAGGAGCCCAAAACCTGCTTTTCTTTTCTTTCCCCAGCAGAAATGCTTTTTAGCACTGCTTGATTTCAGACTTCTGGTAGGAAGGAAAGTGGATTGATGGAGCATCCACCTAACCAGGCCTTTTTGACCTTCTTTTGTCTCTCCAAAGTGAGAGGCTTTCTCATCTTTGCTTTTACGCATTCCCTTTATGGCCTCAAATAAGAAAGTAGGATGGTCAGTGGATGCATGCCAGGAGACCAGATCCTCTTTCATGGCCCAGCATAAGGCTGCTTTGGCCCAAATTTATTGATTTTAAGGGGAAATACAACTTCAAATATGCCGTTGATGTTCTACAGCATAAACCCCAGAGGAAAGCCATACCATAAGGGGAATTTAGCCATGCAGAACTGGGACAAGCAGTCTAAAGTAGTCAGCTAACTCCTTTCTAGAGGAAAACTTCTAGTTGAAGGTGCTTCATCCTGCCTTGACACTCATGGTACATCAAGAGCTCTCTCTCCTGATGTGCTGCTCACCAGCCCTTAACCTTGGGAGAGACTTAACCCCCATTTGCTTAGATGTTTCCCCATTTTCTTACATATGTCCCCATTTCCTTAGCTGCTTTCAGCCATTCAAGCTTCTCAGCATTGAGCAGCTCATCTGAAAAAGGGGCAGACTCTCACAAAATTTGCCTCCACCAATTTATTGTTCCTTCCAATTTCACTCCCCAGAGTGTGGTGGTTTAGCAGTTACCTGCCCCCACCCCCACACCCTTTGATATAACCCAGGCTAGGACTCAGAATGGCTGGAAGTCGATAAATGAAGCTTCACATTTACAGCTATGCACAATCTACAAGCAGATATTTACAATGTGTAACAGATATTTACAGATATATACACTGAAAAGGTAATACAGAAACACCACTGACCTCCCAGAGATCAAAATCCCTAAGAGGGGTTTCTAACTACCCTACCACCTTTTCCCCCTTCCCCCAATCTTATTTCACCATCTGTTTCATGCAGCAGATAGGCAAAGGTAGATGGGCCAGGGAGGGTTAGCAGCAGGAAAGAAGTTAGTGGGATTATTGAAAAACCAGCTACAAAAGGCAGGGAGAAAAGAGCCATGCAAGGAGCAGCCCCAGCCCAGAGAGGTCTGAAGCAGTCTGACTTTAGGCCTTCAGGACAGGCTGAGGGAGTTGGGACTTTTCAGCCTGGAGAAGAGAAGGCTTCCAGGAGACCTTATAGCAACCTTTCTGTATCTGAAGGGGGCCTACAGGAAGGCTGGGGAGAGACTGTTCAAAAGGGCTTGTAATGACAGGACGAGGAGGAATGGATTTAAACTGGCAGAGGGGAGATTTAAACAGGATGTTAGGAGGAAGTGAGGGTGGTGAGACACTGGAACAGGTTGGCCAGGGAGGTTGTGGCTCCTCCCTCCCTGGAGGTGTTCAAGGC
>VWZI01023070.1:103665-117806 GCA_013396835.1 Psilopogon haemacephalus
CTCTTAAAACAATTTTTTTTTTCTCTCTCAGCAAGCTATGAGGGTAGTAGCACCATCAGCGTTTTCCTCTCTCAGCCTGTAGTCCAATTTTCTCACTCAAATCCTCCAATTAGTTCAAACCAGCACAGTCCCTCACCCCTTCTGCCTTCAGATGCCCTCCACCCTTCCCTCCCTGCCCCGCCACCCACTCACTTCTTGTTTCCCATCCCCTCCTTGCCCCCCAGGTGCAAGCAGAAATAAAGAAGTCGTGGAGCAGGTGGACGTTAGCGCTGGACTTTAAAAGGAAAGCCCGGAGCGGGAGCACCACCTACAGTTACGGCCCCATGGTTTCCCACACCAGCATCACCAACGTAGCCACAAGAGGAGCTCTCGCTCTCCACCTCAACACCAGACTGATCCCAGGGACCCTCAACGGGCACAGGAATTTGCCAGGCTATGTGAAAAACGGCTCCATCTCTGAGAACTCCATGCCTTCCTCCGGGCCGGAGCAGTACAACAAAGACGAGGAGTACCTGAACGGCTCTGGGCTTTACGACGGAGACAGACCCACGGCGCTCATGGAAGAGGAGAGGGAAACGGTGATGTGAAGAGAGGAGGAGAGACCCCCCCCCCAAAAAAAAAAAACCAAAAAACACCAAACCAACCACCCCAAAATAGACAAGACAACCAAAGAAGCAAAAGGATGGGAAAAAAAGGTTCCTGGAGAGCATTTAGCGGGCGAAAAGAGGATCCGGGGCCACGCGTTGGGCGCCGAGGGTTGCCGTGGAGCTTCTCCATTCTGCGGAAGGAGATGTCAGGTTCCGTGGGGGATGAGAGTTGAGCTCCCAGCGTGGCCAGCTTGGTGATCCAAGCCTCACTGGTAGTGGTGGTGGTGGTGGTGGTGAAGGCAAGGGCTGGCCAGCCCAGACAAACCACAGAGATACTGAGAGCTGCCGAGGGAGGGTTGCAAAGCAGCATGTGGTCCTCGGGCCTCCCGGAGAGGGTGGGCAGCCCAGGAGGGCAGGAGTCTCACCCGGGAAGGCAAGAGTCTTGGGGGGAGCCTACGGTGTCTTGCCAGGGTACAAGCCACCCCAGGAGGGTGCAATCTCATCGTCTCGTGAGGGCAGGAGCCACCCCGGGCGTCGAGTTCTTCGGTTTGGTTTGCTCTTTCCCCTGCAAAGTCTGCCTGGTCACACACATGAGATGCTGGCCAAGACCTCCTGAAGGTCAAAGCCCCCTGGTCATGCAGCCGAGCGCTCAGCGCCCACATGGTCTTCACTTGGGCAGTCCCACTCCTTGGCAAAGTGCTCCTCTGGGGTGGGCAGGGGTAACAGCTCATGGGTGCTGGCTGTGGGTAGAAACCTCTGGTTTGCTTGCCCCCATCTGAGGGTCCCAGCAGCAAGCAAGCAAGCCACAAACCAGTGCAATTTAAAGAGGGGGGAAGGAATGTGGTTATCAGAAGGTGTGACATTTTTGATCTTCCAGAAGCAGCAGTGGAGAAGGATCCACCAAGTGGGGTGAGGCTGGGCAGATCTCGGGACAGGAGTGCGGGAGGGCAAGGAGGTGCCTGTGTGCATATAGCTAAACCCAGTTCAGAGGGCAGCCAACTCACCCTGCCCTTTCCTTTGGCTGCAGGTGGAAACAGGCTTCAACCATGGTTTTAAACCTCTTAAATGGGTGAATTTCTCTGAATTTCCCACTTCTCACCAGTCCAAACCTCAAAAACGGGTGAATTTCTCTGAATTTCCCAATTCTCACCAATTCAAACCTCTAAAATGGGTGAATTTCTCTGAATTTCCCATTTCTCACCAGTCCAATCCTTGAAAATGGGTGAATTTCTCTGAATTTCCCATTTCTCACCAGTCCAATCCTTGAAAACGGGTGAATTTCTCTGAATTTCCTAATTTTCACCAGTCTAAACCTCAAAAATGGGTGAATTTCTCTGAATTTCCTAATTCTCACCAGTTCAAACCTCTAAACTGGGTGAATTTATCTGAATTTCCCAATTCTCACCAGTCTAAACCTCTAAATTAGGTGACTTTCTTTCAATTTCTCTGAATTTCCCAATTCTCACCAGTCTAAACCTCGAAATTGGGTGACTTTCTTTCAATTTCTCTGAATTTCTCAATTCTCACCAGTCCAAACCTCAAAAATGGGTGAATTTCTCTGAATTTCCCATTCCTCACCAGCCCAAACCCTCATCAGGCTAAAAACTCCACCACCAGCCTCCCTGTATCACCCAGAAGCTGGTGGGTACAACCTCACAAGCCTGCCTCTGTGAGGCCCAAAGGCAAAATTGGCTGGATGGAAGCATAAGGATCCCTCATGAATGGCCACCTTCTGAGCATCTCCTGAGCTTTCCTGGTCTTTGTGTCTTGGTCATACACACACATAGGTACACCAAGGTCAGATAAGTTGAACTGCAGTCACTGAGTGGGCTTAGGGATGCTCAGATGAAGAAATGGTATTGAGGTTGCTTGCAGGGGGAAGAGCACAGGGAGATGCTTCCTTCCTAAAGGAGAGGCCAGGAAGACCTTGGTAAGCTTTGCAGGGTGTCCCAAAAGGTAGCTTGTTGACACACATCCTCTTTCAGGAGGATGAAGAGGTACAGTTCTTGTTGGCCAGCAGTGCTTTTGTGTCCACAACAGCTGATCACTGAATCATGGCATGGTGTGGGCTGGGAAATGCCTCTAAGGTCATTGAGTCCAACCACCATGGCCATGAAGGGTCTCTAGAAGGTTGCAAGCACGATAGAGGATGGTCCAAAAGTGGAGTATTAGGAATAGCAACCAAACTTCCCAATGACAGCAGCTGCTTCCACAAAGGAAGGACTCTGGACCTTCAGCCTCTGCTGTAGCATCACTATTCCCTTGCTGTGCTCTGAGAGTCATCTCCTCATGGAGCTTTTTCTTCTCTTCCTTCTGTTTTTATCATTCTTGGCAAGCATTTTGAAGCATTTTGACCTCATTTGGTTCCTCGAATGACACAGGAAAGAGATTTTGGGCATGCTGTCAGAAGTCCTTTAGGATGCAGGTGGGGCCTATGGGATTATCTGCTCTCTGTCCTGGTCCTTTAGATGCAGCTGCTGGGTCACATCAACCAGCATTTTCTGAGATGCATCCAGTGGAGGCAATCAGCTGGTCCCACGAGGGCAAATCTGGGGACTGACTTCCCCAAATTTCTGAAGGAAGTCAGCAGTTGTTGTTGTTATTCAAAGTATTACACAGAATTTCACAGAATCCCAGCATGGTTTGGGTTGGAAGGGACCTCTGGAAATCAGCCAGCCCAACCCCCCTGCTAAAGCAGAGGCACCCACAGCAGCTTGCCCAGCATCACAATGCCAAGGGGGAGGTTGGAATCTCTCCACAGAAGTGGATTCCACAGCCTCTGTGGGCAGCCTGGGACAGGGCTCCAGCACCCTCACACCAGAGAAGTTTCTCCTCCTGTTCAGCTGGAACCTCCTGGGTTCCAGTTTGTGCCCATTGCCCCTTGTGCTGTCCTTGGGCACCACTGACAAGAGTCTGGCCCCAGCCTTTTTGCCCTCCATTCTTTAGCTCTTGCTGAGCATTGCTCAGCTCCCCTCTGTCTCTGCTCTTCAGACTCAACAGGGCTCTCAGCCTTTCCTCCTCTGGGTCTTCAGCAGCTTCCCAGCCTCCCCTGGACTCTCTCCAGTAGTTCCCTGTCTTTCTTGAACTGGAGTGACCAGAACTGAACCCAGTATTCCAGATTTGGCCTTCGCAGGGCAGAGTAGAGGGGTAAGAGAAGTTCCCTCTACCTTCTCTCCACACTTTTCTTAAGGAATGCCAGAGTGAAGTGATCTTGCAAGAGAAGTTAGCTCAAGTGATAGTTTGTGGTGCAGATGCAGGCAGCTCAGCAGAAAGCTAGGTCATCCCTGCTTCACCCATGGCTTGCCTCCTCCTCCCAGGTGCTGCTATGGCTTCTGGAGGCAGTCAGAAGTGGGGCAGAAGTCTTTAGCAGCTGCTTTTCAGAGCATCCCATGTGGCTGAGCCGCCAAAGAGAGAGGGAAGAACACCAAAAGACACTGGCTCTGGCTCCCCACCCTGCCAGAAGAAGGCTGTGCTTAAATCCTGCCAAGCAGATGCAACAGAGACATTTTTTGAGTATCAACTCACTGCTGGAACGAAGCAACCCAGAAAGAGATAGACCCAGAAAACCTCCAGCAGTTGACTCACTCCCTGCTTGCTCCTGAGGACTGGAGATTGATGGCATGCTTGGAAATCACTTTGTGAAGTTCAAGGAATTAGCAGAGGCCATAAAATCCTTTACAAGCAAACAAAAGCCCCCTCGTAAAATGCAGCCTGGGCTGAGAGATGCTCAGCACCGAAGCATTCTGAAGAGATGGCCAAAAAAACTTGTTCAGTGTAGATAAAAATGGCTTTTGAAGGGGATGGGCAAGGGAAGAAATCTTTTTTCTTCATCCTTTCCATCACAACTTGTTCACAACTGAGGGGTTTTAAGCCTGGGTTTTCATGTGCACGAGAAATATTCATGAAAGCAAAACCAAAACTAAACCAAACACCTGGGAAAATAATAGGATCATAGAATCAGTCAGGGTTGGAAGGGATGAGCCAGTTCCAACCAGCCTGCCATGGGCAGGGACACCCTACCCTCGATCAGGCTGCCCACAGCCTCAGCCAGCCTGGCTGCAAACACCTCCAGGGATGTGTCTCCAGCCACCTCCCTGGACAACCCATTCTGATAGCAAAGTGGGAATAACTCCACCATTAATGATTCTTCCTTCCTGGGCTGATTGCAAGCTCATGAGTGAGTATATAGACCACAACCTACTTGCTGTAGATCCAAGGATGTCCTCCACTGATTTCCAGCAAGGGAAGGTCAGACCTGTGATGTCTGAAACCAGAGGAATGCAGAATCTGTGATTGGCCCTCAATGGACAAGTCCAGTGGTGTTGGTGGTGCTTGGCCAAAAAAAAATCTCTAGATTCCTTCCACCACCTTCTAGATTCCTCCAGCCCCAGGAGATGTGAGCATTCCTCAAGGACCCCCTGTAGCCCCATCCAAACCTCTGAGTCCACTTTGAGTGGTGGCTCCTCTCCAGTCTCATCCATTAGTACAGATACAACCCCAGAAGCCACAGGAAAGAGAAGTGAGGATGCTTTATACTGTGGTCCCAGTGAGCACTTCACATCCTCGATGGGTTTTGCCCACCCTGGTTCAGATCCAGCATGGGAATGTGGAGCACAGAGAGCAGGCTGCTTTGAAGGTGATGTGCAGCAGACACACAGGCAGAGACCTTCTCAAGGCCACTCCAAGGAGGAGGCAAAGGTCCAAAGGAGCTGGCTGCCAGTGTGTTTCTTCTTTTCCCTCCTCCTCTCTGGTCAGCTCTGGGCTCTTTTTCTTCCCATCCTGTAAAGCAGTTGGCAATGCTCAGGATTCTGTAGACCCTTCTCACTTCTCTAAGCCTCCCAGGCTTGTGCAGGCCAAACTGGGCACTGCAATATCCCAGCTGACTGCCTCCCATGGGGAGAAATCTCCTCACCTAGCTTTTGGATCTGTGCCATCTTCTCCAGGGCCACAGAGATGTTGGGCTAGGCAGGGAATCTCACCTGCTGGCAGCCTCATCTGGTCACAAAATCATAGGATCATTGAGGCTGGAAAAGACCTCCAAAATCATCAAATCCAACCATCAGTCCACCACCACCACCACCTTGCTGCCAAGCTATGCCCCCAGGTGCCTTGTCCCTGTGGGTTTTGAACACCCCCAGGGATGGTGACTCTGTCACCTCCCTGAGCAGCTTGTTCCAGCGCCTGGCCAGCCCAGCACCTCTTCTACTCCCATCCACAGCAGCACACTCAGCTTTTCCTCACAAGTCCTTTCCACCTGACCTACCTCTTTTCTGGGTGGGCCCAGAGCTGCTAAATATTCCCTCAGCCTCGTGTTTCTTCAGGATGAATTTTGGCAGCACCTTTGTCCTTTCTGCTTTGCCTGGGTATGTGCAGACAAAGGTTTTTATGCCTTCTATAGACTCCTTGGTCTTGGTTCAGATGAGATCATGTCTTGTCCTGTTCCTCTACCATCCCTCAGCTCTGCTTCCTCTTCTCTGGCCCATATTAGAGCCAAATCAGTTCAGAGAGATCTCCCCAAATGGAGCTCCTCAGCCAGGGCTTGGCTTTGTTTATCTCTTTCTGGGCGATTGGCTGAAGGTCATAGAACATCTCCAATGCAAGGAAGAATTTTTTTTCCATTTAAACCATGAAAATACATTAAGAGGGAAGACCTCCAATCTTTTGTGTTGGTTGTTTTGACACACTCAGTGGCTGGCTTGAAAGTTCTTGCAGGTTCTGCTGTTTCAAAGAACTAAAACCCCCCTCATGCAGAGGTTGGGTTCTCCGGTTTGTCTGCACACCTTTTCCCCTAGAAAGCTTCAAGCGGAATTACTGCTGATGAGGAGAGCAATCAGCACCTTCCTTCACCTGTCTGAGCCTCTCACTGTGGTCAATGACTCTTTCCCTTCAGATAGGACTGCGTGAGAGGAGAGAAGGCACTTTGGGAGTTGACCTTCGAGGGAGAGGTTGGATGAGCCTGTGAAGTCTTCTCATGTGCAGTCTTGATTCTTGTTGGTGTGGAGGCTTTCTCCCACCCATTGGTTTGCTGAAAGCCAGGATCACAGGATGTCAGGGGTTGGTAGGGACCCAAGGAGATCCTCAAGTCCAACCACCCCTGCCAGAGCAGGACCAGACAATCTAGGACAGATCACACAGAACACATCCAAACAGGCCTTGAAAGGCTCCAGAGAAGGAGGCTCCACAAGATCTCTGGGGATCCTGTTCCTCTGGCCAGCCTGATCTAGGGTAGGGTGCCCCTGGGCATGGCAGGGGGGTTGGAACGAGATGATCCTTGTGGTCCCTTCCAACCCTGCCTGATTCTATGATTCTATTCCCCAAGGAGCTGCCCGGGAGTCATTTGGGGGTTATTTGAAGGGGAGGAATGTTTGTGTTTTGTTCAGCCTGTAAACAACACCCTCCTCTCCCCAGAAAAAAAAATTGTATTAAAATTCCCTTCTTAGGGATTTGGGAGGTGATTTCTTGGAGACAAGGAGTCACAGGGAGTCGAGGCAATCCCAAGCACAAATCCAGGCTGGGCAGTGCCTGGCTGGAGAGCAGATGATCCTTGTGGTCCCTTCCAACCCCGACTGCTTCTACAATTCTATGAACCTCCACCACAGCTCAGGACCCATGGATGATTTTACTAAGGAAATTCAAATCAAGCTTCCAACTCCAGCTACAGAAATAAGCTGCTCCCCCGTGGGTGGCATTCTGTAGTGATGGCATCCAGCAGTGATGGGCCAGGGAGCCAAAGGCAACCTTTGCAAGAACAGAGTGCAACAAGCTTTGTCCTAGCTCAGGATGGGTTTTGCAGGAGTCTGCTGAGGCAGGGCAGGGCTGAAAATCAGCTCCGAGTCTGGCAGAAGCCAGGAGCAAATGAAAATTTATGGAAGAGCTGACCCAGATGTTCATAAATAATGAGGAAGTCCTCCAAATCTGGCTTCTTATCAAGCAGAGCTCTCCAGCCAGCAGAGATCTGACAGAGGTAGGGCTTTATTGCACAATTAAACTCTCTCCTAAACATCAGATGTCTTGAGAGGGCAGCTGGGGGGCACACAATAAAGCCAGAACAGATTTTCTCTTCTTCATCATCCTCACTGACACTTTTCACTCCTTCTTTTTTTTTCTTTTTGGTTTTTTGGGTTTTTTTTCACTTGGAAAAGGGACACAGAACAGTCTCCACACGAGAACAATTCACTTCTCAATGGTCTTGCAGAGGAACTTCTTCTCCCTCTGACCATAGCAGTTCTTTCCCTGACACATTAATTAGGAGGCTTGGTGGTATTTGATGCTCTTCCTCAGTTTGAGGGGTTAATGATTCTGGGCAGGCACAAAAAGGCAGGGATGGGCTGAAATCTGGTGAAATGTTTTAAAGGACGCATTGCACGAGGTAGAGCTGGAGGGAGAGGAAATTCAGAGAATCCTTTTGGTTGGAACAGACCTTTAAGATCATCAAGCCCAACCATCATCCACCTAGATGAGCTGGTGGCAGAAGAAGAAGGATAGGCACTGGCAAGCACCATCACCCAAAGCCATCCCCTTGGCCCACCCCTGTGTTCAGAAGAGTATTGAAGCATAGAATGGCTTGGGAAAGACCATAATGATCATCTTGCCCTGGGCAAGGACACCTCCCACCTTGACCAGGCTGCTGAAAGCCTCATCCAGTGATGCTGCTCTCTTGCCATCTGCATGAGCTTGGGGCATGCACGAAGGGACAGACCTGCTGCTAAAAACTCATTGCTCCACCTCAGCGACTTCAGGGTGACCCAGCTACGGTGGTCACCAGGAGTGATGGGGTCTGGACAGTAGACAAAAAAAAGGACTCTGCTACTCACAGTGGTGTGTAGGGTCTACCCCAAAGGAGTCTGCTTAGAAGACACTGGCTCCTTTGTTTATTCTGGTCTGAGCAGGAGGAAGAGGAGCTGGGATGGGTTCTTCCCTCTCCAGCTTCACTGAGCTTTCACCGAAGTGGTTTCGAAGACCTCATTTCACTTCAGAAGAGGGACAGAACTGAAACACTGAAGGACAAAACTGTGATTTCTTTGTGTGTGTGTGTGTGTGTGCGTGTGCATGTGTCTGTCTGTCTGTCTGTCTGTCTGTGTTACAGGCACATTGCCTTCAGGCAGGCATTTGGTTTACATTCCTCCACTTCTGCTTTCTGTACGGACCAAAGCAACCAGCTGAAAATGGCAAACCACAGGTGTATGTAAAAGGGAATTCAAAATAAAACAAAAACAAAACAAAAACAAAACAAAAAAAAAACACCCACACAACTTCCACTGGTTCTCATGAAATAGTTTGTTCTGTGTCCTTTTTTTCTTGCCTACAGGGCTCAAAGATATGGGTTAAGTATTCCTCGGGGTTCAGGAGGAAGGAGCTCCAGGAGCTCCTCCACTTCGTTAAGGTTACAGACTGATGGGAGCAAGCTTTTGTGCTCCAGACCCTTCAGCAGATCTGTTGCCCTTCTCTGGACCTGCTCCAACCTCTCAATGTCCTTCTTGGAGTGAGGGGTCCAAGGAGACCAGGAGGCAAGGTGTGGCCTCACCAGTCCCCAGTCCAGAGGGACAATCCCTGTCCTGCTCCTGCTGGCCACACCACTGTTGATCCAAGCCAGGATGCTGGTGGCCTTCTTGGTCACCTGGGCACATGCTGGCTCACCTCCAGCTGCTGTCAACCAATACCCCCCCCTCCCTCCAGTTCCTTGTCCCCTGGGCAGTTTCAAGCCACTCTGCCCCTAGCCTGGAGCATTCATGGGGTTGATATGACCCAAGTTCAAGACATGACACTTGGCCTTGTTGAACCTCATCCTAAGGGCCTCAACCAGCCAGCCAGCCTGGTCAGGTCCCTCTGTAGAGCATCCTGACCCCACATCAGATCAACACTCCCACCCAACTCAGTGTCATCTGCAAACTGACTGAGGGAGCCTTGATCCCCTCATCCAGATCATGGATAAAGATATTAAAAAGAGCCCTGGCCCCAGTGCAGAGCCCTGGGGAACACCACTGGTGACCAGTCACCAGCTGGAGTGATCTCCATTCATCATCACTCTTTGGCCATCAGCTATTTATTACTTTATTTTTTGTCCAGAATGATGCAGAATCATATTGTCCATGAAGCAAAAAGGAAGATGAGCATCACAAGCACCCAAAAGTTCAGCTCAACCAGGGGCACGTTGGTCAAACTATTTCTGTACCTGCACCCAAAAGTTCAGCCAAGCAAGGGGCAGAATGGTCAAACATTTTCTGTACCTGCACCCAAAAGTTCTGATCAATCAGGGGCAGAATGAGCAACCACTTTCTGCACCCAAAAGTGCAGCTCAACCAGGGGCACATTGGTCAAACATTTTCTGTACCTGCACCCAAAAGTTCTGATCAATCAGGGGCAGAATGAGCAACCACTTTCTGCACCCAAAAGTGCAGCTCAACCAGGGGCACATTGGTCAAACATTTTCTGTACCTGCACCCAAAAGTTCAGCCAAGCAAGGGGCAGAATGGTCAAACATTTTCTGCACTTGGGCCAAACAGTTTAGCCCATCCAGGGTCTAAATGCCCTTAGATGCAACTGTGGCTAATCTGGAAAGGGAGATAGTGGCACTGAGTCAAAGACAGTTGGAGAAGCCAGATGTAGGTTGACATAAACCCACATATTTTCCCCCCCCGCCAGAGAAGCAGAGGTCTCAGCTTGATGCTGGCTGAGCAGCAGCTCCAAATCTCCTCCAGTCCTCTCTCGAAGAACAAAAAAAAAAACCTTTGCAAGGAATTTTCCATCTTCCTCCTCACCTCCAATCTGAATCTCCCCACCTCCAGCTTTGCTCCATTCCCCCTAGTCCTGTCACTCCCTGACAGGCTAAAAAGTCCCTCCCCAGCTTTTTTTTTTTTGCAGGCCCCCTTCAGATCCTGGGGCATGAAGTAGAATCTTTGAGGCTTCTGGAGGCATTGTGGTGACGAGGTAAGATGAAGGCAGCAGGAGACATCATGCAGAAGATGTGGGTGAGCAAAGGCGCAGGGCGAGAGCGCTGGAGCAAGGAATGTTTTCGCCGAACATGAGCTCCTGCAGGATGCCAAGTGTCATTTATTCACTTAATGCCTCAGCCTGAGGAACATCTTGTTTAAATCACATCACAGCAGCTTGGCCAGACCCCGCACGCAACTCAGTCGGCATCGTGCTGGCTGAGCTCCAAGCAGTGAGGCTGATTCGGGCAGACGCATCACAGCCGCACTTGGTGGATGCTTGCTGTGGGAGAAGAGGGAGAAGATTGGAAGTGGAAAAGGTCTGCGGCGTCAAACGAGGTCCTTGCTGGGGAAGTGCAATGGTGGTAAAAGAGGGTGAAGCGAAGCCTTGCTGAGGGGGCTGGAGTGTCTCTGTGAGGAGGAAAGGCTGAGAGCCCTTGGGCTGATGAGCCTGGAGAAGAGCAGACCCAGAGGGGAGCTGAGCAATCCTAAGGGCACACCTGGGAGACTGGGGCTAGTTTTGAGCTCTCCAGTTCAAGAGAGACCGGGAACAACTGGAGAGAGTCCAGTGGAGGCTGCAAAGCTGCTGAGGGGCCTGAAGCATCTCTGTGAGGAGGAAAGGCTGAGAGACCTGGGGCTGTTGAGCCTGGAGAAGAGCAGACCCAGAGGGGAGCTGCTCAATGCTCAGCAAGAGCTAAAGGGACCATGGTGGGTAAGAGGATGGGGACAGACTCTTGTCAGTGGTGCCCAGGGACAGGGCAAGGGGCACCTGGCACAAACTGGAACCCAGGAGGTTCCACCTGAACAGGAGGAGAAGCTTCTTTGGTGTGAGGGTGCTGAAGCCCTGTCCCAGGCTGCTCATAGAGGTTGTGGAGTCTCCTTGTGTGGAGAGATTCCAACCCCCCCCATGACATTGTGCTGCTGGGCAAGCTGCTGTGGGTGCCTCTGCTTTAGCAGGGGGGTTGGACTGGATGATCTCCAGAGGTCCCTTCCAACCTCACCATGCTGGGCTTAGGTGAAATCCCTTTACATTTTGGTTTCAACCTGACCCTTCATGATGATACTTTAAGTCCTGCAGATTTAGCACTAAGAAGAAAGCAGAATCATATTGGTTGGAAAAGCCCTTTGAGGTCATCTGGTCCAACCATTCTGTAACTCTACCAAGGATGGTGCTCAACCTCAGCACCACATCTCTGCAGCTTTGGGGAAGTGCTGGGTACCTTGCTTTTGGTACTCATAAAACCCCAGTTGCTATTTCTATTTCATCAGTAAATGTATTTTTTTCTTCTCCTTCCAATGTCACACACTGACAGATAGCAGATACCTACTGGCTGCCTTTCCTTGATCTCTAGCTCCAACCTAAAACCTTTGCTGTCCCAAATGAAGCATGCAGCTGTTTTTAGTTACTTAAGGTGTCTGGAGAAGAGGAAGCTGGGGAGACACCTTCTGGGTCTCTACAACACCCTGAAAAGAAGTTGGAGCGAAGTGATTGTTGCTCTCTTCTTCCTAGCATTAAATGATGGAACAGGAAGAATTGGCCTTCAAGTTGTACCAGAAGAGGTTTGGGTTGGACATAAAGAACAATTTCATCACTGCAAGAGTAGTCAGGCATTGGGACAGGCTGCCCAGGGAGGTGGTGGAGTCACCATCTCTGGAGGCGCTCAAGAAATCTGTGGACATGGCACTTGGGGATGTGGTTTAATGGGCACAGTGGTGTTGGGTTGACAGTTGGGCTTGGTGCTCTCAAAGGTCTTTTCCAACCACCCTGTAAAACATGATCTCCTATTTTGCTTTTGGAAGGAAAAGATCAGGTTCCATCCGACTTCAGGTTAGACTTCAGCCTTGTTTAGCTTTTCCCCACGGCCATGAAGACTGGAAATTTAATTTGGGGCTTTGAAAGAGAGCTGACTTCTCTGGCAACCACAGGGCTTGAGGAGCAGAGCCCTGAGAGGGAAATGCTTCTGAGGGAACATGCAATAAACTCCCAAGAGCTGGCAGGGGAGGGTTGGACTTGACCATCTCCAGAGCTCCCTTCCCACCCCTACCATTCTACCATGCTATGAACCAGCAGTGCTGCTCGAAGGGGAGCGAGACTTGTTTGGGGGAGTGCCTGCTGAGAAACAGCTGAAGGAGAAGAAGGCACAAGACTAATCCAGAGGGATCCAGCCAGTTCCAACAGGCTGCTTCCTGTTTATTGTTGTGCACATTTTTTTCTGGTCATCTCCTATCAGCTGGCTTGATGCAACCAAGTCCTGACCCGCACGGCGAGGGAAAACACAGCTTTGATGAGCTCTCCCCAGACAGAAGTATCTTAGGAGGGGGATTGTTATGGGAATGGGGTCTTAAATTTCTGAGAAGAAAATTAGAAGTTAAGCAGCTGGAATTCTGCAGAAGGCAGGAGGAAAATAGCTCTTCCCCTCAGTTGTTCCCCCCACCCACCCCAGCTAATTGCAGCAGTGGTCGGAGGTTTTGCATTCCCTTGGACTCAACTCAGCCCTGGCTTGCTCTAAGTGAACAATTCACCCTCCCGCCAGCATCTCCCCTCACCTCCTGATGGCTCTGGGGTGAAGGGGATTTCATAAAGTCTTCAGGTCTGCCTGAGACCTTCCATGCATTCAGGCTGAAAGCAGAAGTCGACCCAAAATCCGTTCTATGCTGCAAACGTTCGTTTTTTGATTCCTTGCCACAAGAAGGAGTTTGAGGAGCACCTCCTTGAGGAGCACACCCAAAGAAGGCAAGCAAAGCTGGTGCAGGGGCTGGAGCAGGTCTTGTGAGCGGCAGCTGAGGGAACTGGGGTTACTTCTCAAGACAGAGAGATTGACATTTCAGCAGTCCCCACCACTCCATCTCAAACTGGAAAGCGCAGTTCTCTCCAAGGAGGCCCAGAGGACACAACAGTAGGGTGCGTGGTGGCAAGTCTGGAAGAAGCCTTTCATAGATTTGCTGCATTCCTGGTGAACCACTTCAGTTGGAAAGAGCCTCTGGGTGTCACCTGGCCCAACACCTTGCTCTAAGCAGGGCCAACTTTAATATCAGATCCAATGTTTCAACGCCTGTGAAGAAATTGCTCCTCATATCCAACCTGAACCTCCCCTGGCACAACTTGAGGCCATTTCCTCTTGTCCTGTCAGTTGTTCCACATGAGAAGAGATTGACTCCCACCTGGTTCCAACCTCCTTTTCAGGGAATTTTGAGAGGGCTATGAGGTCCTCCCTCAGCTTCCTTTTCTCCAGGCTCAACTGGAGAAGGCTATGAGGTCCTCCCTCAGCTGCTCCTCACTTCTGCTCTGCTCCTCACAAAACTTCTGCTCTAGACCCTCTAGAGCTTCGCTGCTCTTCTCTGGATCTGCTCCAGCCCTTCAATGTCCTTCTTGGAGTGAGGAGCCCAAAACTGACCCCAGCATTCAAGGTGTGGCCTCACCAATGCCCAGTCCAGGGGACAATCCCTGCCCTGCTCCTGCTGGCCACACCATTGCTGATCCAAGCCAGGCTCTCNGAGAAGAACTGAGCTTTGGAGCATATGATGCTGCTGGGTGGGAAAGTGGCCGCTGGGGAACAGCCTCAGCCCAGAGTTTTCAGCACTTTCATATCACTGGAAAAAAAAAAAAAAAAAAAAAAAAAAAAAA
>VWZI01023070.1:124647-134845 GCA_013396835.1 Psilopogon haemacephalus
CCAGGGGTTGGAAGGGACCCAAAGAGCTCATTGAATCACAGGATCACAGGATGTCAGGGGTTGGAAGGGACCCAAAGAGCTCATCAAGTCACAAGATCACAGGATCACAGGATGTCAGGGGTTGGAAGGGACCCAAAGAGCTCATCAAGTCACAAGATCACAGGATCACAGAGTCACAGGATGTCAGGGGTTGGAAGGGACCCAAGGAGATCATGGAGTCCAATCCCCATGCCACAGCAGGACCAGACAACCCAGCACAGGTCACACAGGAACACATCCAGACAGGCCTTGAAAGTCTCCAGAGAAGGAGACTCCACAACCTCTCTGGAGAGCCTGTGCCAGTGCTCTGGGACACTTACAGTCAAGAAGCTCCCCACTGTGTTGAGGTGGAACCTCCTGTGCTGCAGCTTCCATCCATTGCTCCTTGACCTATCCCAGGAAGCAGGTGAGAACAGCTTGGAGTTGGAGTTGGGCAGTTGGTTGAACATACAGTAGGTGGTGCAGAGCTTCTATGTTTGATGGAACTAAGGCTACCTGCTGTGTTTGATAGACTCACCTAGATTACGTTAATGCCTTGTGTGTAGGATGGGATAAAAGCAGTCACAGTGAGAGTGGCAGTGATGGTCCTTTTGGTCAGTGGCCTTTTTGCTCTCTTGCTTCTGGTCCTCTGTCCTGCACAAGCTTTATGCTTGCACTGGCCTAGAATAAAGAGCACCTGCTGCAACTCCAAGTGCATTGTTGCATTTGCCAGGTTGCTGCCAGCAAGGGGCAGTGTGCCAGAGAGGTGTGGATGCAGCACTCTGGGAGGTGGTTTAATGGCTGTGGTTGGACTAGATGATCTGAGAGGTCACAGTGCTGTGATTCTAGGGTTATTTTCAAAGTTATTATGCAGGAGAATCACTCAGAACCCATGCATCAGCAAGCCCCAGCTTTGCTGACCAGCTCAAACTGAAGTGGCTGCTACTGAATTCTCTTCATGCCTCGGTGGAGAAGATCTACCTGCGTGCCACTAGCAGCCAACTCAGCTGCATCAAAGAAAGACCTGCAAGAAAACCATTTCCAGGCAGGTGGAGCAGCAGAATTTACTTGTGAATTATTCCTCTACTTAAGTGGGATTTTTTTTGAGCCTGATCCTGTTTGATAGTTTTATTGATGACCTGGATGAGGGGATTGAGTCCAGCATCAGTAAGTTTGCAGGTGACACCAAGCTAGGAGCAGGTGTTGATCTGTTGGAGGGTAGGAGGGTAGTACTTGTCCAAGTAGAACAAGTCCTCCAAGTAGAACAAACACAGGTTCCTCATGCTCTCCTTGTACATCCAGCACACCAGCCCTCCAACCATCCTGTTCTCCTCCTTCCCTAGGCTGGCTCCAGAACATCCATGTCCTTTACACACTAAGGACACCCATACTGGGCAGTATTCCTGGAGTGACCTCTCAAAATCAGCTGCTGGAGGTGGCCTTGCTGTTGCAGCACAATGTAGGGTGAAGCTTCTCTGCTCCAAGTAGAACAAACACAGGTTCCTCTCCTTCTACATCCAGCACACCAGCCCTTCAACCACCTTGTTCTCTTCCTTCCCTAGGCTGGCTCCAGAACATCCATGTCCTTTACACACTAAGGACACCCATACTGGGCAGTATTCCTGGAGTGACCTCTCAAAATCAGCTGCTGGAGGTGGCCTTGCTGTTGCAGCACAATGTAGGGTGAAGCTTCTCTGCTCCAAGTAGAACAAACACAGGTTCCTCTCCTTCTACATCCAGCACACCAGCCCTTCAACCACCTTGTTCTCCTCCTTCCCTAGGCTGGCTCCAGGACATCCATGTCCTTTACACAGAAAGGACACCCATACTGGGCAGTATTCCTGGAGTGACCTCTCCAGAGAAGCTGCAGGAGATGGTCTTGCTGTTGCAGCACAATGTAGGGTGAAGCTTCTCTGCTCCAAGTAGAACAAGCCCCGTTTCTTCTCCTTCTACATCCAGCACACCATCCCTCCAATCATCCTGTTCTCCTCCCTTCCCTAGGCTGGCTCCAGGACATCCATGTCCTTTACACACTGAGGACACCCATACTGAGCGGTACTCCAGGATTGAGCTCTCCAGAGCAGCTGCTGGAGGTGGTCTTGCTGTTGCAGCACAACGTAGGGTGAACCTTCTTTGCCCCAGGACCATTCCTGACCCACATTCATCTTCTTTACCACCAGGACCTGCTTCTTCTCTTACATATATCTCTTTTCCAGCTCACCTGGCAGGCAGTCTGTGCTGTTTGGTGGTACAAGTGGTGTAATTATTTCTCTTCTTCTCAGAGATTTGAGTTAAATTGACTCATCAATAATTCCTCCATTCCTCTCCCCCTCCTTTTTCAAAGCTAAGTGCTCTGTTACACTAACTCCCATCTTCGAGGACCTCATCCATCTTCCACGTCCTCACTTGAACACTCCTTACAAGCTCTGCAATCCCAGTGTCTGCCTCCTAAAATATTTAAGGATGAAGCATGAGCAGATAATTTGAAATTCTTTCATGCATACGAGTGTTGAAGCTGCCTCCTTCCTCTCTGCTAGACCAATATCTCACCCCCTTATCCCTGCTGTTAACACAGCTGTTTGCTCACAGCCCAGAGATTTAGGACAGGCTGCACAAGGAGGGACACTTCAGCCTTCTCAGCAACATCCATCAATGTCTTCATCTCTTGGGGTGCATCAAGAAGAGTGTGGCCAGCAGGTCAAGGGAGGTTCTCCTCCCCCTCTACTCTGCACTAATGAGGCCACAGCTGGCAGACTGGGTCCAATTCTGGACTCTCCCATTCAAGAGAGGCAGGGAACTACTGGAGAGAGTCCAGGGGAGGCATTTCAGTGAGGAGAAAAGGCTGAAAGCCCTGGACCTGTTGAGCCTTGAGAAGAGCAGAGCCAGAGGGCATCTTCTCAATGCTCAGCAAGAGCTAAAGGGACCATGGGGTGCAAGAGGCTGGGGCCAGACTCTTGTCAGTGGTGCACTGGGACAGGACACAAACTGGCACCTGAATAGGAGGAGAAATTTCTTTGGTGTGAAGGTGCTGGAGCCTTGTCCCAGGCTGCCCACAGAGGTTGTGGAATCCACTTCTGTGGAGAGATTCTAAACCCCCCCTGGGCATTGTGATGCTGGGCAAGCTGCTGCGGGTGCCCCTGCTTTAGCTGGGGTGGGAGTGGACTAGATGATCTCCAGAGGTCACTCCCAGCCCCACCATGTAGGGATTTGGGGATTTTTAAGGATAAAACCTCCTCAGCCACATCCACCGACCTTTATTTTGCACCAGTGAGTAAAGCACCAGCAGCAAAGAGAACCATAAGATCAGCTACAAAAGTGACATTCCACTGAGGGGGACACATGTCCCTTGGCTTCTCGAGGTGTCCTGCTCTCTGAGCTCCTCCCTAGACTCCAGCAACCCATGCTGGTGAGCTCTTCTCCTCCAGTTCAGCACCAAACGCTGGAGGGTTGAGCTCTCTTCATCTCCACGGCAGATGGGAGACAGATTTAAAGCATCCAGATTGGAGAGCACCAAGTCTTTGCTGAGTTCTTTTGTTTCCTTCCTCCCCCTTCTCTCTTCCCCAGAGTGGAGATATAATGTAATAACCCAGGCAGGCATTAATAGCATTGCTGAAGGGGGTTTGGGGCATATGAGCTCCATCAAGGCAGCATCCCCTTGAGCAGAGCTCCTACCAGCCCAGCCCAGCCTTGGAAATTCCCATGGCTCTCGGTCACAAAGCTGGATGACTGAACACAAAGCTTCTGGAGCAGGTCCCACTATTCTGTTTGTCCATGCACTACAAAAGTCTCCATGGTGCCAGTGTCACTCCTGGTTTTATTCTCGGTCTCTCTGCCTTGTAGGGAATGAGCCTGACACGTCCATGTGGGCACAGACACAACTGAAAACGCCTGGGACAAGAAGGTGCTCAGAAAAGTCCTTCCTGGAAAGCAGCAGAAGCTCAAAGGGGCAAGGTACCAGCATGTCCACTCCAGGGCAGCACCAGACACCAACCTGGGAGGTGACAGAGCTTCTGTGGTGAACCTCAGCCCAGATAAACCTTAAGCCATGCAAGGTGCTTCATGAGCAAGAGACCTTCTCGCAGTCACGACCCTGCCAACTTCACCACACACCAGCTGCTGCCACCCAGGAATGGGCTTCTTCAGGCAACCACTTCTAATTGCAGTGCTCCCGGTTCTGCTCCTTCTCTTTGTGTCACCCTAATAGGGATGGGTGGGGTGAGACAGAGAACTCTTTCCCTGCGTCTCTGTGTGCATCCAAACGTGAGGACATCTCCACACACAAAGGTGTTCAGCGCTGCAGCGGTTGGGTATGAACGTGAGATGGTATTTTGAAGATTAATATAATTTACTGATTTTGTTGTTCAGAAACTCTCTCCCAAAGCAGTTTTTGTCATAATGATGATGGGTTCTTTGCACGGTCGTGAAAACTTTGTGCACAGGGAGACAAAGAGAGAGTCTGCAACACTCAGGAAACGAAGGCAGCAACAATATAACAGATTGTGAACTTGAAACTGGAAAGAGGTTCTCAGTTTTAAGTACCTCTTGCCCACCCAGGGGACTCAAGAAGCTCCTTTCTGCTGCCAAGACAGAAGGGATTCGGATTCACTTAAGAAGTGAGGCTCAGGGCAGACCTCATTGCTCTCTACAACCACCCAAAGGGAGGTTGCAGCCAGGTAGGGGTTGGGCTCTGCTCCCAGGAAACCTCCTGCAACAGAACGAGGGGACACAGTCTAAAGCTGTGCTGGGGGAGGTTATAGGCTGGATGTTAGGAAGAAGTTCTTCACAGAGAGAGTGATTGGCATTGGAATGGGCTGCCCAGGGAACTTCCTCCTCACCTCCAATCTGAATCTCCCCACCTCCAGCTTTGCTCCATTCCCCCTAGTCCTGTCACTACCACCACTGCTCAGATGATGCACACACAGACACACACAGACACACACAGACACACAGACACACACACCCCCTCAATCAAAGCAGCCCCTCAGAGCTTTGGCATGGACCCAGGGAAGGGCATCATCAAATGGGAGGTTGTTTACTGCGAAAGGAAAACAATTTTCATGAGGCTCCAATTAAGCTGTCACAGTCATGGGAAAAGAAAAAAAAAAAAAGAGAGAGAGAAAAAAAGAGTCCCATGATGTCCTCCAAGTCAAAGGCAGAACCTTCAAGCACTGTCATCAGCAACAGAGCCAAGTGGGAGCCGTGTTTGCCCCCCTGCTGGCCCCTCTTTGATGCCTGTGGGAGATGGCAGCGTGGAAGGCTGGTGGAAGCCTCTCCAGATGGTGAAATGGGCCTCTCTTCAAGCTGCAGATTTGGCAGGGCTGGTCTCCTGACTGCTTTTTGATGAGGTCAGTTTGGATTCGTCACTCTGGAGCATCCCGGGATTCCTCCAGCCCCGGGTTTATCATCAGCCACTGCAGACCAGGCGTGAGGTGGCTTTTAGCAGCTGCTGGCTCAAGCTTGGGGTTTTCCTTCTGTGAGGGGCTGATGAAGGCATCTTTGTGGCGAGAAAGTATCAGGTGGTGCGAGCAGGGAGGCATCTGCAGCACAGCAAGTCCACTCCTCCCTCTGGAGACCTACTCTTCCCTAGGGAATGGTGAGTACTTCTCTCCCCTTCAATTAAAATACTCAGAATTATGAGTCTCAGTCTCCCCCTCAGAGAAGTCTTTCCCTTTTGGTGCTCTGGTTTTGTCTGTGAGGGCAGGGAGATGCTGGGAAAGGTTGCCCAAAGGGCTTCTGCAGTCTCCATCTCTTAAGGTTTTCAAGACCCAGCTGGAAAAAAAACTCTGAGCGACCTGGTGTGACCTCAGAGCTGATATTGCAGAGAGCAGGACCTTGGACATTCTTTCCAGCATGAAATATTCTATGAACCCTGTGCTCTGTGTTGTGATTGCTGTCCTGGAGATACCTCCATCTGGTCACCTATCTCAGCAGCTTCTGATCTCCCTTTCTCCTACTCTTCTCCAGAAGGAGAACCTAAGCACTATCCTGAGGTCCCTCCTGTCCTAGTGATTATCATGGAATTCCAGAATCCCAGCATGGTGGATTGGAAGGGACCTCTGGAGATCAGCCAGTCCAACCCCACTGCCAAAGCGGAGGCATCCACAGCAGCTTGCCCAGCATCACAATGCCCAGGGAGGGTTGGACTCTCTCCACACAAGGAGACTCCACAACCTCTCTGGGCAGAGAGCAGGAGGTTGGGCTAGAGACATTCCTTACAGCATGAATTATTCCATGAATCTTGTGCTCTGTGTTGTGATTGCTGTCCTGGAGATACCTCCATCTGGTCACCTATCTCAGCAGCTTCTGATCTCCCTTTCTCCTACTCTTCTCCAGAAGGAGAACCTAAGCACTATCCTGAGGTCTTTCCTGTCCTGGTGATTATCAAGGAATCCCAGAATTCCAGCATGGTGGGCTTGAAAGGGACCTCTGGAGATCATCCAGTCCAACCCCCCCTGTTAAAGCAGGGGCACCCACAGCAGCTTGTCCAGCATCACAATGCCCAGGGGGGGTTGGAATCTCTTCAGACAAGGAGTCTCCATAACCTCTCTGGGCAGCCTGGGACAGGGCTCCAGCATCCTTACACCAAAGAAGCTTCTCCTCCTGTTCAGGTGGAACCTCCTGGGTTCCAGTTTATGCCCACTGCTCCTGGGCACCACTAACAAGAGTCTGGCCCAGCCTCTTGCCCTCCATGGTCCCTTTAGCTCTGGCTGAGCATTGAGCAGCTCCCCTCTGGGTCTGCTCTTCTCCAGGCTCAGCAGCCCCAGGGCTCTCAGCCTTTCCTCCTCCCAGAGATGCTCCCTCAGCAGCTTTGGAGCCTCCCCTGTCCTCTGCCTAGTAATTTCTTGAACTAGGGAGCCCAGAACTGGACACAATGATCATGATGTGGCCCCAGCAGGGCAGAGTAGATGGGCAGGAGAACCTCCCTCACCCTGCTGGCCACAATCTTCTTCATGCCCCCCAGGAGACCGTTTTGGCCTTCTTAGCCATGAATTGCTGGCTCATGGGCAACTTGTTGTCCCTCAGCACTTCCAGGTCCTTCTCCTTGGAGCTGCCTTCCAGCAGGTCGCCCCTCACCTGTAGTGCTGCAGGAGGCTGTTCCTCCCCAGGGGCAGGACCCTCCACTTGTCCCTGAAGTGTAGAACCCAGTCATGAATCATGCCTGGTGGCATCTACCTGCAGAACCATCCTCTCACACACCATCTCTCTGTGCCTGTGTGGAACAATAGCAGGAGACCTTCTGGGTGGTCCCTCCTCTGGAGGACACAGATAGGAGGAGCAGCTGCCAAGCTTTGGGAAAGCAGAGCCCCCGCAGGAAGCTGTTGAAGGCTGCATGGTGAATACAGATGCCAGCTGAATTTATGGCCTGGCTGGATGGGATTTATTACAGCAGTGGAACTGATTAGGTTCAGAAGGAAAAAAAAAGAAAAAGAAAAAAAAGGATGGATGGTGCTGGAGCTCACACAGCTCCTTCGTGGAGGAGGGAGAGGACCAGCACACCACAGAGAGTATCTCAGGGAGAGCAGACACATTTCTGATGGGCAGTGGGATGAGGAAGATGAAGGGAATGAAGAGCTGTGAAGCACACCTTGGATCACAACCCTTCACCCTCCCCTTCACCATCTGTCCCTGGACTTGTCTCAGACCTCAGGGATGCTCCACAAGCTCTGCACACAGTGTGGGGTTTCCATAGCTAGCTCCATCATCATCTCATCTCACTAAGTGACAAACCAGATGAGGTTTCAATGTCCCTTCCAACCCAAACCATTCTAGCATCTCTCTACAGAGATGAATAAACCGTTGCAAGGACTTAGAATCATAGAATCAGTCAGGGTTGGAAGGGACCACAAGGATCACAGAATCAGAGAATCAATCAGGGTTGGAAGGGACCACAAGGATCATAGAATCAGAGAATCAGTCAGGGTTGGAAGGGACCACAAGGATCACAGAATCAGAGAATCAATCAGGGTTGGAAGGGACCACAAGGATCATAGAATCAGAGAATCAGTCAGGGTTGGAAGAGAACACAAGGATCAGCCAATTCCAACCCCCCCTGCCATGCCCAGGGACACCCTACCCTAGAGCAGGCTGCCCACAGCCTCAGCCAGCCTGGCTGCAAACACCTCCAGGGACGTGGTCTCAAACACCGCCCTGGGCAACCCATTCCAGGCTCTCACCACTCTCATGCTCAACAACTTCCTCCTCACCTCCAATCTGAATCTCCCCACCTCCAGCTTTGCTCCATTCTCCCTAGTCCTGTCACTACCTGATAGCCTCAAAAGTCCCTCCCTGCAATATCCACTTCCAACTCCCCTCCTAACGGCAGGGACACCTCACACTAGATCAGGTTGCTCAGAGCCACATCCAGCCTGGCCTTAAAAATTTCCTCCTGTCCTGTGACTGAGTTCAGCTCTCCCTTCCCTGTTGTGCTTGCTTTGATGCATGAAAACGAGCATCCTGAAGGCATCTGCAAGGCCCCCACAGACCTGGGGTAATAATCACTACTTTAATCACAGCTTGGAGGATCCTTCCATTCCTTGATGCAGCCATCAGCACCCATCACCTTCTCAGAGCTGTTCAGAGATGACACCAGCAGCAGGCTCTGCATGTAAACGACCTTTTAGCTCAGACAGCTCTGTAAGCCCAACCAAGTCAAGAAGAGACTGTTTGGGTGACTTCATCTCTCTCCCCTTCCATAAGCTGTCAGACAGCACATCAAAACCTCTACCACTCCATCTATTAGCCATAATATCAGGTCTGAGAAGAGGGCTCTCAGCCACAAAGTGCTTTTTTATTGGCACTTGGTGACAGGTATTCATCATCTGCCCTGTTTCGACTGGCGTCATCAATCTCCTCCCTGCCAAAATTGCTCTTGCAATAAGCCAGAATTAAGGTTTACACCTCGATGAGGTCCTAATGGCTGCCCATTAAAGCTCAGCAACCAGTTAATGTTCTTGTCCTGCCAGTCATTGCAAAGAAACTACAGGGAAATGTTTGTACTTCAAGTCTTTTGGATGCCCTAAGTTCAGACTGATGCTTTTGAATTTATCTATCCAGCATGTTGTGACCTCCCTTTGATGAGAAACCTGGAAGAAAAGAACCAAATCAGCTTTTAACACTGAAAGTGAAGAATAACTCAAGGCCAGTTTTGGGCTCCCCAGTTCAAGAGAGACAGGAAACTGTTGGAGAGAGTCTACTGGAGGCTGCAAAGCTGCTGAGGGGCCTGCAGCATCTCTGGGAAGAGGAAAGCCCTGCCCTGGGACTGTTGAGCCTGGAAAAGAGCAGACCCAGAGGGGAGCTCATCAGTGCTCAGCAAGAGCTAAAGGGACCATGGAGGGCAAGAGGCTGGGGCCAGAGTCTTGTCAGTAATGCCCAGGGACAGCATAAGGGGCAGAGGGCACAAACTGGAACCCAGGAGGTTCCACCTGAACAGGAAGAGAAACTTCTCTGGTGTGAGGGTGCTGGAGCCCTGTCCCAGGCTGCCCAGAGAGGTGGTGGAGTCTCCTTGTGTGGAGATTCCAACCTCCCCCTGGGCATTGTGATGCTGGGCAAGCTGCTGTGGGTCTCCCTGCTTTAGCAGAGGGGTTGGACTGGCTGATCTCCAGAGGTCCCTTCCAATCCATCATGCTGGGATTCTGGGATTCCATGATTATCAGTAGGACAGGAGGGACCTCAGGATAGCACCTAGGTTCTCCTTCTGGAGAAGAGTAGGAGAAAGGGAGATCAGAAGCTGCTGAGATAGGTGACCAGATGGAGGTATTGGGGTGTTGGCCTGGATGATCTCCAGAGGTCACTTCCAACCCCTCACACCCCATGGTGGGCTTCTGAGATTCCTTGACCCAAGCTTCTTGGGGAAAATCCTGAGCCCTTCCAGCCTCAACCCAACACCTGCCTTCCAAAATCCTTCAGGGCTCGAATGATCTCCAGAGGTCCCTTCCAATCCCCACCGTGCTGGGACCCTGTGATTCTGAAGGAAGGATGTCAGCACCTGGAAGCGACAGAGCGCTGCAATCATTCCCCAACCGCATCCGAAGCAAATGAGAGTCCAAAATGTTACTTCAGAGATAACCTGAATTCCCAGACAGCAGCCCAGGCTCTGCACGTGGATGAAGACCTGGCCAGGCAACATCTGTAACTCAGAACAGCTGCTCAGGAAAAAAAAAAAAAAAAAAAAAAAAAAAAA
>VWZI01023070.1:150035-162268 GCA_013396835.1 Psilopogon haemacephalus
TTTTTTTTTTCTTGCAAGGTTGCCTCAGTCTTTTTTGGCTCTTCAGTCCACTCCCTGGTGTCCAGGTGTCAACAATTCCCTTTAAAAAGGGACCTTTGTATCCCTGGCTTCCAGAAGAGGTAGAGCTTTGTCTTTCTGGCACCAAAAAAAAAAAAAACCCTAAAAAATAAAAGGCTGCCTTTATGTCAAGTTTCTCAACCAACCCATGGCTGTTTTGGGGCCTTTTGGATGATTTTTCCCTTCCACCTGGACCTTTCTCTCTTTAAACATCCTCCTCTCCTCCCCTTGGTGGCCTTTTGGGGGCCTTAATGAGATTCCTCCTCCTCCTCTTGCGCAAGGTTGTCTCAGCTTCTTTTCCACTGCCTGCTCCCCGCAGCCTCCAGGATCTTTGGCAGACTTTGGTGCTTCATGCCAGCCTGGCACGTTGCAGCTGGGTCTGTCACAGCTTTCCAAGCCAGGATGGACAGGGATATTAAATTTGATGATGAGCCCAAGCTGTGTGGTGCAGCAGCCAGGCTGGAGGGCAGGGATGGCATCCAGAGGGAGCTGCACAGGCTGCAGAGGTGGGCACAAGCCAACCTCAGGAGGTTCAACAAGGCCAAGGGCAAGGTCCTGCAGCTGGGTCGAGGCAATGCCAAGCACAAATCCAGGCTGGGCAGTGAGTGGCTGGAGAGCAGCCCTGAGGAAAGGGACCTGGGCGGTGCTGGTGGAGGAGAAGCTGAATATGAGGCAGCAGTGTGCACTTGCAGCCCAGAAGGCCAAGCAGAGCCTGGGCTGCAGCAGAAGTGTGGCCAGCAGGGCCAGGGAGGTGATTCTCCTCATCTACTCTACCCTGGTGAGAGCCCACCTGGAGTACTGCATCCAGTTCTGGAGCCCCTGGGACAAGAGGGATGTGGACATGCTGGAGTGTGTCCAGAGAAGGGCCTGGAGGATGCTTAGAGGGCTGCAGAACCTCTGCTGTGAGGAAAGACTGAAAGAGTTGGGGCTGTGCAGGCTGGAGAAGAGGAGGCTCCCAGGTGACCTTCTTGTGGCCTTCCAGGATCTGCAGGGGGCTACTTTCACAGCCAACAACATCATCGAGCATCCACCTCCGTGGTCCACAGTGGGGAGGTTTCTGTTTCTGCTGGAAGTGCTGCAAGTGGCTCTGTGGCAGGGGGCAGGACCATGTGAGGCATCCCCCAGAAGGTCTCCAGAACATTTTTGGCCAGTCAAATATTATTAGTGCTGCAAATAGAGCAAGGAGGGCACCTGGGAGACCCAGGGCTGGGGACAGCACGGCCAAAGCTGTAGAGAGGTTAAATCAGTCACAGAAACACAGAATATTTTTGGTTGGAGGAGGCCTTTAAGATCAGCAAGTCCAACCCTGATCTGACTCTGCCATGGCCCTCAGCACCACATATCTGCAGCTTTTAAGCACCTCCAGGAGTGGGGATTCAGTCACCTCAGCAATGGTTATCAATATGTAAAGGTGAGTGGCAGGAGGCTGGAGCCAGGCTCTGCTGGGTGATGCCCAATGACAAGGGGCAGTGGGTGGAAGCTGAGCCATAGGAAGCTTCATGGAAACATGAAGAGGGTGACAGAACCCTGGAACAGGCTGCCCAGGGGGGTTGTGGAATCTCCCTCTCTGGAGATACTCAAGACCTGCCTGGATGCATTCCTGTGTGATCTGGTCTAGGTGATCCTGCTCTGGCAGGGGGTTGCACTGGATGAGATCTGGAGGTCCCTTCCAGCCCCTAACATGCTGTGATTCTGTGATGTCAAATGATAGCTCTCTCAATGGGGTCTGCTCAGTTCATGTCTGTTCTATCAGTGCTGGATCAGAAGATTCAGGTACCACTCACAGCTCACTTTAGAATCATAGAATCACAGAGTCACAGAGTCACAGAATCACAGAATAGCAGAATCATAAAATCATATCATAGAATCACAGAATCTTAGAATCACAGAATCACAGAATCATAGAATCATAGATTCACAGAATCATAGAATCACAGAATCATAGATTCACAGAATCACACAATTGCAGAATCATAAAATCATATCATAGAATCACAGAATCTTAGAATCATAGAATCACAGAATCATAGAATCACAGAATCATAGATTCACAGAATTATAGTCATAAAATCACACAATTTCAGAATCATAAAATCATATCATAGAATCACAGAATCATAGATTCACAGAATTATAGTCATAGAATCACACAACTGCAGAATCATAAAATCATATCATAGAATCACAGAATCATAGAATCACAGAATCATAGAATCACAAAATCACAAAATCACAGAATCATAGAATCATAGAATCACAGAATTACAGAATCATACAATCACAGAATAATAGAATCACAGAATCATACAATCACAGAATCATAGAACAACAGAATCACAGAATCGTAGAATCACAGAACCAATCAGGGTTGGAAGGGACCACAAGCATCAACTATTTCCAACCCCTTCCCTCCCTGCCCTGGGCGGAGAATCTTCATGTCCAGCTTACCTGATCCATGTGTTTCAGCCATGCTTCCAAAACCACTTGAGAAGCAGTTTGCCTCTGCTGGATGTTCCATGTGAGACCTGTTTTTTATGAGCTGCATGCTGACGAACGTGAGCTCAGGCACCCAAATGTCATCTGCTACCTGACACCCATGACCCACTTCCGTGACATCTTGTTTGCTTCTTAATTTATTTCACTTGGCTCTGGAATACTTTAAAAATCACACACGCATATATACACGCCCCCCACCCCCCCCAAAAAAAAAAAAGAGGTCCCTCAGTGCTGGTTAATAAACTGCTTTTCATTCTCTTTCTTATTTTCATCGCTCCTAAGGGCCAAGGGACTCATTTCAGTGATTCCTCCAGTGGTTTTTCCATGATTTCCTTTCCAACTTGCTGACACTTTGCTGCTATCAAAATATCCAGATGCCTTTTTTGTTGGTTTTTTTTTTTTTTTCTTTCTCCTGCCATGGATATGCCTGGTGAGGCTCCTTGCTCCACAGTGCTGATGTGTATATGGACTCTTAAATTCCAGGGTTTTATGGCCTACATGGTATTGTAGTGGTGGCTCTCATAAATCAAGCCTCACCTCATCTGGAATTTCTGCTTTCCAGACCAAGAGTGGCTCAGGCTCCTCCCTGGAGGTGTTCAAAGCCAGGCTGGATGAGGTCTTGAGCAACCTGATCTAGTGGGAGGTGTCCCTATGGAACAGGGGAGTTGGAACTGGCTGAGCTTTGAGCTCCCTTCCAACCTAAACCATTCTATGATTCTATGATCTTTGGAGGACCCCTCCAATCCCCTTCCATTCTGTCCTTCTGTGATCTTATCCATTCTGTGATCTTATTCATGTTGTCCTTCTGTGATCCTACCCATTCTGTCCTTCTGTGGTCCTATCCATTCTGTCCTTCTGTGATCCTACCCATTCTGTCCTTCTGTGATCCTATCCATTCTGTCCTTCTGTGGTCCTACCCATTCTGTCCTTCTGTGGTCCTACCCATTCTGTCCTTCTGTGATCCTATCCATTCTGTCCTTCTGTGATCTTACCCATTCTGTCCTTCTGTGGTCCTATCCATTCTGTCCTTCTGTGATCCTATCCATGCTGTCCATCTGTGGTCCTATCCATGCTGTCCTTCTGTGATCCTATCCATGCTGTGATCTTATCCATGCTGTCCTTCTGTGATCCTATCCATGCTGTGATCTTATCCATTCTGTCCTTCTGTGGTCCTATCCATTCTGTCCTTCTGTGATCCTATCCATGCTGTCCATCTGTGGTCCTATCCATGCTGTCCTTCTGTGGTCCTACCCATTCTGTGATCTTACCCATGCTGTCCTTCTGTGATCCTATCCATTCTGTCCTTCTGTGATCTTACCCATTCTGTCCTTCTGTGGTCCTATCCATTCTGTCCTTCCGTGATCTTATTCATGCTGTCCTTCTGTGATCCTATCCATGCTGTCCATTTGTGGTCCTATCCATGCTGTCCTTCTGTGATCCTATCCATGCTGTGATCTTATCCATGCTGTCCTTCTGTGATCCTATCCATGCTGTCCATCTGTGGTCCTATCCATGCTGTCCTTCTGTGGTCCTATCCATTCTGTGATCTTACCCATGCTGTCCTTCTGTGGTCCTATCCATTCTGTGATCTTACCCATGCTGTCGTTCTGTGGTCCTATCCATTCTGTCCTTCCATGATTCTATGATCCGAGGCTATCAGAGAGGCAGGAGCAAACCCCCCCCCACCCCGGGAGCCTTGCAAACAGAGCTTCTCAATGCCAACTTGGAATGGAGGGGAGGAGAAGCAGCCGAAGGAAAATAAATAACCCCTGGCTGCTGTGAATCAAAGCTTGTTGCAATCCAAACAGTTCCTCCTCGGCAGCCGAGGCCCTGGGGCCTCGTTCCTCAACAAATTATACGTGTGCTAGAAGCCACAGGGCAAGCCTCTTCGGCAGAGAAGACCTTCCTGGTGTCAGCAGGAGCTGGGCAAGGGGGTTTTTTTTCATCCTCTCTATCTCTCCAGTGTGGCTTCTCCTGCAGCTTCTGTGTGGGTTCTTTGTGTGGTGTCCAAGCCGGTGTGGGTTAATCCTGCAAGCCCTTTGCTGCTGGAGCTGCTGGTGCAGCCTGCCCAGGGGACTGGAGGGGATGCCCAAAGTGAAAGGAGAGAAAGGAAATGAGGATTTGGGGGGATAAATTGAAAGGGGAAGTGGGGAAGAGTGCATTGAAGGATCCTGGGCTGCAGCAGGGGAAGTGTGGCCAGCAAGGAGAGGGAGGTGGGGAATGGCTGAGAGCAGCCCTGAGGAACAGGACCTGGGGGTCTGGGGTGATGCAAAGCTCAAGATGAGGCTGCAGTGTGAGTGCAGCCCAGACAGCAACTGTGTGCTGGGCTGCAGCAAGAGCAGCTGTGGGCAGCAGGGCAAGGGAGGGGATTGCTCTGCTCTCCTCAAACCCCACTTGGGTTCCTGTCTGCAGTTCTGGAGTCCCCAGCACAAGAAGGACATGGAACTGTTGGAGAGAGTCCAGAGGAGGCCACCAAGATGCTCAGAGGTCTGCAGCAGCTCTGCTCTGAGGACAGGTTGAGAGAGTTGGGGTTGTGCAGGCTGGAGAAGAGGAGGCTCCCAGGTGACCTTCTTGTGGCCTTCCAGTATCTGAAGGGGGCTACAAAAAAAGCTGAGGGAGGGGGGCATTGGGAGGTGCTTTTTAGGCTCTCAGGTAGCGACAGGACTAGGGGGAATGGAGCAAAGCTGGAGGTGGAGAGATTGAGATTGGATGTGAGGAGGAAGTTCTTCATCATGAGAGTGGTGAGAGCCTGGAATGGGTTGCTGAGGGAGGTGTTTGGGGCCAGATCCCTGGAGGTGTTTGCAGCCAGGCTGGCTGAGGCTGTGGGCAGCCTGCTCTAGGGTAGGGTGTCCCTGGGCATGGCAGGAGAGTTGGAACTAGATGATCCTTGTGGTCCCTTCCAACCCTGACTGATTCTATGATTCTGTGAGGGAGGATAGCTGGAGGAACCCTTGGCAAGGATGCAGGAGAGGAGCCTTGGTTTGGGCTTTTCTCTCTCTCTACCAATTTCAGAGGAATTCTCTCTGATTTACAGCTGTCTAAAGGAGACCTGGAGCAGGTTCCTCTGCTTTGGGGGAATCACACAGGACCACAGGATGTTAGGGGTTGGAAGAGACCCAAGGAGATCATCGGGTCCAACCCCCTGCCAGAGCAGGACCAGACAATCTAGCTCAGGTCACACAGGAACACATCCAGACAGGCCTTGAAAGGCTCCAGAGAAGGAGACTCCACAAGATCTCTGGGGAGCCTGTTCCTCTGGCCAGCCTGATCTAGGGTAGGGTGTCCCTGGGCATGGCAGGAGGTTTGGAAGTGGCTGATCCTTGTGGTCCCTTCCAACCCTGACTCATTCTATGTTTATCTCTTGGGAAGCAATTGGACAAACCCCATTTTCTGTTGGATTCTGCAACATCAAGGATGTTGATATGGAGTCTGTTGGATCACAGGGCCATAGAATGTTAGAGGGTTGGAAGGGACCTGTGGAGATCATCAAGTCCAACCCCACCCCCAGCCAGAGCAGAGACCACAATCTGGATCCTCATATTGAGAACTGGGAGGGAAAAAAAATGTAATTAAACAGAGAAGCTGAGAAGAAGCAAGGTGGGATCTGGAGACTGCATAACTTTTCAGCCAGATACAACAGTCCCCTTTGTCATGGAGCTGGCACCTGGCCAGCAAGGTCAGGAACAAGAAACTGCTCATTCCCTCTGTGACAGATGGGATTTCATGGCCTGCTTTGCTCTCCCATGGCAATAAATCCAGGCATCACCACTGGGGCTGGCTGGGGTCTTGCTCCTGGTCACAGAATCACACAACCTTAGAGGTTGGAAGGCACCTCCAGAGATCACCCAACTCCCCCCCAGCCAGAGCAGGAGCCCCGAGGGTAGTCTGCAGAGGAGTGCATCCAGGTGGGTGCACTCTCACTGTCACTTCCAACTGCTGGTGCAAAGTGAAGAAGCAGAGGGGGCCAGATGGCTCAATAGAGAGTTTCAGATGACCCAGCTCAGTGAAGGTATGAAATGCCTGCAGGATGAAGCCCTCTGTGGATCACAGACAGACCCCAGGACTGTTCTTAGCCTTGTAAGTGGGGCTCAAAACAGGACAATTAGTCCCTTGGTACCTTGCATCATCAGGTTTAAATCACAGAATCACAGAATGAGTCAGGGTTGGAAGGGACCTCAAGGATCATCTAATTCCAACCCCACTGCCCTGCCCAGGGACACCCTACCCTAGATCAGGCTGCCCACAGCCTCTGCCAGCCTGGCCAAAAACACCTCCAGGGATGAGGCTTCCACCACCTCCCTGGGCAACCCATTCCAGGCTCTCACCAGCCTCATGCTGAAGAACTTCTTCCTAACATCCAGGATGAATCTATTCATTTTGAATCCTAGAATCAGTCAAGGTTGGAAGGGACCACAAGGATCAGCCAGTTCCAACCCCCCTGCCATGCCCAGGGACACCCTACCCTAGATCAGGCTGCCCACAGCCTCAGCCAGCCTGGCTAAAAACACCTCCAGGGTTGAGGCTTCCACCACCTCCCTGTGCAACCTGTTCCACAGTCTCACCACCCTCACACTGAAAAACTTCTTCTTAACATCCAGTCTGAATCTCCCCATTTCTACCTTTGTTCCATTCTTCCCCCAGTCCTATCACTCTCTGACAGCCTAATAAAAAGTCCCTCACCAACACAAGCAGGACATGGGACAGTTAGAGCCAGTCCAGAGGAGGCCACCAAGATGCTCAGAGGGCTGCAGCAGCTCTGCTCTGAAGACAGGCTGAGAGAGTTGGGGCTCTGCAGCCTGCAGAAGAGAAGGCTGCCAGGAGACCTTATAGTGGCCTCCCAGGATCTGCAGGGGTCTATAGGAAGGCTGGGGAGGGACTGTTCACAAGGTCTTGTAATGACAGGATGAGGAAGAGTGGGTTTGAACTGGCAGAGGGGAGACTGACACTGGATGTTAGGAGGAAGTTGTTTGCAGTGAGGGTGGTGAGACACTGGCACAGGTTGCCCAGGGAGGTTGTGGAGCACAGAAGCACAGAATGGGATCTTCTGTGCTCCACAACCTCCCTGAAGGTGTTCATGGTCAGGTTGGATGAGTCCTTTGTCGACCTGTTCCAGTGGGAGGTGTCCCTGCCTATGGCACAGGGGGTTGGAACTGGCTGAGCTTTGAGCTCCCTTCCAACCTAAACCATTCTGTGATTCTATCTCCTCCCCACCAGCACAGCCTCTGCCTTGGTCCCTTTTAAAACCAGCTCCAACATTTGCTGCCAACGTTTCACTTGCACATTGATGCCTCCGATTTTTATTACCCTCCAGTTGCTGACCCCAGTCCCAGCCTCGGTTCTCCTCCTCCCCTCCCTCCCTCTGGATTCCTGGGAAGAGCTCCAGCCTGGCTGATGTGGGGCTGGTGGCTCGGTTGGTGTGTGGAGACAGCCCTCTACAGACGGCTGCCCAAACTCCCTCAGCTGCCAGCAAAGGTTTTAGCTCCTGCAGCCAGGAACCTGCAGGATAGCTTGGAAGAGGCAGCGCTGGTAGGACAGCAGAGGTCTAAGGGTCAGACCTGGCCAGGGCAACCTGCACACACAGCTCTGCAAGCTGTGCTTGATTCAAGTGGCAGGATGAGACCTAAAGGGCTTAAATTAAAAGGAGGAGACTTAAACTGGAGAGAAGGAGGATGTTTGGGCACTTGAGGGTGGTGAGAGCCTAGCCCAGGTGGCCCCAGAGGAACTATCCCAGGTCTGGGGCTCTGAGCAACCTGCCCTAGTCCCTGCTGAGTGCAGGGAAGGGGTTGGACTGGCTGAGTTTGAAAGGTGCAATCATAGAATCATAGAACCAGTCAGGATTGGAAGGGTCCACAAGGATCATCTAGTTCCAACCCCCAGTTCCAATCCAGAAAGCCTGGATTGCCTTCTGAAGGTGGTCCTCATTCCTGGAGAGTACTAGATCATAGACTCATAGAGTCATAGAGTCAGTCAGGGTTGGAAGGGACCACAAGGATCAGCCAGATCCCATTCTGTGCTTCTGTGCTTCCTAACCTCCCTGGGCAACCTGTGCCAGGGTCTCACCACCTTGTGGCTGGGGTCAGATCCCTGGAGGTGTTTTTGGCCAGGCTGGCTGAGGCTGTGGGCAGCCTGATCTAGGGTAGGGTGTCCCTGGGCATGGCAGTGGGGGTTGGAACTGGCTGATCCTTGTGGTCCCTTCCAACCTTGACTGATTCTATGATTCTGTGATCTCCAGGGAAGGAGCATCCACAACCTCCCTGGGCAACCTGTGCCAGTGTCTCACCACCCTCACTGCAAACAACTTCCTCTTAACATCCAGTTTCAATCTCCCCTCTGCCAGTTCAAACCCATTCTTCCTCATCCTGTCATTACAAGCCCTTGTCAATAGTCCCTCCCCAGCCCTCCTGTAGTCACCTTCAGATCCTGGAAGGCTACTCCAAGGTCTCCTGGCAGCTTTCTCTTCTGCAGGCTGCAGAGCCCCAACTCTCTCAGCCTGTCCTCAGAGCAGAGCTGCTGCAGCCCTCTGAGCATCTTGGTGGCCTCCTCTCCCACAGGCTCAGGCTGTCCTTTGTGGGTCAAACTGGAAGCCAACACCTCCTTCAGGTCCTCGGCCACTTTCTTTCCAGGATGCAGCCCTTTATTTGCTGTCTTTTGGCTCCCTGTGCCTGAATCACTGCAGCTGGCAGCGTGGAGAAAGCTGAAGGATCAGCCCCACGTGTTAATGAGAGATGTGCCAAGAGGAAGGGAGCAGAAGCAGCAGCTCCAGCAGTCACAGCCAACATTTGCCCAGAGCCAAGAGGAGGGAGCAGGAGAAACTCCTTTCTGAGCAGCTCATTGCCCTCGGTGGTGGTTTCTCCCCCAGCTTTGTGTACCTTATGCCCTCCTAGGGCTCAGTGCTTTCACCTCCAGGGGTCTCTTCCTAGCTGAGGTGTTGAGCTTGGAGGTGATGAGTTGGCAGTAGGAGCTCGATAAGCTCAGCCACTCTGGGACCCAATTTCTGTGGGTCCCAGTGGGAGGTTGGCATCTACTCATCTCCAAGGATCTGTCACATCAGAGGATTAGTGGTAGAGTGCTAAATCCAAAGGAAGCCTCCAGAGTCCCTCCTTAACCTCCTAACCAGACCATATCCAAAGGAAGCCTCCACCTTAACCTCCTGACCACCAGACCACATCCAAAGGAAGCCTCCACCTTAACCTCCTGACCACCAGACCATATCCAAAGGAAGCCTCCACCTTAACCTCCTGACCACCAGACCATATCCAAAGGAAGCCTCCACTTTAACCTCCTGACCACCAGACCATATCCAAAGGAAGCCTTCACCTTAATGTCCTGACCACCAGACCACATCCAAAGGAAGCCTCCACCTTAACCTCCTGACCACCAGACCACATCCAAAGGAAGCCTCCACCTTAATGTCCTGACCACCAGACCATCCTGTCACTGGGTCATACCTCCTCCTCCTCCAGCCTGGCTTGGCAGCAGCTCTATCTTCTCTTACCCCTTCCTGTGGCTTGTTTGAAGTCCATGGCTTGACCTCAGCTCTGATGAAGGAGAAGCCACACTGCTGGCCCACAGTCAGCTACATAAGCATCCCTCACCACATCAAGGCCTTTGTTGGAGCCAGCACAATGCAGCTCAGCCACTCTCTGTCGCTGTGGGGAGTGCTAAACCCCTCAGGGCCCAGCAAGAGGGCTGAAGGACCAGTGGGAGGGGTGGGGAGACACATCTGAGTTTGCTGCATGCAGCAGAATCAGAGTGCCCTGGGAGGTCACCAACGCCAGGCTGCACCCCGGGATGGGGACAGCAAAGAGGTGGAAGAGTGGAGCATGGCTGGCAAAGCTCAGGAGGAAGGAGAACAGGCAGAACACTCAGCCCAAAGCATTGCTGGCCCACCAAAACCCACCCGTCCCCAGGCTTCTGCAGCCACCTCATTATGGTCCTCATTAGGGATGCCAAAGTGTCTGCCTAAGCTGAAAGAATCCCAGAATGGAGGGGGGTGGAAGGGGCCTCTGGAGAGCATCAGCTCAAGCAGGGGCACCCACAGCAGCTTAGCCAACATCACAATGACAATGGCATGGGGGAGGGGTTGGAATCTCTCCACACAAGGAGACTCCACAACCTCTCTGGGCAGAGAGCAGGAGGTTGGGCTAGAGACATCCTTTCCAGCATGAATTATTCCACGAACCCTGTGTTGTGATTGCTGTCCTGGTGATACCTCCATCTGGTCACCTCTCTCAGCAGCTTCTGATCTCCCTTTCTCTTACTCTTCTCCAAAAGGAGAACCTAAGCACTATGCTGAGGTCCCTCCTGTCCTGGTGATTATCACAGAATCCCAGAATCCCAGCATGATGGGGTTGGAAGGGACCTCTGGAGATCATCAAGTCCAACACCCCCCTGCTAGAGCAGAGGCACCCACAGCAGCTTGCACAACATCACAATGCCCAGGGGGCACAAGGAGACTCCACAACCTCTTTAGGCAGCCTGGGACAGGACTCCAGTACCCTCACAACAAAGAAGTTTGGAGAGACTATTTAGGCTATCAGGGAGTGACAGGACTGGGGGGAATGGAGCAAAGCTGGAGGTGTCAGGTAGTGATAGGACTGGGGGTGGGGAATGGAACAGAGCTAGAAATGAGGAGATTCAGACTGGATATTAGGAAGAAGCTCTTCAGCATGAGGGTGGTGAGACCCTGGAACAGGTTGCCCAGGGAGGTGATGGAAGCCTCATCCCTGGAGGTGTTTTTAGCCAGGCTGGCTGAGGCTGTGGGCAGCCTGATCTAGGGTAGGGTGTCCCTGGGCATGGCAGGGGGTTGGAACTGGCTGATCCTTGTGGTCCCTTCCAACCCTGACTGATTCTATGATTCTGTGATCTCCAGGGAAGGAGCATCCACAACCTCCCTGGGCAACCTGTGCCAGTGTCTCACCACCCTGACTGCAAAGAATTTCTTCCTAACCTCCAGTCTCAATCTCCCCTCTCCCAGCCCCAATCCATTCCCCCTCATCCTATCACTACCAGCCCTGATTCTATGAGTCTAAGTTCCTACTCCTGTTCAGGTGGAACCTGCTGGGTTCCAGTCTGTGTCCACTGCCTCTTGTCCCAAAGCCTCTGTTTGCTGCCAGCTCTGGAACCTTCTCCTCCTCCAGTGCAGACAAAGTAGGGGAGGAGGGAAAGGAGCTTGGAAGGGAGGAATGGAAGGCCGGAGTGGGCTGGTCCTTGCTGCTGGGATGAGCATGGAGGATAATTGTAAACAACTGGAGAGATGGGCCTGAAATTCCTCCTATTTTTTTTTTTCAGGACCTAATGGGATTTTGTTTGGCCAACAGTCAAGAATGAAAAGCCTCCTGTGGCCAAGAGGAGGCACTTGGCACCGGGGACATGAATGGAGCTGGCTCTCCTTGGCTGTCAGCAGAGGCTCACGCCTGCAAGGAGCACTTGGGGCTTGAGCTGCTGCTCTTGCACAGCTTCTTTGAAGAGCTTCTGACAGCCAAAGGAGGCACTTAAAAGCCAAGACTGCTGGGATCTGTCTGGGGCACTGGGTTTGGGTGGGGAGCACGGAGAGGGATGGGCCACCAAGGGGAGCATGGAGAGGGACAAGTCACCAAGGGGAGCATGGAGAGGGATGAGCCACCCAGGGGAGCATGGAGAGGGATGAGCCACCCAGGGGAGCATGGAGAGGGATGAGC
>VWZI01023070.1:163627-182764 GCA_013396835.1 Psilopogon haemacephalus
AGGAACCACCCTCAGCTTTGGCACTGGCTCTCCACCATTCAAGCCAGATGGGGCACCGAGTCCTGCTCTCCTGGCGTTCTTCCACTGAAACAATAGGTCAACAGCCTGCAGCCAGGCAGCTGCAAACGGGATGCTCCCAGGGGAAAAAAAAAAAAACACTAAACTAAAACCATCTCAGACCTTTCCTGGTGGTACCAGCATCAGCCAGCAGTGTGCCCCCCGTGGGCAAAAAGGGCAGTGGTCTCCTGGGGCGGGGGGGCATGATGAAGAGTGTGGCCAGCAGGCTGAGGGAGGTTCTCCTCTCTCTCTCTCTCTCTCTCTACTCTGCCCTAGCGAGGCTGCAGCTGGAGGACTGGAGCCAGATTTGGGCTCCACAGCTCAAGAAAGACAAGGAGCTGCTGGAGAGAGTCCAGGGGAGGCTCCAAAGCTTCTGAGGGGCCCCGAGGAGGAAAGGCTGAGAGCCCTGGGGCTGTGGAGCCTGGAGAAGAGCAGACCCAGAGGGGAGCTGAACAATGCTCAGCAAGGGTTAAAGGGACCCATGGGGAGCAAGAGGCTGGGGCCAGACTCTTGTCAGTGGTGCCCAGGGACAGCACAAGAGGCAATGGGAACAAACTAGAACCCAGGAGGTTCCACCCAAATAGGAGGAGAAAATTCTCTGTTGTGAGGGTGCTGGAGCCCTGCCCCAGGCTGTCCAGAGAGGTTGTAGAGACTCCTTGTGTGGAGAGATTCCAATCACAGAATCATAGAATCAGTCAGGGTTGGAAGGGACCACAAGGATCAGCCAGCTCCAACCCCCCTGCCATGCCCAAGGACATCCTACCCTAGATCAGGCTGCCCACAGCCTCAGCCAGCCTGGCCAAAAACACCTCCAGGGATCTGGCCCCAAACACCTCCCTCAGCAACCCATTCCAGGCTCTCACCACTCTCATGCTCAACAACTTCCTCCTCACATCCAGTCTGAATCCTCCTATGGCACTGTGATGCTGGGCAAGCTGCTGTGGGTGCCTCTGCTTTAGCAGAGAGGTTGGACAAGATGATCTCCAGAAGTCTCTTCCTGCCCCCATCACACTGAGATTCTGGGATACTTGGGTGGAATAGTCTCAGCCAACCTTCCCTCTTCTGCAGCCTTTCAGATGCAGGCATAGTCACAGAATCATAGAATCAGCCAGGTTGGAAGAGACCTCCAAGCTCATCCAGTCCAACCTATCCCCCAGCCCTAGCCAATGGCACTCAGTGCCCATCCAGGCTTTGCTTCAATACATCCAGGGATGGGGACTCCACCACTCCCTGGGCAGCCCATTCCAATGCCAATCACTCCCTCTCTCAAGAACTTCCTCCTAACATCCAGCCCAAACCTCCCCTGGCACAGCTTGAAGCTGTCTCTCCTTGTTCTGTCCCTGGGTGCCTGGGAGCAGAGCCCAACCCCACCTGGCTATGACCTCCCTTCAGGTAGTTGCAGACAGCAATGAGCTCTGCCCTGAGCCTCCTCCTCTCCAGGCTGCACACCCCCAGCTCCCTCAGCCTCTCCTCATAGGGCTGTGCTCCAGGCCCTTCTCTGGACACCTTCCATCAACATCTCTCTTGAATTTAGGGGACACAGCACTCAAGGTGTGGCCTGGGCAGTGCCAAGTACAGGGACAGAATAACCTCCCTGCTCCTGCTGGCCACACTGTTCCTGCTCCAGGCCAGGATGCCATTGGCTCTGCTGCCCACCTGGGCACACTGCTGGCTCCTGTTCAGCTCCTATCTCCCAGCCCCCCCAGGTCCCTCTCTGCCTGGCTGCTCTCAGCCACTCTGTCCCCAGCCTGCAGCACTGCCTGGGCTTGTTGTGGCCAAAGTGCAGAACCCTGCACTTAGCCTTGCTGAATCTCATCCTGTGGTCCAGTCCTCACCAGCAGCTTTGCTTTGCTGCTGCTTCTCTCACTCCCAACCTCCCAACGCCTGCGAGGAGTTTGCTGCCTGGAGCAGAGCTTCAGCTGCCCCCAGCTAGGGCTGGTGAGGAGCTGTGGTAGGTTGTGCTGCTGCTGCTGCTGCTGCTGCTGCTGCTGCTCCTCTAGCTGGAGGCTTTCTGCTGCCTAAGGAGCACATAAGAAACTCAGCAGCAGCTTTATGAGGGCTCTGGGGGGCATTTTTCTTTTACAACATCATAATGAGGGGGGGAGGGGAGGGGTGGNCCCTTGGAAAGGAGACTCCTGCAGACATGCCAAAGGCTGCCGAGGAACAGCCTGGTAGGGCCACAACTGCAGCTGGGTTGGGTTTCTCCCTGCCTGCCTATGGCACAGGGGGTTGGAGCTGGATGATCTTTGAGGTCCCTTCCAACCTAAACCATTCTGTGGTTCTCTGGCAGCACTGCAACCCTCTGCTGGTCGAGGGGCACCAGGGAGGGTGGGTGGCTGGAGGAACCCTCAGCACAAAGGCAGGAGAGGAGCCTTCATTTGGGGCTTTTCTCTCTCTCTACCAATTTCAGAGCAATTTTCCCTGATTTACAGAGGTCTAAAGGAGACCTGGAGCAGGTTCCTCTGCTATGGGGGTTGCTTAAACACTTCAGGTCATCCATCAGCCTCTGGGTGTGCATACAGACAAGTATGAACACCAAGCTGGTGCCACAGCTGAGGGATGGGATCCACCCAGAGGGATCAGGATGGAGAAAGGGATCTGTGAGGACATAGAATCATAGAATGGTTTAGGTTGGAAGGGACCTCAAAGCTCAGCCAGTTCCAACCCCCCTGTGCCATAGGCAGGGACACCTCCCACTGGTACAGGTCATTCAAGGTCTCATCCAACCTTGTCCTGAACACCTCCAGGGAGGTTGTGGAGCACAGAAGCACAGACTATGATCTCTGACCACATTCTGGCCATAGCAGTGGGGTTGGAACTAGATGATCCTTGTTGTCCCTTCCAATCCTGACTGATTCTATGATTCCAGTGCTCTGTGACCCTTACAATAAAGAAGTTCCCCCTTATGTTGAGCTGCAACCTCCTGTGCTGCAGCTTCCACCCATTGCTCCTTGTCCCATCCCAGGGAGCAGTGAGCAGAGCCTGTCCCCCCTCTCCTGACCCCCAGCCCTCAGGTATCTATAAACATTGATTCAATCCCCTCTCAGTCTTCTCTTTTCCAGACTAAGCAGCCCCAGGTCCCTCAGCCTCTCCTCCCCAGGCAGTGCTGCAGTCCCCTCAGCATCCTCATAGCCCTCCTCTGGACCCTCTCCAGCAGATCCCTGTCCCTCTTCAACTGGGGAGCACAAAACTGAAGGCAGTGCTCAAGATGAGGTCTGAGCAGGGCAGAGTAGAGGGAAATGCTTAAGCACTTCAGCAGCCTCACTGTGAACAACTTCCTCCTAACATCCACTTTCAATCTCCCCTCTGCCAGTTCAAACCCATTCCTCCTCATCCTGTCATTACAAGCCCTTGTCAATAGTCCCTCCCCAGCCCTCCTGTAACCCCCTTCAGATATTGGAAGGCTACTCTAAGGTCTCCTGGAAACCTTCTCTTCTGCAGGCTGCAGAGCCCAAATTCTCTCAGCAGAGCTGCTGCAACCCTCTGAGCATCTTCGTGGCCCTCTTCTGGACCCTCTCCAGCAGTTCCATGTCCTTCTTGTGCTGGGGGCTCCAGAACTGCAGACAGTGCTGCAGGTGCTTGTGTATTGTGCACAGCTGTCAATATAAAGCTTCATTCACCAACTTCCAGCTGACTGAGTCCTAGCCTGGGTTATATCAAACCACCACACCCACCCCTGGAGGGGCTTCAAAGCTGGGTAGAGGAGGTGCTGAGGGCTTGGTGGTGGAGCTGGCAGCGCTGGCTGCAGGGTGGGACTCAGTGATGCTGAAGGTCTCTTCCTCCCAGGATGCTTTTATGGTGCTGTGACTCCAGGGATGCTGTGACCTTTCCAAACGTGCCGATGGTGGCTTTGGCCTCCCCGTAGAAATGTCACCTCCTGCATCTCCTCTTGGCTGCCCTCCCCTCAGAGAGAGTCGCCTCGGCAGGCAGCTGCCTTGACAACCTCCTCTTCATCTTCTGAGGGAGGGGGAGCAGAGCTCAGGCTGGGGCAGAATCAAAGGCAGCAGCAGGATGGGCTGCTCCCTGGGCTGGCTCCCTGCCCTGCAGCAGGAGTGGCCCTGGTATGCCCCACCAATTGCCTTGCTGTGGGGTTCTCCACGCTCCTACCTGCTGGGATGATGCAGGGGAAGGCTTCAGCCCAACTCCTCATCCCTTCAGGCCACTTCATTTTAAGGTTTTTTCTTTTTCTCCTGCAGTGCTCCACACCCATGGCCAAGGTCAGGCTTTTTAATTGCCTTGCTGTGGGGTTCTCCACGCTCCTACCTGCTGGGATGATGCAGGGGAAGGCTTCAGCCCAACTCCTCATCCTTTCAGGCCACTTCATTTTAAGTTTTTTTCTTTTTCTTCTGCAGTGCTCCACACCCATGGCCAAGGTCAGGCTTTTTAACTACCCCACCAATTGCCTTGTTGTGGGATTCTCCACGCTCCTACCTGCTGGGATGATGCAGAAGAAGGCTTCAGCCCAACTCCTCATCCTTTCAGGCCACTTCATTTTAAGTTCTTTTTGCCTGCAGTGCTCCACACCCATGGCCAAGGTCAGGCTTATTTAAGTGCCCAGCAGCTGCTTGCAGGCACATGAAAGCAGATGGCCACTTCTTGACAGCTGCTGAAAAATCCTTCTGTGATGTCTCTGACCAGACATTCCCCAACCCCTCCGGAGGGGAGAAGTTGCTGCAGCCTGTCCCACGAGCTGTGCTCACTGGAGAATTCAGGCCATTGTTGCTTCTGGCAAAAGAAGAAAAGCAAAGGCTGCTCAGAGTTGCCATCCTGGCTGAAGGGTTCCCCAAGCAGCCAAAAGCAGGTTTCTGCAAAGCCTCCTCCTGCAGTATCATCTCGGGATCACAGGAGCAGGAAATTGGTGTAAGTTGTCTGCTGGTTTGATGAGAGCTCCCTCAAAGTCTGGGGTGAGGGGATTTGAAGAAGAGTGTGGCCAGCAGCTCTCTGCTCTGCCCTGCTTGAGGCCACAGCTGTAGGACTGGGGCCAGTTCTGGGCTCCCCAGTTCAGGAGAGACAGGGAACTGCTGGAGAGAGTCCAGGAGAGGCTGGGAAGGTGCTGGGGAGCCTGCAGCATCTCTGTGAGGAGGAAAGGCTGAGAGCCCTGGGGCTGCTGAGCATGGAGAAAAACAGACCCAGAGGGGAGCTGATCAATACTAAGGGCACATCTAGGGGACTGGGGCCAGTTCTGGGCTCCCCAGTATAGGAGAGACAGGGAACTGCTGGGGGGAGTCCAGGAGAGGCTGGGAAGCTGCTGAAGGGCCTGGAACATCTCTGTGAGGAGGAAAGGTTGAAAGTCATAGAATCATAGAATGGTTTAGGTTGCAAAAGACCTCAAAGGTCATGCAGTTCCAACCCCCTGCCATAAGCAGGGACACCTCCCACTAGAACANGAGAGGCTGGGAAGGTGCTGGGGAGCCTGCAGCATCTCTGTGAGGAGGAAAGGCTGAGAGCCCTGGGGCTGCTGAGCATGGAGAAAAACAGACCCAGAGGGGAGCTGATCAATACTAAGGGCACATCTAGGGGACTGGGGCCAGTTCTGGGCTCCCCAGTTCAGGAGAGACAGGGAACTGCTGGAGAGAGTCCAGGAGAGGCTGGGAAGGTGCTGGGGAGCCTGCAGCATCTCTGTGAGGAGGAAAGGTTGAAAGTCATAGAATCATAGAATGGTTTAGGTTGCAAAAGACCTCAAAGGTCATGCAGTTCCAACCCCCTGCCATAAGCAGGGACACCTCCCACTAGAACAGGTCGCTCAAGTCCTGGGGCTGTTGAACCTGGAGAAGAGCAGACCCAGAGGGGAGCTGAACAATGCTCAGCAAGACCTAAAGGGACCATGAGGGGCAAGAGGCTGGGGCCAGACTCTTGTCAGTGGTGCCCAGGGACAGCACAAGAGGCAATAGGCACAAACTGGAACCCAGGAGGTTCCACCTGAACAGGAGGAGAACATTCTGTGTTGTGAGGGTGCTGGAGCCCTGTCCCAGGCTGCCCAGATTGGTTGTGGTGTCTCCTTGTGTGGAGAGATTCCAACCTACCCTGGGCATTGTGATGTTGGGCAAGCTGCTGTGGGTGCCTCTGCTTTAGCAGGGGAGGTTGGACTGGATGATCTCCAGAGCTCACTTCCAACTCCACCATGCTGGAGTTCTGTAACTCAACACCTGCAGACCCCCACAGGCCACCACTTTCCTTCTTTCAGCAATCAGAGACATCTCTGGCTGGAGAAATGCAACAATGAGGTGGTGGTGGGGACAGAGCATCAGTCCCATGCCGGGGCCCCAGACCCAAGCCAGGATCCCAGCAGCAGGTGCAGCTCCCATCTGCCTGTTTAGAGTTTCTGGATGCCATCATCCAGCTGAGAACAAACTTCTGCCCCTTCCCAGCTGAATCTTCACGCCCAGGACTCCGAGGTTGATCCCACTTGAATTTCAGGCTGGAGTAAAAGCAGGAGACCACTCCAGGGAGGTGGTGAGAAGGTGCTTCTGGTGAGAGGTGGAGCACAGGTCAGCCTCAGGCAGAGTTGCACCTGCAACCAGAGCTGGCTTTGGGGTGCATCTGTGCCCCTTTAAGGCCACCAGCACAAAGCAGGAGCCTGTCCCCTGCGCGGTGAGTTCCTGCCTGCACCCGAGAGGTGCTGCAAGGCAGAGGGCAGCAGCCCAGCTCCCACCAGGAGGGGCAGGGCAGTGTGGCCACCACGGAGCCAGAGGGATGTAGCATCTCCACAGCAGCATCCCAGCTGGAGCTCGGCGTTGTGCAGGGGCCAGCAGCTGCCTTCTGTGCACGGAGATCTGCTGACATCTACAGGGCGCTTGAGCCAGAGGAACCGAGGACTCGGAAGGGTTTGGGCTGGAACAGACCTTACAGCTCATCTAGACCACGGGCAGAGACATCTTCAACCAGACTGAGTTGCTCCAAGCCTCATCCACCTGGTCTTGAAGGTTCTGGCCAGTCTGGGTGAGTTGCATCCAGCCAGGCCTCTGCAGGGACTGCTGGAGAGAGTCCAGGGGAGGCTGGGGAGCTGCTGAGGGGCCTGAAGCATCTCTGTGAGGAGGAAAGGCTGAGAGCCCTGGGGCTGTGGAGCCTGGAGAAGAGCAGACCCAGAAGGGATCTTCCCAATGCTCAGCAGGAGCTAAAGGGACCATGGTGGGCAAGAAGCTGGGGCCAGACTCTTGTCAGTGGTGCCCAGAGACAGCACAAGGAGCAATGGGCACAAACTGGAACCCAGGAGGTTCCACCTGAAACCTCTCTGGTGTGAGGGTGGAATGCCCCCACCCTGGGCATTGTGATGCTGGGCAAGCTGCTGTGGGTGCCTCTGCTTTAGCAGGAGAGTTGGGACTGGATGACCTGCAGAGATCTCTTCCAGCCCTCACCATGCTGGGGTTCTGGGTTTCTGTAAAGGCTGGGGAGGTCTGCTGAAGGAAGGAGTGGTTCCTCCAGCTGCTGCCTTCAGGACAAGGTCGTGTCCAACCCCCCTGGGCATTGTGATGCTGCTGTGGGTGTCCCTGCTTTTAGCAGAGGGGTTGCCTGGCTGATCTCCGGAGGTCCAACCTCCACCAGGTGGGATTCTGTGCAGCACAAGTGACTCCTTCTTCCCCTGCCCCAACCCCCGGGGCTGGTTTTATTACCAAAAAGATTTATTGACAAGAAGCTTTGTCAATTATTACAAAGCACAGAGGAGAGGTCCACATGCAGAGCATGGGTGGTCAGGAAACTTCAGGGAGCAGAACAAACCCCACCTTGGTTGGCCTTAGCTGGACACAGAGCAGCCAACATGTCCCAGGCCACCCAGCCCCTTCCAGCAGAGTCATTCTGCACCAGCTGGGTCTGCCCATGGCTGTTCCTCAACACTCCCAGGCAGCTCTCCAGAGCAAAGCAGCTCCTCGTGCCCACCTGGCAGCCAGGCAGCAGCTCTTCTGCAGAAAGGCCCCTGGGAAGTGCTGGTGCCTCCCCTAGGGCTGCTGCTGGCTGTGTGTGGGCATCATCTTGCTCACCCAACAAGCAAGAGGAGAGTTAGCCTGAGCTGACCTTGTCTGGCCCTTCTGCCCACCAGCTTCAAGCTAAAGTGGGTGTCTGTTCTGCTCCCATCAGCCCCCCCAGGGTCCTTAAAAGCTCTCTCTGAAGTGTTCCTCAAAAGCCAGGAGTAGTCCCACAGAGGAGAGGAGGGCTCCTTGGATCTGCTCCTCTCCTTCAGGCACGGTGGGGACCAGTGGGCTCCTGGCAAAGTGTGTCCCAGGGAGGTGTCTCCAGCCGAGAGCAGAGGGATCGGCGTTGGAGGCAGAGGCAGCTGTGAAGAACCCACACCCGAGGCTGCTGGATGGACCTCCTCAGTCTGAGTCACTGCCCTCCTGCTTTGCTGACCCCACGGCAGATGCTAGCTCCTCCTCCTGCCCCTTCAGACGCTCTCCTGCAAGGGAGAAGCAGCAGAGGTTGGAGACACCACCCAGGGCAGGCCCTGCAGCTGGGGAGCTCCAGCTGAGAGGGTGACCTGCTGCAAACACCTCCACGGGGGCTGGGGGATGCTGATGGACAGCAAGCAGGACAGCAAGCAGACCAACAGCCAAAAAGGAGCTCCTGGGGCCAGAAGGGCAAATGGTCTCCAGGGGGGTTATGAAGAAGAGTGAGACCAGCAGCTTGAGGGAGGTTCTCCTCCCCCTCTACTCTGCCCTGCTGGGGCCAGTTCTGTGATCAAGAGAGACAGAGGGAGTCCAGGAGAGGCTGAGAAGCTGCTGAGGGGCCTGGAGCATCTCAGTGAGGAGGAAAGGCTGAGAGCCCTGGGGCTGTGGAGCCTGTGAGAAGAGCAGACCCAGAGGGGAGCTGAACAATGCTCAGCAAGACCTAAAGGGACCATAAGGGGCAAGAGGCTGGGGCCAGACTCTTGTCAGTGGTGTCCAGGGACAGCACAAGGGGCAATGGGCACAAACTGGAATCCAGGAGAATCCACCTGAACAGGAGAAAATTCATTGTTGTGAGGGTGCTGGAGCCCTGTCCCAGGCTGCCCAGATTGGTTGTGGAGTCTCCTTGTGTGGAGAGATTCCAAACCCCCCTTGGGCATTGTGATGCTGGGCAAGCTGCTGTGGGTGCCCTGCTTTAGCAGGGGGGGGTGGCCTAGATGAACTCCAGAGCTCTCTTCCAACCCCACCATGCTGGAGTTCTGTGCTAAACCATTTCTATTGGGGACCCAATGCAGCAGAGGACCTCAACTGCAGCCCCCAAGCCCTGGAGCCAATCTTCATGCAGCCCCAAGGAAGCTGCTTGGGCCCAAAAGCTTTACAGCCCCTTTTGGGAAAGGGATCAAGCTCCCTCAGACCCTCCCTGGCCCCAGTAAGGACTGTGTGACCCCTCTGGACCAAGTGGTGCCCCCATCCACCATCCCTGCAGCACCACAACCCACGTATCAGCTCAGCAATGGCTCTTTGTGTCCTCTTCTCCAGCTTCTCCAGTTTCTTGGCCACGTCTCGCTTCAGATCCCTGAGGAGAAGAGTGACAATGTCACAGGGAGTCCTCACCTCGGGCAGAGGGGGACACAGGGGACACAGGGGCCATGTAGCACTCTTGCCAGTTGGCAGAGAAGCTTTCCTCTCTCCTACCAGCAGCAGAATGTTTCTGCAGCCAGGGCCACTCACGGCCACACCAACCCAATACATCCCCTGTGACCCCGCAGGGCTCACTGGTGGCACTCAGCTGTCCCCAACAGCAGGCCTGGGCTTCCCATTCCCAGCAATTTTAACCCCACCCTGGACAAGGTGAAGGTGATGGCAAGCCACCAGTGATGCCAAAACGCCTTCCCCAGGAGCAGACACTCACCAGTCAGGCTTCCTAGGGGCCAGGTTTGCCAGGTCCTAGGGAGGAAGAGGAAGACACCCAGTGAGAGCTGCAGGTGAGGCTGACGCCAAGCAGAGGGCAGCTCCAAGTGTACCTACCACCTCATCGATGATGGGCTCTGGCTTGGCAGCCTCCAGCTGGTCCTTCACCTTTTCTTCCACTAGATGGGGGAACAGGACAGGCATCAGCAGGACAGCAAAGGCACACAGAGAAAGTCTGAAGGCTCGCTCCGCAAAAGCTTTTCTAGGAGCCCATTTGAACATCTTCACCTCAAGAGCACAGAACTTCACATTCCCCTCACCACCCAAAGCCTTCTGCAGCCTCCTACAAATCGTCTGCTGCAAACCCAACAACCACTGAACACCAGAACCAGCAAGGGCAGCAAGGTGTGGGGAGGTTCAGACTGGATGTGAGGAGGAAGTTGTTCAGCATCAAAGTGGTGAGAGGCTGGAATGGGCTGCCCAGGGAGGTGTTTGGGGCTACATCCCTGGAGGTGTTTGCAGCCAGGCTGGCTGAGGCTGTGGGCAGCCTGATCTAGGGTAAGATGTCCCTGGGCATGATCTTTGTGGTCCCTTCCAACCCTGACTGATTCTATGAGTCTATGATTCTATGATCCTAGGATTCTATGGTTCTGACTCTATGATTCTGTGATTCTATGACTCTACGATTCCATGATTCTATGGATCTATGATTCCATGATTCTATGACTTTATGATTCCATGATTCTATGATTCCATGACTCTATTATTCCATGACTCTATGATTCCATGATTCTATGACCCTATGATTCCACTATTCTATGTCTGGTGGCTTCAAGTCCTCTTCTCCCCAAGAACCTGCTCCTCTGCAGATGTCTGAACTGCAGTTTGACTCCCCATGACCCATTTCAGAAGGTCGCATCACTTGAGACATCTTGGGAGGCAGCAAACTGCAGCCCAGACCTTATGGAAGAGGTCTGCAGGGAGTGGTGGATAATGGTGTGGAAAGCAGCCCTCTGTTCTCCAACTTGGTTGTGAGAGGACAGGGTGAGGGCACCACCAAGATCTTTGCTTCAGCATGTTCTAGCCCCACCAAGTTCCAGCTCCTCCATCCTCCTCTGTCCCCAGCCCCAGGGGACAGACTGGACAGTCTAAATAGCAGCTGGAGGGCACTGCAGCTCCAAAGAAGTGCTGACACATTTTACTGGAGGTGATCCAAAGATGCTGTTCCTCACCCCAAACCAGGTACCAGGGAAGAGCCAGGGGAAGATCTGAACCTTCATCAAAGGATGAAGGAAGCATGCCCTCATCCCAGATCCCTGCCCTGCCCTCAAAGGCTCCCTTTGGATATGTTTGAAGGGATCCACTCCAGGAGGACTCAATATTTGAGTCCTCAATATACTGAGTCCTGAAGGGGTGGTGAGGAATGGAGATGACTCCAGTTGGTGGCTAGGCACCAGTGGTGCTCCCCAGGGCTCAGCCTCAGCTTCTTTATCCATGACCTGGGCAAGGGGATTGAGGTTCCCTCAGCCAGCTTGCAGATGACACCAAGTTGGGTGGCAGTGTTGATCTGCTGGAGGGTCAGGAGAGATCTACAGAGGGATCTAAACAAGCTGGAGCAATGGGAGGGGCCAAGGGGATGAGGTTCAACCAGCCCAAGGGCTGGGCCCTGCCCCTGAGTCACACAAACTCCACACAGGGTCCAGGCAGAGGTCAGAGTGGTTGGAAACTGCACCACGGAAAAGGACCTGGGAGGGTTTAATGACAGTGGCTGGAGATGAGCCAGGGTGGGCCCAGGTGGCCAAGATCAGCAATGGTGTGGCCAGCAGGAGCAGGGGGGGAACTTTCCCCTTGGACTGGGCACTGGTGAGGCCACACCTTGAATCCTGGGGTCAGTTCTGGGCCCCTGACTCCAAGAAGAACATTGAGGAGCTGGAGCAGGGCCAGAGAAGGACAACAAAGCTGAGGAAGGGTGTGGAGAACAGGGCTGGTGAGGAGCAGCTGAGGGACCTGGAGCTGTTGAGCCTGGAGAAAAGGAGGCTGAAAGGAGACCTTGTGGCTCACTCCAACTCCCTGAAAGGAGGCAGGAGCCAGGTGGGGCTTGGGCTCTTCTCCCAGGGAACAAGTGATAGGACAAGAGGAAAAAGCCTCAAGTTGCTCTGGGGTGGGGTTTAGGTTGGAGAGGAGAAGAAACTTTTCCCCTGCAAGGGTTCTCAAGCACTGGCCCAGGCTGCCCAGGGAGGTGGCTGAATCCCCACCCCTGGGGGTGTTTCCAGGCTGCAGAGATGTGGTGCTGAGGGCCATGGCTCAGCTCCAGCCTTGGCAGAGCTCAGGAGTGCTTGGACTCAGTGGCGCTGAACGAATTCTGGGGCTCTACGGTTTGAAGATCAAGGCAACTTCTTACCCTTCACCTCCTTCTCCACAGCCATGAGAAGGTTCAGTGTGAGGAAACCACCACCCTGAGCACCTCGGACTCATGACTAATATTTGTTTAAAGGTAAGTCAAACAAAACAACCGAAAAAAAAACCAAAACCACTCAGGCTGGATCTCCTCGAGAAGGCTGCAGCAGGAGCTCAGCTCCTCTGACTTAGCTCAATGGAGGGTTGGGGCTGGGCTCACCACGCTCAGGACACACACCCAGGCCTTGTGCAACACAGGGTGTGCAGTCCCCAGGGGGAAGAGAGGATGATGAGGCAATGAGGGCCACAAGCATCACGCCTGACAGCAGCAGCAGCAGCAGCAAGAGAGCTCCTGAGATCCCAGCAGGGCTGCGTGGACACGGCAGCACTCTCCAGGGCTGCAGGAGCTCAGCTCCCAGCACCTCAGCACCTCACACCAGCCAAAATGCCTCCAGGTGGCCTCTCCTCCTTGGGCTGCAGTAAGAAGGAAGACAGAGGTACCCAAGCCATTAACCTCTGCCCTGTGCAGGGTGCTGGTTTACCTGTCCTCACAGCCTCAAGTGCTGCGTGAGCCTGGAGAAGGGAAGGCTCCAGGGAGACCTTCTGGTGGCCTTGTAGTGCTTCAAGGGGACAATTAGAAAGCTGGGGACAGAGTTTTGAGCAGGGCCTGCTGTGACAGGACAAGGGGTGATGGTTTGAACTGAAAGAGAGAGATTCAGGCTGGAAAGAAGGAAAATATTTTTTGTGCTGAGGGTGGTGAGAGCCTTTCCCAGGTAGCCCAGAGTGGTGGGAGATGCCCCAGCCCTGGCACCATTGCAGCTCAGGTTGTCTGGGGCCCTGAGCAACCTGCTCTAGCTGCAGACATCCCTGCTGACTGCAGGTGATTGGACTGGATGAGCTTTAAAGGTCCCTTCCAATGCAAACCATTCCATGATCTCCAGGCCTGTAAAGCCTCCAGAAGAGAGCACAGCAGCAGGGCCCTCACCACAGGCACCAGCACCCACCCTGGCAACACTTCTGCTTTGGTGCTCACTCATCTCACCTCCCACATGCCACTTAGAATCATAGAATCAGCCAAGTTGGAAGAGACCTCCAAGCTCATCCAGTCCAACCTAGCACCCAGCCCTAGCCAATGGCACTCAGTGCCCATCCAGGCTTTGCTTCAATACATCCAGGGATGGGGACTCCACCACTCCCTGGGCAGCCCATTCCAATGCCAATCACTCCCTCTCTCAAGAACTTCCTCCTAACATCCAGCCCAAACCTCCCCTGGCACAGCTTGAGGCTGTGTCCCCTCCTTCTGTTGCTGGGTGCCTGGGAGCAGAGCCCAACCCCACCTGGCTATGACCTCCCTTCAGGTAGTTGCAGACAGCAATGAGCTCTGCCCTGAGCCTCCTCTTCTCCAGGCTTGCACCCACCTGAGGGTGGCTTGGCCGGAGGCACCTTCCTCTTCTTCAGCTCCTCATCTTCAGGGTCGTAGTTTCGCAGTTTGATCTCCCTGGAGTGGAAAGAGAAGGAAACAGAGCAGTGAGACCTCTGCATGCCACCTAGACCATGGCTGAGTGGCACATCAGCCACCAGCAGCTGCAGGCAGCAACCCATACAAGGCAGAAATCCTGGGAGGGTCAGCCAGGAGCTTGGCAGGCTGAAGGTGATGAGGATATCTGGAGATACTCCAAACCCACCTAGACACTGGGACCTTGGCCACCCTTAGAATCATAGAATCAGTCAGTGCTGGAAGGGACCACAAGGATCACCTAGTTCCAACCCCCTGCCATGCCCAGGGACACCCTACCCTAGAGCAGGCTGCCCACAGCCTCAGCCAGCCTGGCCAAAAACACCTACAGGGATCTGGCCCCAAACACCTCCCTCAGCAACCCATTCCAGGGTCTCACCAGCCTCATGCTGAAGAACTTCCTCCTCACATCCACTCTGAATCTCCCCCACCTTGACAAAAGCTACTTCACAACCAACAGTTTGCACATGCCATGGCAGCTGCAGCTGCTTGGCCCACAGTCAAACCAGCCAAGAGGTCTTCTGTGCTCAGCAGAAGCTCCCATTTCAAGGGACACAGACTTCAGAGCTCTGGTTCCTGCCTCAGGAAGGGTTTGCAGCCCTTCATGACCTTGCTGCAGGGCTCTGGCATCGCTTGGGGAACACAGAAGGGAGAGGAATTGGGAGTTTAAACCTGCTCCCATCCATAAAGCCTCATCTCAGCTTGCAAACAAAAGCCTTGGAGCACAGCACTGCTGGAGCTCAGCACTGCTGGAGCTCACCAGAGGCTTATCCAACAAAAGGAAACCACAAGGCACCAGCTGGCAGGCCCTGGAGGAGATAGGACAAGTGGCAGCGTGGGTCTGGCTGAAGGGGAAGCAGCTGCTGCCTGGGGATGAGGAAGAGAAGAGCTGTGAGGCTGCAGCCCCCAGAAGATGCCCCACATCTGGCCTTCAGCTGGAGCCTTCAGCTCCTCATTAGAGCCAAGCAAGCAGCAGGAGAAAACACAGCTGGCTGCTGCTTCATTAGCTGGGAGGGAGAGCAGCTCATGCACCTGCCCCCCAGGCATTCCAGGTGCCCAGTGGCCACCTCCCCAGGGACTGCATCCTGAACCAGCTCCAGCACTGCTCACCAGCAGCAGGTGGATCTGCTTCCCCCTCCTTCCAATCAAAGCATGGTTTGGGCTGGAAGGGACCCCTCCAGGTCAGCTGGTGCAGCTCCTTTGCAGTCAGCAGGGACTTCTGCAACTAGAGCAGAAGGTATTTCTGCAGGACTTTGGGACAGAAGTGGCCTGGAATGCCTAAGAGAGGGTTGAGAACACCCAGAGCTTCCCTGAGCTCCTTCCAACCAATGGAAAGGTTCTACCATGGCACTTCTGGGCTCTGGGTGCTTGAAACTACTTTGTTCTGGTGCTGCAGCACAGTAAGTGTCTGAGTTGTGTAAAGTCCTGACCTGGGTGGGGGCAATCCCAAGCACAACTCCAGGCTGGGTGGGAAATGGCTGAGAGCAGCCCTGAGGAACAGGATCTGGGGTCTGGGGTGATGAAAAACTGAAGCTGAGGCTGCAGTGTGAGTGCAGCCCAGACAGCAACTGTGTGCTGGGCTGCAGCAAGAGCAGCTGTGGGCAGCAGGGGAAGGGAGGGGATTGTGCCCCTTTGCTCTGCTCTCCTCACACCCCACCTGGAGCAATGTGTGCAGCTCTGGAGCTCCCACCACAAGCAGGACATGGAAGTGTTGGAGAGAGTGCAGAGGAGGCCACGAAGATGCTCAGAGGGCTGCAGCAGCTCTGCTATGAGGACAGGCTGAAAGAGTTGGGGCTCTGCAGCCTGGAGAAGAGAAAGCTTCCAGGAGACCTTGGAGTGGCCTTCCAGGATCTAAAGAGGGCTACAGGAGGGCTGGGGAGGGACTACTGACAAGGTCTTGTAATGACAGGATGAGGAGGAATGGGTTTAGAGTGGCAGAGGGGAGATTGAAACTGGATGTTAGGAGGAAGTTGTTTGCAGTGAGGGTGGTGAGACACTGGAACAGGTTGCCCAGGGAGGTTGTGGAGCACAGAAGCACAGATCCCATTCAAAGATCCCATTCTGTGCTCCACAACCTCCCTGGAGGTGTTGAGGACCAGGTTGGATGAGGCCTTGCGTGACCTGTTCTAGTGGGAGGTGTCCCTGCCTATGGCACAGGGGAGTTGGAACTGGCTGAGCTTTGAGGAGCACCAGGGACATCTGAGGAGAGTAGCATGAAGGGTTTGAAGAAGACCAAGAGATGAAGAGCCCTGGAGACCACCCACCTCTGCTCGCAGCTCCATCAGGCACCTAAAGCCAGTGCTGAGGAGCACCAGAGACATCTGAGCAGAACAACATGAAGGGTTTGAAACAGATGAAGAGGTGAAGAGCCCTGGAGAACACCCACCTCTGATCCTAGGCAGAGTAAACAGGCACTACTGTCTGTCCTATTGAGGTCTGCTGAGCCTCCTTCACCTCCAGAAGCACAAAGAAAACCCTGCTGAGATGTCCTAGGTGGCATTCCTCAGCCCTTAGCCCTTTCCTTGGACAGGTAAAACTAGGAAGGTGCTCTTGAAGCACTTTGGAAGGCTCAGGAAGGTTCATTCCCAGCATTTGCTCCCTAAAGCCCTTGGGGCTGGAGGAGGAAAGCCAAGCCCAACCTCCCAGGCAGCTTGCAGTGTGCTGGTTTGTGTCCAGAGGGCTCTCTGCATTCTGCACATGCCCTGCATGCCATTCCCAACCCTCCTTGCTCCCCACAAAGGCCTAGACACAGCTCCTGCTTCCCCACTCAAGAGCTCCAGGCCTGAGTGCAAAGTAGATCTGAGGCATTCCTGACCCCAACAAGGAACCTGCCACCCCTGAGGAGCTTTCAGGAGGTGCTGGGAGGCTGTGTCCATCCCTTCCCTCTGTAACTGCTGCAGCTGCTCAAACCCTCCTGTGGTCCTGGGAGGTCCCAGCACAGAGCTGCACCCAACTGCTGGTTGGAGGGGACACAACCACCACCATCCTTACCAGCTCTGCCTTGGCTGAGCTGGGATGCACTGCATGAGGTGCTCAAGCAGGTCTTCTGTTTTGGGCACATGCATCACTTTCAGAGCAGATGCTGAGAAGTTGAGCCTGATCTCAGTCCTAAAAGCCCTGGTTTGAACTTTGCACCCTGCTTCAAATCCAGCTTTTATCCTGGTTCTCTGTTCTGCTGAACCCCCAACCCCACCTGCACTGCTGGGGCCAGCTCTGGAGTCCTCAGCACAGACTGGGACCTGTTGGAGCAGGGCCAGAGGAAGCAATGCTGGGAGGGCTGGAAGGGCTCTGCTGTGAGGCCAGGGTGAGAGAGTTGGGCTTGTTCAGCCTGCAGAAGAGAAGGCTGCAGGGAGACCTTCTGGTGGCTTCAAGGGGACAATCAGAAAGCTGGGGCCAGAGTTTTGAGCAGGGCCTGTTGTGACAGGACAAGGGATGATGGTTTGAACTGGAAGAAGAAACTGGAGAGAAGGGAAAGATTTTTTAGTGCTGAGAGTGGTGGGAGCCTGTCCCAGGTAGCCCAGAGAGGTGACAGATGCCCCATCCCTGGCACCCCTGCAGGTCAGGCTGTTTGTGGCTCTGAGCAACCTGCTCTAGCCGCAGGTGTCCCTGCTGACTGCTTGGACTGGATGAGCTTTCAAGGTCCACATCAACCTAAACCATTCCACACCAAGACAATCTCCACCTGCTCTTGGAGACCCAGAACTGACTTTGACACCCCTAAGTCACACCACCTGAGTCTGGGTTCTCCTCCCACCCTCTCTTACAGCAGGACAGAAACATCTCCAATGCAGAGGTCCAGAGCTGCTGCCTGACTGAGAGGACAGAAGCTGTTGCCCTCACTCCTGGATTCCTCTTTCAAGGCAGCAAAGGAGCAAGCAGAGGCAGAGAGCCAGCACCACCTACCCTCTGAGGAGCAGCCTCTCTTCCCTGCTGAAAGAGCTGAGCATGTTGGAGCAGATCCTGGTGAGGCTGCCAAAAGGCACTCGAGGAATGCCAAAAAAACCAACCAGCAGCAGCCCCCAGAACCTGCTGAGGCAGCAGCTGGTTTCTCAGGACTTCTGAAGGCTTCCAGGGGGAGCAGGGACAGGGAGAGACATACCCCCAGGGTGCTGCAGGAGGAGAGCTACAAGAGAATTCTGCCAATGCAGGTGCTGCGAGGCTGTCTGGCTTCCCACGCTGCTTCTGCAGGCAGCTGAGGGCTTTCCAGGCAGACATCAGCACCTTCAACCTCTGCAGGTACCACCAGAGCAAAGCCCACAGTCAGGCCACCTGCACTGACCCAGGCCTGAGCACAAAGCCTGCAGCACCAGGCTATGCTCCTCCACATGCTTTGTCCATGCTTCTTCAGCTGCTGGTGGGTTGGAAACGATCATAGAATCATAGAATCAGTCAGGGTTGGAAGGGACCACAAGGATCAGCCAGTTCCAACCCCCCTGCCATGCCCAGGGACACCCTACCCTAGATCAGGCTGCCCACAGCCTCAGCCAGCCTGGCCAAAAACACCTCCAGGGATCTGGCCCCAACCACCCCCCTGGGCAACCCATTCCAGGCTCTCACCACTCTCATGCTCAACAACTTCCTCCTCACATCCAATCTGAATCTCCCCACCTCCAGCTTTGCTCCATTCCCCCTAGTCCTGTCATTCCCTGAGAGCCTAAAAAGTCCCTCCCCAGCTTTTCTGTAGGCCCCCTTCAGATCCTGGAAGGCCACAAGGGGTCTTGTGGATCAGGGTTGCTCAGAGCCACCTTGGAGGCTCAAGAGAGCTACCTGAAGGAGCCTTAGTAGCATCTTCATGGCAAAGCACTGGAACCCTGCCCAGAGAGGTTGTGGAGTCTCAAGTGGAGAGATTCCAACCCCCACCCTGGGGCAACTGGGAGGCCATTTCCTCTTGTCCTGCCCCTTGTTCCTGAGGAGAAGAGACCAACCCACACCCAATGTGTGATGCTCCAGCCTTGCCCACCTCCTCCTGGCATGGACCAAGCCACATCCTCAGTGGACAGGGCACACAATCAGTCCCTGGTGCTGGACACATCACCCAGTGCCCATAAGAACAAGCCAGCAGGTGGAAGAGGTTCAGCTGTCCCCCAGAGACGTGGATCAAACACCTCATGTGCACTCAGCTCAGCCTGCACAGAAAGGTCCTCTCCACCATGTGGTCAGCATTTTGCTGTTCTTTTGGGTTTGATTTAGTTTTTTTTTGGTTGGTTGGTTGGTTTTTTTGTTGTTCTTTTTTTTCTCACCTTCTTCAAGTTCTCCACGCTCCAGGAACATCAAGAAGCACATCCACATAGCACTCACCCTTGCTACTGGCCCTGGGTGCCCTGCCAAGCTAAACCCCAGACTGAGCAGACTCATTGCTGCTGCTTTTCTTTCCCTTTT
>VWZI01023070.1:187185-210000 GCA_013396835.1 Psilopogon haemacephalus
CCAAACCTCCCCTGGCACAGCTTGAGGCCTTGAGTGACCTATTCCAGTGGGAGGTGTCCCCGCCTATGGCACAGGGGGGTTGGAACTGGCTGAGCTTTGAGTTCCCTTCCAACCTAAACCATTCTATGATTCTATGAAATGGCCTTGCTGGTTACCAGCCAGGCAGACTCAGCCATCTGAAGTCCTGCTCTCCCTTCTCCAAGGTGGATCATAGAATGGTTTGGATTGGGAAAAACCTCTAAGCTCACAGAGTCCAACCACAGACCCAGCACTGCCAGGGCACCACTAAACCATGGCCCTCAGCACCACAGCTCCAGGGCTTTGAAACCCCTCCAGGGATGGGGACTCCACCACTGCCCCAGGCAGCCTGGGACAAAAATTGTTCCTCATATCCAACCTAAACCTCCCCTGGGAGTGAGGAAAAAGCAATTAATGGGAGCCTAAATTCACAACCTTCCATCTTCTACCCCCTAGAACCACTGCAGGTCAGCCCCAGGCTTTCCCTCCTCATTCCTCCATCTCAGATCATTTACACCAGGGGAAGAAGTTCACACCACACCCCAAAAATAAACGAAGCTGCACATATTAAGGTGAGATCCTAATTAGCATCCAGGAGAGCAGCTCCTGAACAGCAGGTGAGAGTGGGAATAAATAAATGATTACTTGTGCTTGACGTCCTCCTCTTCATCATCTTCTCTGGGCCTCTTGTTCTCCTGTTCACCACTGTCCTGATTCTGAAAGAAGGAGAAGGTGGATCCATCAGGGCTTGGCCTCTCTGGAAATGCCAGAGAGAAAACAAACCCATCCCCAGAGCCTGCTGGAGGGCACAGGGCAAACAGCAACCAGCACTTTGGGATGGATTTTTCAACAGCGACACCTTGAAAACAAACCTGGGCTCCTCCTTCACCCTTTGCTGTCCTGCTCACACTGATCCCACCAGAAAGAGATGTCAGAGAGGAGAAGGGAAAATGAATTGTCCCCTCTGAGGTAGCCACAGCACTCAGCACCAGTAACCCCCTCCCCCCCCACCCACCTATTGCAGCAGTTGACAGAGGGAACAGCAAGCTGCCATCAGTGAGGGGTCCTGTGTCTGAATCAACACCTCCAGTGCCATGGAGGCACAGAGGGGATGGAGGCATGGAGAGGAACAGGCAGGAGACCTCTTCACCATGTCACTCTAGTAGGGACCTGAAGTCAACCAGAATCAGAGAATCACAAAACAGCTGTGGCTGGAAGAGAGCTTTAAGAGCCTCAAGTCCAAGCACAAACCCAGCACTGCCAGGTCGCCTCTAACCCATGGCCCTCAGCACCACATCTCCATGGCTTTGAAACCCCTCCAGGGGTGGGGACTCCACCAGTGCCCTCACTCCCACAATGTTGAGATTTAGGGACTGTGAAAGGTGCTTTGAAGGAAGGGTTAGAAGCTGAATACAGGCAGTGGGGCTTTCAGAGCACAGATTCGAGGTTTAGGTTGAGAGTGACCTCAGAGCTCATCCAGTTCCAACCCCCCTGTGCCATAGGCAGGGACACCTCCTACTAGAACAGGTCACTCAAGGCCTCATCCAGCCTGGTCCTGAACACCTCCAGAGAGGTTGTGGAGCACAGAATGGGATCTCTGAGTGACCTGTTCTAGTGGGAGGTGTCTCTGCCTACTGTGGGGGGTTGCAACTGGATGAACTTTAAGGTCCCTTCCAACCTAAACCATTCCATGATTACTTTGGTTAGTCACTTGCTCCGTGAGAAGCTTGGCAGGGTTGCTCAGAGCTCAGCCATCCAACAGCCACCTTCAGGATACCAAAACTGGTTGCTAACCTTCACGAGGACCAGAAGGTCCTTCACCGATTCACCGAATGGGTTAGGTTGGAAGCCCTGAAGATCATCTAGTTCCAAGCCCCTCCCCATGGGCAAGGACAGGCTGCTCAAGGCTCCATTCAACCTGGCCTTGAACACCTCCAGAAGAGAGAGCATCCACAACCTCCCTGGGCAGCCTGTGCCAGTGTGTCAGCACCCTCACAGCTCACTTAGCACATGCATCTTGGACTAGACACACTTCAAAACTCAGTCCTGTGACCTGGGTTAAAAATTAGAGGAGGAGCAAACAGGGAGAACAGCCAGGAAACAGCTCAGTTGTGGTTGAGGCTCATCACCAGCTGGACTTGTCACCAGCTGGACTTGTTCAGCTTCAGCGACCGAGCAAAGGGCAAGAACCAAGGTCCTGTCCTTTTGGAAAGCAAAACTCACCACAATCAGACCTAAAACCACCACTTAGTGCTGGTTTAATTCCTGGGTTTCAATTCTGATTTCACTTTTGAAGTCCACAGCACCCTTGTGAGAGCTGCACTGCCATTTTGTGGTCAACCAAGAGCAGGAGGTCAGCTGGGGAAGGGCAGGCACAGCCAAAGCTCGTGAGAAGCACCTTGCTGTGCTCCAAGCCCTCTCTCATGCCTTCCAACTCTTCAGCCCTTCAGAGCATGTGCACAGACTCTGCATTCCCCTCATTCCTGCCACGATTTGCTCCAGGAGGCTTAGGAGCAGCTTCAGGAATCCTAAGGAGGTATGCACAGATAAATATTCACGTCCAAGCCACAGTTGGACCTTCCCACCACAAACCTGAGCTCTCTGCAGTGCTGCAAACCTTTCTCTTCCCTGCAGGCTGAAATGATTTGATAGTGAAATCCTTTCAGCTCCTCCAGAGCCTGCCCAAACTGCCAAATTTATTCCACATCCCAAGGTGCAAATGAAAGGGTCACTGTGAACCAGCAAAGTGCCCTCCTGGCCAAGAAGGGCAATGGCTTCCTGGGGGGCATGAAAGAGAGTGTGGACAGCAGCTTGAGGGAGGTTCTCCTGCCCCTCTACTCTCCTGCAAGGGAGAAGCAGCAGAGGTTGGGGACACCACCCAGGGCAGGCCCTGCAGCTGGGGAGCTCCAGCTGAGAGGGTGACCTGCTGCAAACACCTCCACGGGGGCTGAGGGATGCTGATGGACAGCAAGCAGACCAATAGCCAAAAAGGAGCTCTTGGGGCCAGGAGGGCAAATGGTCTCCAGGGGGTATGAAGAAGAGTGAGACCAGCAGCTTGAGGGAGGTTCTCCTCCCCCTCTACTCTACCCTGCTGAGGCCACGACTGGAGGACTGGGGCCAGTTCTGGGCTCAAGACAGACAGGGAGAGAGTCCAGGAGAGGCTGGGAAGGTGCTGAGGGACCTGGAGCATCCCAGTGAGGAGGAAAGGCTGAGAGCCCTGGGGCTGGTGAGCCTGGAGAAGAGCAGACCCAGAGGGGATCTCATCAGTTCCCCAGTTCAGAGCTGTGGCTTGAACCAGCAGGCTTCACCCAAGGTGCCCCTCCTGCCTCTGCCTTTAAAGAGTGGGGAGGGGGGAGGTTAGCAGCACTTTTCCAGTCCTTTGGAACATATCCAGCCTCCAGGAAAGGTTGAAATCAAAACAGAGCAGGTGAACAATCTCTTCAGCTGATTACTTGTGGATTCCTAGGTGCAAATTACCTACAATTGCTGATTTGAAGTGGGTCTGCTCCATGTCTAACATTCTCTCATCAGTGCTGGTCTGGAAACAAGCTCAGCAGTGGCATGTGACAGAAATGTGTCCCTTGACTCCTTCTCAAAGAGGCTTTAGCATCTGAAGCTTAGGTTCATCATAGAATCATGGAATGGGCTGGTTGGAAGGCACCTCTGAAAGTCATCCAGTCCAAACCTGCAGTCAGCAGGGACACCTGCAGCTAGAGCAGGTTGCTCAGGGCCCCAGCCAACCTGACCTGCAATGGTGTCAGGGCTGGGACATCTCCCACGTCTCTGGGCAGCCTGGGACAAGCTCTCACCACCCTCAGCACAACAAATCTCTTTCTTCTCTCCAGTTCTCCAGTCCTACTCTCCCTCTTTCAGTTCAAACCATCCCATCTTGCCCTGTCACAGAAGACTGTCCCCATGGTAGACAGACAACACCAGAAGTCATTTGCAGCCACTTCAGCCTGGCTCTAGTGACACTGAAGGGCACACATCCCATATCTGGGGCCACCTCCAGCACTGCTGACAGGTTGGGGTCTTTCACTCCAGTGGACGGGGCAGCTCCCACCTCTCTGGGCAACCTGGGACAGGCTCTCACCACCCTCAGCATAACAAATCTCCTCCTTCTCTCCAGTTCAACTCTCCCTCTTTCAGTTCAAACCATCCCACCTTGTCCTATCACAGAAGACTGTCCCCATGGTAGACAGACAACACCAAAAGCCATTTGTAGCCCCTTCAGCTTGGCTCTAGTGACACTGAAGGGCACACTGCTGACAGCTTGGGTTCACTCCAGAAGATCAGGCATCTCCCACCTCTCTGACCAACCTGGGCCAGGCTCTCACCACCCTCAGCATGAAGAATTTTTTTTTTTTTTTCCTTTAGAAGTTTCCTTCTCTCCACCATCTCTGATCTCTGCCTGAAGAACTTCTCCCTCTAATCAGGGCTGGCCTGAACCCAACATTTCAGCAAGCAAATTGCTTCAGTATCCTCCTAAGTCTTCCAGCTCCCATTTCCTTTCCTCCTCAGCATCACCCAAGCTGTTTTAAACACACACCCACACACCCAAGCTCTCTTGTCCCCATATTAAATGCCTCCCAAAGACAGCCAACCATCCCCTGGCAACAAAAGGTCCTCTTCCCAGCGACCAGGAGGGAATTTTTGCCTTGGGGCCTGAAGCAGAATAGCAAAGACCTCCTTATCTCTCTTTGAAGGCTTCAGAGGATGGTCAGGTTCCCAGCCAAGTGCTCCTCTGGCACAAAGAGCTGTCTCTTCTGGAGGAGTTAAAAGCAGGTCAGCGCTGGAACAAAGCAGGTTTGATCTCTCCAACTGCTCCCCTGCCAGCTAAGCTGTAGGCTGCTCCCATTGCCAGCTCGCTGCTGGCCAGCCCCAGGTGAGGCAAGAAAAGCAGCCCCATGCAACAGCCTCTCCTCCTAGCCTGGCACTCTTTGGAAGCTCCTAGCTCATGGGCTACGGCTTCCTGCACCACAGGTGGAGAACTTGAGCCGTGTGATGAGCAGCTCATCTTCTCTGGTGCTCACCCTCACCATTTCCCTTGGGATTTCTTTGTCTGTGCAGCTCCAAGTTGAGGAGGGAGTTACAGTGTGTGCCCTCCTCAGACCCCACCTGCAGCACTTGTGCAGTTCTGGAGCCCCCAGCACAAGCAGGACATGGAACTGTTGGAGCCAGTCCAGAGGAGGCCACCAAGATGCTGACAGGGCTGCAGCAGCTTTGCTATGAGGACAGGCTGAGAGAGTTGGGGCTGTGCAGCCTGGAGAAGGCTTCCAGGAGACCTTGGAGTGGCCTTCCAGGATCTGAAAGGGGACTACAGGAAGGCTGGGGAGGGACTATTGACAAGGGCTTGTAATGACAGGATGAGGAGGAATGGGTTTGAACTGGCAGAGGGGAGACTGAAACTGGATGTTAGGAGGAAATTGTTTGCAGTGAGGGTGGTGAGACACTGGCACAGGTTGCCCAGGGAGGTTGTGGATGCTCCTTTCCTGGAGATCACAGACTCATAGAATCAGTCAGGGTTGGAAGGGACCACAAGGGTCAGCCAGTCCCAACCCCCCTGCCATGCCCAGGGACACCCTACCCTAGATCAGGCTGCCCACAGCCTCAGCCAGCCTGGCCAAAAACACCTCCAGGGATCTGGCCCCAAACACCTCCCTGCAGGGGCAACCCATTCCAGGCTCTCACCACTCTCATGCTCAACAACTTCCTTCTCACATCCAGTCTGAATCTCCCCACCTCCAGCTTTGCTCCATTCCCCCTAGTCCTGTCACTCCCTGATAGCCTCAAAAGTCCCTCCCCAGCTTTTTTGTAGATGTTCAAGGCCAGTTTGGATGGGACCTTGAGCAACTTGATCCAGTGGGAGGTGTCCCTGCCCATGGCAGGGGGGTTGGAACTGGATGACCTTTAAGGTCCCTTCTAACCCAAACCATTCTGTGAACCTCTGTCCGTGAAGCCTGCCAGGACACCACTGTGCAGGCCTGCTGCCACCTCGCTGCTCTTTTGGAGACCATTCCTGCAGGAATGCAAAAGGCTCTGGGTCACTAAACATCACCAGCAGGTCTCCACAGGCAGCCAAACAGCTTTTACAACCAATAGAGCTTCGATTCTCAGCAAAAAGGAGGAGAGAACAAACCTCAGAGTGACAAAGTTGAGGCTGTGCCAGCATCACCCAAGCACACTCAGCACCCCAGATCCAGAGGTGGCTTTCAGAAGGTGGTTTAGGACTCCATTTGCTCACAGCAGCCTTTGTAGGTAGTTAGATAAAGCCCCACCACTTTTTTATCTTTTTAAAAAAAAGCTGGAGCTTCGTTGTCCCTGCTGCTTATTCCTGATTGAAGTCCTAATCCCAGTTCAGCCCTGGCTGGTTACTATGGGAATGGTTAAATTGGAGCCCAAAAGGCGTGACAGGAGCAAACGCCAGGAACAAAAGTGCCTCTCAGAAATCAACACCTTGGGTCATGTCCCTGCCTCCAAGAAATCACCTCCCAAATCCCTATGAAGGGAATTTTTAATACTATTTTTTGAGGGGGGCAGAATCACCTCCCTGGCCCTGCTGGCCACACTTCTCCTGTTGCAGCCCAGGCTCTGCTTGGCTTTCTGGGCTGCAAGTGCACATTGCTGCCTCATGTTGAGCTTCTCCTCCACCAGCACCCCCAAGTCCCTCTCCTCAGGGCTGCTCTCCAGCCAGTCACTGCCCGGCTTGGATTTGTGCTTGGGATTGCCTTGACTCCCTGTGACTCCTTGTCTCCAAGAAATCACCTCCCAAATGCCTAAGAAGGGAATTTTTAATACTATTTTGGGGGGATTCTTACAAGCTAAACAAAACACCAATATTCCTCCCCTTCAAATAACCCCCAAATGACTCCTGGGCAGCTCCTTGGGTAATAGAATAATAGAATCAGTCAGGGTTGGAAGGGATCACAAGGATCAGCCAGTTCCAATGCCCCTGCCATGCCCAGGGACACCCTACCCTAGATCAGGCTGCCCACAGCCTCTGCCAGCCTGGCTGCAAACACCTCCAGGGATGTGGCCCTAACCACCTCCCTGGGCAACCCAGGAGACCTGGCTGGAGGGGAACCTCCTGAAGTTCAACAAGAGCAAGGGTGGGGTCCTGCACCTGCACTGGTACAGCTGAGGAGGTGTCCTGCTGGAGAGCAGCTCCAAGGAGAAGCACCTGGCAGTGGGCAATGTGCCCTCAAGGCCAAGGAATTCACTTGTCTCCTGTGGGGCATGAAGAAGAGTGTGGCCAGCAAGTCGGGAGGCTTTCCTCTCCCTCTACTCTACATTAGTCAAGGCACATCTGGAGTTTTGGAGCCAGTTCTGTGCTCTCCCCAGTTCAAGAGAAACAGGGAACTACTAGAGAGAGTCCAGGGGAGGCTGGAAAGCTGCTGAGGGGCCTGAAGCATCTCTGTGAGGAGGAAAGGCTGAGAGCCCTGGGGCTGTGGAGCCTGGAGAAAGCAGCCTGAGATGGGATCTGCTCAATGCTCAGTAAGAACTAAAAGGTGGGAGGCAAGAGGCTGGGGTCAGACTCTTGTCAGTGGTGCCCAAGGAGAGCACAAGGGGCAATGGACACAAACTGGAACCCAGGAGGTTCCACCTGAAACTTCTCTGGTGTGAGGGTGCTGGAGCCCTACCCCAGGCTGCCCTGAGAGGTTGTGGAATCCACTTCTGTGGAGAGATTCCAAACCCCCCTGGGCACTGTGATGCTGGGCAAGCTACTGTGGGTGACTCTTCTTTAGCAGAGGGGTTGGACTGGCTGATTTCCAGAGGTCTCTTCCAACCCAAACCGTGCTGGAATTCTGTCAAATTCTGTGTAATGTTTTTACTAGTGTTGGTCTATGAATAACAACAACAACAACTGCTGACTTCCTTCAGAAATTTGGGGAAGTCAGACCCCAGATTTGCCCTCGTGGGACCAGCTGCTGTGGGTGCCCCTGCTTTAGCAGAGGGGGTTGGACTGGGCTGATCCCCAGTGGTCCCTCCCAAGCCCACCATGCTGCTATTTTGCTTAGGAGAACCCAAAGCACCTGTTGGTGATCTTTGAGCTGAGAAACCACCGCTGCAGACAGGCACAACGTGCCAGTTAGTCCTGTTGTCCTCTGGGATGGGTGGGAAAAGGGCCAGGCTGGCTTGGCTGGATTTTGGAGGCATTTCAGTGAGTTAATGTGTCACTTGTGCTGCTCTGGGGTGAAAGCAGAAAACAAAAACCAAAGGCTCCACATGGCTGCTTTCATTTCTCCAAGGGAAAGGGGAAAAAAAAAAAAAAAGAAACTATGAAAGGGAGAAAAAAAAAATAAAGCAAGCTGAGAAAGACTCAAACCTGGTTGGTCTTTGCACACCCAGCCCTCATGGGAAGGTTAAAGCTTGGCTGAACCCAAGAACCTCCAGACATGAACCTTCCCAACCCCATATTTATAGAAAAAGGCTTTGAAGCAGTTAAGGAACCCAAAGCTTGAGCAGAGGAGACCCTCAGCCCCATGCACGAGGGCTAATGAAGCAGCAGGGCTTGGGCACAGGACAAACCACCCTCTGCAGGTCTGCAGCTGATGATTAACCTATTTTCTGGAGGTCTCTTGGTGAATGGAACAGAACAAGGAGGCTGTTGAGAAGGCAGCCAACCATGCAGCAGCAAGGCCACTGCTTCCCAGCTACCCTCACCAGGCATTTCTTTTTTCCCACCCTGGCTTTTGTGGACTCCAAGGTTGCCTTCCCCAGCAGAACGATGCTGTGGGAATTTGTGTGCTGTTAGACATCACCAGTCAGGGTTGGAAGAGACCACAAGGATCAGCCAGTCCCAACCCACCTGCCATGCCCAGGGACATCCTACCCTAGATCAGGCTGCCCACAGCCTCTGCCAGCCTGGCCAAAAACACCTCCAGGGATCTGGCCCCAAACACCTCCCTCAGCAACCCATTCCAGGCTCTCACCACTCTCATTGTTTATGCTGAGGGTGGTGAGAGCCTGTCCCAGGTTGCCCAGAGAGGTGGCAGATGCCCCAGCCCTGGCACCATTGCAGCTCAGGTTGTTTGGGGGCCTGAGCAACCTGCTCTAGCTGCAGATGTCCCTTCTGTTCCATGTGCTGCACCCTCTAAACCACTTCATCTCCTTCCTTTCATCTTCTCCTCACCTCCAGTCTGAATCTCCCCACCTCCAGCTTTGCTCCATTCCCCCTAGTCCTGTCACTCCCTGATATCCTCAGCTTTTTTGTAGGCTCCCTTCAGATGCTGGAAGGCCACAAGAAGGTCACCTGGGAGCCTCCTCTTCTCCAGCCTGCACAGCCCCAACTCTTTCAGCCTGTCCTCACAGCAGAGGTGCTGCAGCCCTCTGAGCATCCTCCTGGCCCTTCTCTGGACATGCTCCAGCATGTGGACATGCTCCAGATCAAGACCACTCCCGACTCAACTTGGTGTCACCTGCAAACTGACTGAAGGTGCCTCAATCCCCTCATCCAGCTCACTGATTAAAAGTCATCAGACATTTATTAGTAATGATGTTCTCTCTTTTTCTTTTTAATTATTCCTTGGAGGCTATGAGGGAGCTAAACTTGAAGAGACAAAACTCCTCTGGGACTAGCAGCGAAAGGATGACCCAGCATCACCCAACCCTTCCACCCAGGCTTTTCATGGCCCACGTTACTTCAACCCCAAGACTTCTGACTTGCTCACCTGTGAGGCTGGCATGGTTGCAAAACAGCTGAGCAGGCTGCCAGGAGGCTTGAGGGAACAACCAGGCTTTGACAAAGGCTAATTGCAGAGGTGATGCAGGCAGGTCCCTGCAGCCCAGCTCCCAAGCAGCCTCACTTCTCCTTTCTGTGACTCACCCCAAGGTCATGCCCACAGGGGACCAAAGGGGTTGAGAACAAAATGCTCCAGTGCAGAACCAAATAGCTCCTCAGGGAAATCTGGGTGCACACAAAAGCCTCCTTTGGCCCTTCCTCCCTACCCTCTGCAGGGCTGTGCTTGCTCATGGAATCATTTAGGTGGGGGGAACGACCTCACAGCTCGTGGAGTCCCAAACTTAAACCACTAAACCATGCTCCTCACAACCACAGCTCCACAGCTTTAAAACCCCTCCAGGGATGGGGACTCCACCACTGCCCTGGGCAGCCCCAGGCAGGCCTTGACAACCATCAAGGGGAAAAAATTGTTCCTTGTGTCCAACCTAAACCTCTCCTGGGGCAACTTGAGGCTGTTTCCTCTTCTCCAACATCTCCAACTGAGACCTTTCAGGTCATCCAGCTTAGCCATTTCCTAACTCTACCAAGGCTGGTGCTAATCCTTGTCCCTCAGCACCACAGCTCTGCAGCTTTTAAGCCCCTCCAGGGATAGGGATTCAACAACCTCCCCAGGCACCCTGGGCCAGTGCTTGAGAATCCTTTCAGGGAAGAAGTTTCTTCTAATGTCCAACCTAAACCTCCCCTGGGGCAACTTGAGTGGGACATTTCTGCTTGTTCTGTCACTTGTTCCAGGACAGGCCTTAGTGCCATTGGCTAGGGCTGGGTGCTAGGTTGGACTGGATGAGCTTGGAGTTCTCTTCTAACCTGGCTGATTCGATTCTATTCTATTCTATTCTATTCTATTCTATTCTATTCTATTCTATTCTATTCTATTCTATTCTATTCTATTCTATTCTATTCTATTCTATTCTATTCTATTCTATCCTATTGTATCCTTCAAGGGGCAGAAATTGTTCCTTGTGTCCAACCTAAACCAAAAGAACAACTTCTGGATGTTCCCTCAGGAAAAAGCCAAGTGCAGCTTTAGTGGTCTTGTCTCCAAACCCAGCGGAAGGAAGGAAGGAAGGGANTTGGTTCCTCCTCCATCTGCTTCAAGGCATGAGGCTGCAGGAGGGGAGGAGCAAGCAGGGATTCCCAAGGCCAAGCAGAGCCTGCTGAAGGCTCAAATGGTGTGGAACAAAATCTCTTCCCCTCCATCTGCTCTGTGACTCTGCTGAGTCATCCCAAGCACACCAGGCTGGGTGCCTGCTGCCAACCAGGTCAGTGCTGTCCTGCTCTCACTGCCGTCCGTTGGAGAAGGGCTCAGAGACTGGAAGGCTTTAGCAGCACTAACTGCTGCTGCTGCTTTGGCTTTGGCAGGGCTTCCCCCAGCTTCCCCAAGTCCCAGCTCTGCAGATCCCCAACTCCTAGAAGGTTCCCCCTCACATCCAATCTGAATCTCCCCAGGATGGAGGATGGAGCAAAGCTGGAAGAGGAGGCTCCCAGGTGACCTCACTGTGGCCTTACAGTATCTGAAGGACACCTACAAAAAAGCTGAGGAGGGACTTTTGAGGCTCTCAGGGAGTGACAGGACTAGGGGGAATGGAGCAAAGCTGGAGGTGGGGAGATTCAGACTGGATGTGAGGAGGAAGTTGTTGAGCATGAGAGTGGTGAGAACCTGGAATGAGTTGCCCAGGGAAGGTGTTTGGGGCCAGATCCCTGGAGGTGTTTTTGGCCAGGCTGGCTGAGGCTGTGGGCAGCCTGATCTAGGGTAGGGTGTCCCTGGGCATGGCAGGGGGGTTGGAACTGGCTGACCCTTGTGGTCCCTTCCAACCCTGACTGATTCTATGATTCTGTGACAGCCTAAAAAGTCCCTCCCCAGCTTTTTTTCTAGGTCCCCTTCCTTCAGGCCACAATAAGGTCACCTGGGAGCCTCTTCTTCTTCTAACATCCAACTTAAACCTCCCCTCCTCAGTGCAACCTGAGGCTATTTCCTCTGGTCCAAGCCCTCCCCAGGCTGGTGTATTTGCGTGCTGCTGCTGCTGCAACCACCACCCCTTGGCCTGTCAGGCTTCCACCTCCAGCCCAGCCCAGCCACCAGCACTGCTTTATTGCTTTGCTAACCCAGCCTGAGGAGCAGCCAAGCCTCTGTGGAGCCCCCAGTGTGTGTCTTCTCCTCTCAGCCATCCCCTTCCCCGCGCTCGGTTTCCACAGCAACTGTTTTCTCAGCCACTCTGCTGCTTTGCTTTTGGGAAGACACCAGGGCTGCTGCACTCCACCAAAATTAAAAACCCAGCAGGCAGACAAATAAAGCCACACAGAAGTGACCAGCAGAGCTGCACCACCACAGGCACCAGAGGGGGATGGTTTGGCTGCTGCTGCTGCTGCTGCGTCCCAACCAGTGTTTGCAGGCTTGCCTGACTCCTCAGCTCACACAGGAGGACCAGGCTGGAGTGGCCAAGAGGGTCAAGGGGATCCTGGGGTGTATGAAGAAGAGTGTGGCCAGCAGATCCAGGGAGGTTCTCCTCCCCCTCTATTCTGCCCTGCTGTGACCTCAGCTTGAGCACTGCCTTCGGTTTTGGGCTCCCCAGTTGAAGAGGGTCAGGGATCTGCTGGAGAGGGACCAGGGGAGGGCTATGAGGATGCTGAGGGGACTGCAGCACTGCCTGGGGAGGAGAGGCTGGGTTCAAATTGGCAGAGGGGAGATTTGAACAGGATGTTAGGAGGAAGTTCTTCACAGTGAGGGTGGCGAGGCACTGGAACAGGTTGCCCAGGGAGGTTGTGGCTGCTCCCTCCCTGGAGGTGTTCAAGGCCAGGCTGGATGAGGTCTTGAGCAACCTGATCTAGTGGGAGGTGTCCCTGCCTATGGCACAGGGGGGTTGGAATTGGATGATCTTTAAAGTCTCTTCCAACCTAAACCATTCTATGATTCTATGACCTGAGACTGCTTAGTCTGGAGAAGAGAAGACTGAGAGGAGATTGAATCAATATTTATAAATATCTGAGGGCTGGGGGTCAGGAGGTGGGGGGACACTGGAGCAGGCTGCCCAGGGAGGTTGGGGATGCCCCCTCCCTGGAGGTTTCAAGGTGCAGGCAAGCTGGTCTAGCAGAAGGTGTCCCTGCCCATGGCAGGGGGCTCAGAGCTAGATAATCTTCCCAGATCCTCTTCCAACCCAAACCATTCTGTGATCCCATGGAATGCTCCTCAGCAGCAGCAGCAAAGGCAACAAGCAGCCATGGCCTTCCTCCCCCTCCTGCCTCTCCTGCCAGCCCAGGCAGGCGTGGAGGAGCTGGGAACTGATCTGCTTGCAAAGCCAAAGCAGTGTTAAACAAAAGCTTGGGATGAAGCCAAAGGGATGTTGGTTGTGTTGTTTTTTCTTCTCCCCTCTCCCCGACGTGCAGCAGGACACAGCAGCCAAAGCTCCAGCAGCGGCGCAGGGCTGAGCGGTGCAGGAGCAGGTGGGAGACTCCCTCCTGCACAAAGCCTCGAAGAGGGACAACTCTTGCTCCTCTGTCTCCTTTCAGGCACTGGGACAGGCTGCCCAGGGAGGTGGCTGAGTCACCACGCCTGGAAGTGTCTAAGAAACGTGTGGACGTGGCACTTCAGGGCACGGTTTAGAGGTGGAAGCGGTGCTGGGTTGATGGTTGGACTTGATGACCTCTTCCAGCTGAAACGATTCTATGATCACAAACTGGCTGAGGTTGGAAGGGACCCTGAAAGATCAGCCAGTTCTAACCCCACCCTGCTATGGGCAGGGGCACCTCCCACTAGAACAGGTTGCTCAAAGCCTCCTCCAGCCTGGGCTTAAGCACTCACATGGATGGAGCATCCCCAGCTTCCCTGGGCAGCCTGTTCCAGTGTCTCACCACCCTCAGAGTGAAGCACTTCTTCCTTAGGTCCAGCCTAAACCCACTCTCCTCCAGTTTCAAACCATTATCCTTTGGCCCATCACTAAAAGCCTTTACCAAAAAAACCCTCCCCAGCTCTCCTGCAGCCTCTTCAAGGTACTGGAAGATGCTCTAAAGCCTACCCAGAGCCTTCCCTTCTCCAGGCTGAACAGCCCCAGCTCCATCAGCCTGGCATTGCAGGAGAGGTGCTCCAGCCCTCTGCTTATCTCTCTGTCCTTCTTTGAGGTCTTCTGGCCAACAGAAACTGCTGTGAAGCTCTACTGCTCATTAGGTTATGGGATCCTGAAGGCTTGGTGAGGAGGGAGGAATCTCCCCAGCTTAGGTGATCCCAAACATCCTCACAGCACCTCCTGCACCATGACCTCCACCTTGGTTTTGCTGCTGGTTAACTTTGGAGGACAAGCAGCATCCACTTAAGTTGCTCCACCAGAGAATCTGGTTTTAGAGGAGAATATCCAGATGTTCATAGAATCATAGAATGGGTTAGGTTGGAAGGGAGCTCAAAGCTCAGCCAGTTCCAACTCCCCTGTGCAGGGACACCTTCCCCTAGATCAGGTCACTCAAGGACTCATCCAACCTGGCCTTGAACACCTCCAGAGAGGTTGTGGAGCACAGAAGCACAGAATGGGATCTTTGATCACATTGGATGATTCTGTGCTCCACAATCTCCCTGTGCCAGTGTCTCACCAACCTCACTGCAAACAACTTCCTCCTAACATCCAGTTTAAATCTCCCCTCTGCCAGTTTGAACCCATTCCCCCTCATCCTGTCATTACAAGACCTTGTGAACAGTCCCTCCCCAGCCTTCCTGTAGGCCCCCTTCAGATACTGGAAGGTTGCTCTAAGGTCTCCTCAAAGCCTTCTCTTCTCCAGGCTGAAAAGTCCCAACTCTCTCAGCCTGTCCTCATAGCAGAGATGCTGCAGCCCTCTGAGAATCTTTGTGGCCCTCCTCTGGACTCTCTCCAGCAGTTCCATGTCCTTCTTGTGCTGGAGGCTCCAGAGCTGCAGACAGTGCTGCAGGTGGGGTGTGAGGAGAGCAGAGCAAAGGGGCAGAATCCCCTCCCTTGCCCTGCTGCCCACAGCTGCTCTTGCTGCAGCCCAGCACACAGTTGCTGTCTGGGCTGCACTCACACTGCAGCCTCAGCTTGAGCTTCTTGTCCACCCAGACCCCCAGGTCCTGTTCCTCAGGGCTGCTCTCAGCCACTCACCACCCAGCCTGGAGTTGTGCTTGGGATTGCACAAGGTGCTCTGCTGCCTCTCCCTGCCTCCCACCCCGCTCCTGAAGGTCGTTTGATTTCTGCTTATCAGCAATACCCTTCCCCTAACACCCCCAGGAATGCGTCTGCTGCTCGGATCAGCTTTGGATCTCCTTCTCCCCTCCCTCCATCGCAGTCTGCAGCTCCAGGAGCATGTTTGAAGGTTCAGAGCTTCTCCCTGGTGGCATTTGTGTTTCAAACGACTTTCCTCCCAGTGAAAACACATTGCCCTTGAATTGCTGCTGCTGCCTCCCTGGAGAAGACCTCGTTTGCATTTGCTGAGTTTATGGGAGGAAGGAAGGAAGGAAAGGCACCGGTGGCAAACAAACCTGGAGCCCTGGAAGATGCTTTTACTGTCAAAGGAAATAGAAGTGAGCCTAAATCAAGGAAAAGCTTCCCAAAAAATAGGATCTAAAAAGGGAAGCCAACACTTAAAGGGGAGGAAGAGCTTCTAATTGGCTCCTGGGCACCTCCCCTGAGGCTCAGCAAACACAAGCTCACAAAGCCCAAGAGCTCAGGACCACGCTGGGGCTGTCTCACCAGTGACAGCCAGCAGGAGCAGGGGAGGGATCACCCTCCTGGACTGGCCACTGGGGAGGCTACACCTCAAATCCTGAGCTCAGGTTTCAGCTCCTCACTCTGAGAAGGACACTGAGGGGCTGGAGCAGGTCCAGAGAAGGGCAATGAAGCTGCTGAAGGGTCTGGAGAACAGGGCTGGCAAGGAGCAGCTGAAGGACCTGGGCTTGTTGAGCCTGGAGAAGAGGAGGCTGAGGGGAGACCTTGTGGCTCTCTGCAATTCCCTGAATGGAAGCTGGAGCCAAGAGGAGGTTGGTCTCTTCTCCCAAGGAACAAGTAACATAACAAGAGGAAATGCCCTCCAGTTGCCCTGGGAGAGGTTTAGGTTGGAGATGAGGAACAATTTCTTCCCCTTGAGGTTTGCCCAGGCCTGTCCCAGGCTGCCCAGAGCAAAGGCGGAGTCCCCACCCCTTGGAGGGGTTTCAAAGCCATGGAGCTGTGGTGCTGAGGACCATGGTTTGGTGGTGCCCTGGCAGTGCTGGGCTCATGGTTGGCCTCAGTAGTCTTAGAGGTCTCTTGCAATCAAACCCATTCGGTGAGTCTCTACCCAGCCTCTTTGCCTGAGGCTGTAGGAGCCTCCTGGCCACCAACCCAGCCAAGCAGCCCAGCAGCTCAGGAGGAGAGCCACCAGCCCACCTGGGAAACCAGGACCTCTCTGCTGAAAAAGAAAAGCTCCCCACGACAGGGAGGTTGCCCAGGGAGGTTGTGGCTGCTCCCTCCCTGGAGGTGTTCAAGGCCAGCCTGGATGAGTCCTTCAGAGACCTGTTCCAGTGGGAGGTGTCCCTGCCTGTGGCACAGGGGGGTTGGAACTGGCTGAGCTTTGAGGTCCCTTCCAGTCTAAACCATTCTATGATTCTATGACAGGCAACCTAAAGCACCCAGAGCTGCCCATCAGCCAGAGCTCAGCCACCAGCCCTCTCTGCTGTCACCACCACCACTCATTCCTCTGGCTCCTTGTCACCCCTTGGAGCTCCTGCTGGTTCAGCAGAGGAGCCTGCTGCTATCAGCCAGGGATGAAAAGAGGCCTGGGGGGGGTGGGGGGGGAAGCAGTGATTATCTCTAGGGAGCCCAGCAAAAAAGCTCCAAGCAAATCCAGATGGCCCTGCTGGGACTATCAGGCAGGAGATGAAAGGAGCCAAGGTTTTAGCAGCTTCCAGTTTGGCTTGAAAAGGGAGCAATTAATCTTTTTCTCTTTCTTTTTTTTTTTTTTTTTTTTCTTTTTTTTCTTAAGGGTAGAGGATGAAAAGAGGAAAAGGAAAAATTATGTTTTAAAAAAAAACCTCCTGCCCATTGCCATGGAGATGTAAAAAGTCAGTCAGGATTAATGAGCACCAGGGAAAAATAAAAAATAAAAAAAAAAAGCATGAAATGAGATCTCCTGAACTTCCTCCTGGTTTCTCCTAGAGGAGTTAACCCTCCTTTGGCACCAGGCGTGACCAGCAGGGTTTGCCACACCAGGGAGCTGTCATGCTGCAAGAGGAGGAGGAAGAGGACACCCAGAGTGGCCTTTGCAAAGATGATGCTGATGCTCAGCAGGTGGCAATGTGCTTGCTGGGGACCACGGAAGGGCTGGAGGTGGAAGGGACCTCAAAGGTCAGCTAGTCCCAAGCCCATGTAGTGATGGCACAAGCAGCGTGGCACAGAGCAAAATCATGCAAAGATCATCATTTGCAAAGATGATGCCTCCAAGTGCCAGCTTCTGCTGGGCTGCTCGAGCTGCAGGGCTCAGCAGGTGGCAAGGTACCTGCTGGAGACCACGGAAGGGCTGGAAGTGGAAGGGACCTCAAAGGTCAGCTAGTCCCAAGCCCATGTAATGATGGCACAAGCAGCGTGGCACAGAGCAAAATCATGCAAAGATGATGCCTCCAAGTGCCAGATTCTGCTGGGCAGCAGTGCTCAGCAGGTGGCAATGTGCTTGCTGGGGACCATAGAAGGGCTGGAGTTGGAAGGGACCTCAAAGGTCAGCTAGTCCCAAGCTCATGTAGTGATGGCACAAGCAGCGTGGCACAGAGCAAAATCATGCAAAGATCATCATTTGCAAAGATGATGCCTCCAGGTGCCAGCTTCTGCTGGGCTGCTTGGGCTGCAGTGCTCAGCAGGTGGCAAGGTGCCTGCTGGGGACCACAGGAGGGCTGGAGTTGGAAGGGACTTCAAAGGTCAGCTAGTCCCAAGCCCACGTGGTGATGGCACAAACAGTGTGGCACAGAGCAAAATCATGCCAAGATCATCAGTTGCAAAGATGATGCCTCCAAGTGCCAGCTTCTGCTGGGCTGCAGTGCTCAGCAGGTGGCAATGTGCCTGTTGGGGACCATGGAAAGGCTGGAGTTGGAAGGGACTTCAAAGGTCAGCTAGTCCCAAGAACATGTAGTGATGGCACAAGCAGTATGGCACAGAGCAAAATCATGGAATGGTTTGGGTTGGGTTGGAAAGGACTTTTCAAGCTCATCCAGTCCAACCCCTCTGCAGGCAGCAGGGACACCTGCAGCTAAAGCAGGTTGCTCAAGAGCACCAAACAACCTGAGCTGCAATGGTTCCAGCATCTCCCACCTCCCTGGGCAACCTGGGACAGGCTTTCACCACCCTTATGGTACCAAACCCTCTCCCTTCTCTCCAGTCTCAGTCTCCCTCTATGAGTCCAAACCTCTTGTCCTGTCACAGCAGGCCCTGCTCAAAACTCTGTCCCCAGCTTTCTGATTGTTCCCTTTACTCACTCAAGGCCACCAGAAGGTGTCCCTGGAGTCTTCTCTTCTCACCACCTTCACTGGAAAGTTGTTTTTTTTTCCCACTTCTTTCCATTCTGAATCTTTCCAGTCTGAATCTCCCTCTTCCAGTTCAAACCATCGCCCCCTTGGACTGTCACAACAGGCCCTGCTCAGAAGTGAGTCCTCAGCTTCCTCTGGACACTTCAGCAGGTCAAGGGAGGTGATTCCATCCCTCTGCTCTTCTAAGACCCCACCTGGAGCACAGCATCCAGCTCTGGAGCCTCCAATCATGGGAAGGACATGGATCTGGTGGAGAGGGTCCAGAGGAGGTCACAATGATGAGAAGAGGTCTGGAGGACCTCCACTATGGGGACAGACTGAGAGAGCTGGGGTGGTCCAGCCTGGAGAAGAGAAGGCTCTGAGAAGACCTCAGAGTGACCTATCAGGAGCTACAGGAGAGCTGGGAAGGGACTTTTCATAAGGGCCTGTGGTGACAGGACAAGGGGCAGTGACTTGAAACTAGGGCAGGGTAGGTTTAGGTTGGACATGAGGAAGAAGTTCTTTACTCTGAGGGTGGTGAAACACTGGAATGGGATGCTCAGAGAAGCTGTGGACTCCTCATCCCTGGAAGTGTTTAAGCCCAGGCTGGAGGAGGCTTTGAGCAACCTGTTCTAGTGGGAGATGTCCCTGCCCATGGCAGGGGAGGGTTGGAACTAGATGATCTTTAAGGGTCTCTTCCAACTCAAACCATTCTATGATTCATAACCCAGCAGCAACCCTGGAGAGGCCACACTGAGAAAACTCTGCCCACTGCTGGACTCCCCAGTTCAAGGACAGGGACTTGCTGGAGAGGGCACAGGAAAGGGCTGCAAAGATGCTGTGGGGACTGTGAGGAGGAAAGGCTGAGAGGGACTGTGAGGAGGAAAGGCTGAGAGAATTGGAGATGCTTAGCCTGGAGGAGAGCAGCCTGAGGGGGATCTCATCAGTGCTGATCAATCCTTCAGGGGTGGTGCCAGCAGCATGGCCCCAGGCTTTGTGCAGTGGTGCCCAGGGACAGGGCAAGGGGGAGCAGGCACAAACTTGGGCATGAGAAGTTCCTTCTGAACGTGAGGAGGAACTTCTTTAATTTAAGAGCAAAGGAGCACTGGCACAGTCTGCCCAGAGAGGTGATGGAGTCTGTTTCTCTGGAGACATTCCAAACCCACATGGTGGATGTGTTCCTGTGTGACCTCCTCTAGGTGACCCTGCTTTAGCAGGGGGTTTGGACTCAATGACCTGCAGAGGTTCCCTCCCAAACCCCTAGCAGCCTGAGAACGTGCTGCAGCCCTGTCACACCACCAGCAGCCAGCAGCTATCTCCTCTCATCTCAAAGAGCAGCCACACCAGATCGTTCCAGCAGCTGGATCAAAGGAGCAGACCCAGGTTCCCGAGCAGCATCCAAGACAACAGCTCCCCTGCTACAGCTAAAAATAAAGCCCTGTGGGAAAAGCACTCAGGCCCTTGAGAGAAAGATAAGGTCCCCACTTCTTCACTTCACTGCTTCTCCAGTCCTGTCCAGAACCTTCCACATCCATCCAGACACACACACACATTTTTAACTCCAGTTTAGCTCCCCCCACCCCAGGCCAAAAGCATCACACAACCTACACTGGGTGAGCAAAACCAACTCAAGGGCCCTTGGCTGCTCCCCTCCAACCCTTTTGCACCAGAAAGGTTTCGTTTTGGAGACACCTCAATGCTTTTGGATCATCTCTGGAAGTGTTCAAGGTCAGGCTGGATGGGGCTTTGGGCAGCCTGAGCTGGCAGAAGCTGGCTCATGGCAGAAGGGTTACAACTAGGATGATCTTTAACTCCTCACAGAATCACTTGGGGTGGAAAAAGACTTTAAGATGATGGAGTCCAACCCCTGACCCAGCACTGCCAGGACACCACTAAACCACAGCCCTCAGCACCACACCTCCGTGGCTTTGAGAGACCTCCACAGATGGGGACTCCACCACTGCCTTGGGCTGCCTGGGACAGACCTTGGCAACCCTCAAGGGGCAGAAATTGTTCCTCTCATCCAGCCTAAACCTCCCTAGGGCAACTTGAGGCCGTTTCATCTTTGCCCTGTCACTTGGTCCTTGGTAGAAGAGAGGCAGAAGGTCTCCCCCTCCTTTTCTCCAGGCTCAACAACCCACTGGTCCCTCAACTGCTCCTCACCAGCCCTGTTCTCCAGACCCTTCAGCAGCTTTGTTGCTCCTCTCTGGACCTGCTCCAGCCTCTCAATGTCCTACTTGGAGTCAGAAGACCAGAACTGACCCCAGGATTCAAGCTGTGGCCTGACCAGTGCCCAGCTCACGTGGACAATCCTTGCCCTGGTCCTGCTGACCACACCACTGCTAAGCCAAGCCAGGATGCTGGTGGCTTTCTTGGCCACCTGGGCACACACTGGCTCATCTCCAGCTGCTGTCAACCAACCCCTCAGGTCCTTTCCTGCCAGGCAGCTTTCCAGCCCCTGAATCTTTTATGATCTTCTAAGCCAAACCATTCTGTGACTCGATCATTTTTAAGCCACCAGCTCAGATTTATGAGGTCCTCCCACACACATCAGCTGAGGAACCCACCTTAGGTGGTGACTTTAATAGGACTCAAAGTTAAACAAGCTTTGGTGCACATCCTGCCTGAGCAAAGAGTCCAAAGAGGGCAGATGTGAAGGCATCAGAGAACCTGTTTCAAGGGCAAGTTTGCAGACAAGCATTCCATGAATGCAAGTAGCTACGGTTAATTATCAACTGGCTCAGCAGAAAGCTGTGGACATGGAAATTTGGGTTCTTGTGTGGTCAAGAGAAGAGCTGCAACAACAACTCAGCTTTTCAGAGAGGTGAGGGCAGTGCCTTCCCTCTGAGCCTCCACTGGGGTTCAACAGATCAATCTCATCGCTTCCTATCTGGGTCAGGGTCTCATTTTTGGCTCCAAACACATCCCCTAGGCCTAAGCCCTCCATTAAGGAGCTCCTCAAAAGCTTCACCACAAGGATTTCCTAAGTGGAGGTGGTGCAAGAACTCTCAGCTTTCCACGGGAAGCACCAGACTGCCATATTCCTGCTTCAGTCCATAATAATCACAAACTGTTATGAATACCCACCCTGACAGACCTCCATCCCATAATCACCTGATGCTTTGCATATCTCAGTGCTGGGCAAACTGCTCCAGCTGGCACCAGCAAGCACTTGCAGCACCCTTGGTGTGTGCTGACCTGGAGTCACCTCCAGACCGGTGCTAAGCAGGTCCAGGAGACCACCTCCTCCCCACTGAGATTCCAGAGGTGCAGTTAGGTGGTAGGAGAAGTTAACTAAAGACACTGAGGACTAAAAATGGAGAGCTGAGCCCTCCATTAAGCTCCCCAAAAGCTTCACCACAAGGATTTCCTAAGTGGAGGCGGTGCAAGAGCTCTCAGCTTTCCACGGGAAGCACCAGGCTGCCACATTCCTGCTTCAGTCCATAAAAATCACAAACTCTTATGAAAACCCACCCTGACAGGCCTCCATCCCATAATTACCTGATGCTTTGCATATCTCAGTGCTGGGCAAACTGCTCCAGCTGGCACCAGCAAGCACCTGCAGCACCTTTGGTGTGTGCCGATCTGGAGTCACCTCCAGACCGGTGCTAAGCAGGCCCAGGAGACCACCTCCTCCCCACTGAGATTCCAGAGGTGCAGTTAGGTGGTAGGAGAAGTTCAACTAAAGACACTGGGGACTAAAACTGGAGAGCTGGGTGGAGAGGAAGTTTATAAGGTTTAACAAGGGCAAGTGGAGGGTTCCTGCATCTGGGAAGGAATAATCCCCTGCACCGGCACAGGTGAGAGGGGGACCTGCTGGAAAGCAGCTCCAAGGAGAAGGACCTGGCAATGCTGGAGAGGGAGTGAAAGCTCACCATGAGTCACAAATGTGCCCTCATGGGGAAGAGGGACAATGTTCTCCTGGGGACATGAAGAAGAATGTAACCAGCAGGTTGAAAGAGGCTCTCTTCCCCCTCTGCTCTGCACCACTGAGGCAACAGCTGAAGTACTGCATCCAGTTCTGGGCTCCCCAGCTCCAGAGAGAAAGGAAACTACTGGAGAGAATCCAGGGGAGGCTACAAAGATGCTGAGGGGCCTGGAGCATCTCCCTGAGGAGGAAAGGCTGAGAGCCCTGGGGCTGCTGAGCCTGGAGAAGAGCAGACCCAGAAGGGAGCTGCTCAGTGCTCACCAAGAGCTAAGTCGCCTATGGAGTACAACAGGATGGGGCCAGACTCTTGTCAGTGGTGCCCAGGGACAGCACAAGGGGCAATGGGCACAAACTGGAACCCAGGAGGTTCCAGCTGAACAGGAGGAGAAACTTCTCTGGTGTGAGGGTGCTGGAGCCCTGTCCCAGACTGCCCTGAGAGGTTGTAGAGTCTCCTTGTGTAGAGAGATTCCAAACCCCCCTGAGCATTGTGATGCTGGGCAAGCTGCTGTGGGTGCCTCTGCTTTAGCCTGGATGATCTCCAGAGGTCCCTTCCAACCTGCACCATGCTGGGATCCTGTCACTGTACCAACTTAAAGCTTTGACTGAGCAAAAAGTTTTCCTTCAGCTAAAAAAAGGAGACCAAAAAAAAAAAAAAAAAAAAAAAAA
>VWZI01023071.1:1770-15932 GCA_013396835.1 Psilopogon haemacephalus
CGAGCGGGGGGCGGCCTGAGAACGGGGAGACCGAGGTGGGGGCGGCTTGGGCACCGGGAGACCGAGCTGGGGGCACCGTGGGCACCGAGAGACGGAGCTGGGGGCAGCCTGGGCACCGGGAGACGGAGCTGGGGGCACCGTGGGAACCGATAGATGGAGCTGGGGGCAGCCTGGGCACCGGGAGACCGAGCTGAGGGCACCGTGGGCACCGGGAGACGGAGCTGGGGGCAGCCTGTGTGGTAGTGCTGGGCTGCTGCTGGCTCTGTGCACGGTGCAGGAGGGTTGGGGGCAGCCCTGGTGGAGCTGTCGCAGCAAGCAGCCAGCCTGGGGGAGCCTGGGCAGGGAGCCTCAACTTAAGAGAGAGATGTTGAGGTGCTGGAAGGTGCCCAGAGAAGGGCAGCAAGGCTGGGGAGGGGCCTGGAGCACAGCCCCAAGAGGAGAGGCTGAGGGAGCTGGGGGTGTGCAGCCTGCAGAAGAGGAGGCTCAGGGCAGAGCTCATTGCTCTCTGCAGCTCCCTGCAGGGAGGTTGTGGCCAGCTGGGTTGGGCTCTGCTGCCAGGCAGCCAGGGACAGAAGGAGGGGATAGAGGCTCAAGCTGTGGCAGGGCAGGGTCAGGCTGGATGTTAGGAGGAAGTTGTTGGCAGAGAGAGAGATTGGCACTGGGATGGGCTGCCCAGGGAGGTGGTGGAGTCCCCATCCCTGGAGGTGTTCAGGACAAGCTTGGGTGGGACACTTAGTGCCATGGATAGGTTGGGTTGGATGAGGTTGGAGCTCTCTTGGGATTGGACTGGCATTGGGATGGGCTGCCCAGGGAGGTGGTGGAGTCCCCATCCCTGGAGGTGTTCAGGACAAGCCTGGATGGGCACTGGGTGCCATGGGATAGGGCTGGGGGAGAGGTTGGGCTAGATGAGCTTGGAGGTCTCCTCCAAGCTGGCTGATTCTGTGACTAAGGCAGGAAGGGGCCATGGCAGACAGCACAGGCTTTGACCAGCATACACCAAGCCTCTTTCTCTGCTGTCCTGCTTGCCCCATGAAGCTTCCCCAGCTGCCATGGGCCGGGAGGCAAAGAACTGTGGGGAGCAGCAAGGCCCTGGGCAAACCCCTTCTGGGCCACCTGGTGCTGCCCCCAGCACCCTGGGGTGGGCTGAGCTGCTCCAGCTGTGCCCAGCAGCCTCCTGCACATCCCTTCAGGGACAGCACAGCCCAGAGCTGCCAGCATCAAACCAGTCCTCACTGGCCCTGCCTGGCCTGCACCTCTGCTTGGGCCAACCCTGCACCCCCCAGGGCATGGCTTTAGCACTGGCAGCACCACCCCAGCCCCCTCACATGGTGCTGGGGGGGTTTGGTGTCCCTCTAGACCCCTACCACTGCAGACCCCTCACATGGTGCTGGGGGGGTTTGGTGTCCCTCTAGACCCCTACCACTGCACCCCCCTCACATGGTGCTGGGGGGGTTTGGTGTCCCTCTAGACCCCTACCCCTGCACCCCCCTCACATGGTGCTGGGGGGGTTTGGTGTCCCTCTAGACCCCTACCACTGCAGACCCCTCACATGGTTCTGGGGGGGTTTGGTGTCCCTCTAGACCCCTTATTCCCAGCCCCATCTCTCAGGACATGGCTTCCAGGATGTCAGGGGTTGGAAGGGACCCAAAGAGCTCATCGAGTCCAAACTCCCCCCTGCCTTTCCCAGGGCAGGAGCATCCAAATCTAGTTCAGGGAATATCTAGAGGGGTCTCCATGGGGTCTGCCAGGTCACAGTGCACACTGCAAGCTGCACCTCAGCCCTGGGAGACACAAGAATCACTGAATCAGGCAGGCTGGAAGGGACCTCCAACCTCACCCAGCCCAGCCTCTCCTCCAGCCCCATCCCATGGCACTCAGTGCCCATCCAGTCTTGTCTTGGACACCTCCAGGGCTGAGGACTCCACCACCTCCCTGGGCAGCCCATTCCAGTGCCAGTCCAATTCCAAGAGAGCTCCAAGCTCATCCAGCCCAACCTATTCCCATGCCCTATCCATGGCACTCAGTGCCCCATCCTGGCTTGTCTTGAACACCTCCAGGGCTGGGGACTCCACCACCTCCCTGGGCAGCCCATTCCAATGCCAATCTCTCTCTCAGAGGGGGAAGTTGCAGAGCATGAGAGTGGTGAGAGGCTGGAATGGGTTGGCCCTGCAGGGAGGTGTTTGGGGCCAGATCCCTGGAGGTGTTTGGGGCCAGGCTGGCAGAGGCTGTGGGCAGCCTGCTCTAGGGTAGGGTGTCCCTGGGCATGGCAGGGGGCTTGGAGCTGCCTGCTCCTTGTGCTCCCTTCCAGCCCTGCCTGATTCTGGGATTCTCAGCATCTCAGCTCTTCACCTGGGTGGGTGCTGTGCTGGTGTGGCTGCAGGAGCTGCTTTCTTTGGGGTGTCCCTGGCAGTGGTGGCAGGCTGGGCATGGAGCCTCTGCTCTTTTAGATCTCTGACCTTTCTCCAAGGCCTCTGCTCTTTGGGTGGCTCAAAATAAAACACAGCAACGTGCTGAGGCAACAGCCAGGCAGTGCTGTGGGCTGGTGGCCTCAGCTCCACAGAGGAGCTCCACAGAGGTGGTCAGAGGGGCTCCACGGAGGTGGTCAGAGGGGCTCCATGGAGGTGATCAGAGGGGCTCCATGGAGGTGGTCAGAGGGGCTCCACGGAGGTGGTCAGAGGGGCTCCATGGAGGTGATCAGAGTGGCTCCATGGAGGTGGTCAGAGGGGCTCCATGGAGGTGGTCAGAGGGGCTCCACGGAGGTGGTCAGAGGGGCTCCATGGAGGTGGTCAGAGGGGCTCCATGGAGGTGATCAGAGTGGCTCCATGGAGGTGGTCAGAGGGGCTCCATGGAGGTGGTCAGAGGGGCTCCATGGAAGTGGTCAGAGGAGCTCCATGGAAGTGGTCAGAGGTGATCAGAGCACTCCAGAGCTTTTCATCACTCCAGGTCCTGTTCCTCAGGGCTGCTCTCAGCCATTCCCCACCCAGCCTGGAGCTGTGCTTGAGATTGCTCCCAACCAGGTACAGGACCTTACACTTGGCCTCGTTGAATGCCCTGAGGTTGGGCTGGGCACAGCTCTGCAGCCTGTGCAGGTCCCTCTGGATGGATCCTGCCCTCTGGCAGTCTCCTGTGCCACACAGCTTGGTGCCAGCTGCACACTTGCTGAGGTTGCACTGATTCCTCTGCCCATGGCACTGACAGATGTTCCACAGCACTGGTGCCAGCACTGACCCCTGAGGGACACCACTTGGCACTGGTCTGCAGGTGGACATTGTGCCCCTGAGCACCACTCTCTGCCTGCCACCATCCAGCCAATTCCTTACCCAGCAGTGGTCTTCACCTCTCTGGAAACAGCAGAGGCTGAGTAGAGAAGGAAAATCAGTCCTAAAGCTGCCCTGGGCTGCCTTAAGCTGCTGGAAAGAAAGGCTCAGCAGCAAAGTAGTTAGGTGCTGGGGTGTTGGGGCTTGGGTTAGATGCCTGCAAGGATCAGCAGCTGAGTATTAGAGCTCGTGACCTGCTGAAGTGCTGGCAGGATTGGGACCTAAGTACCCAAACCACCATAAGCTGCTTGGTGAAAAGCCCAGCAGAAAGGTCACAGAATAGTGGCACCAGTCAGGGCTGGAAGGGAGCACAAGGATCAGGCAGCTCCAAGCCCCCTGCCATGCCCAGGGACACCCTACCCTAGAGCAGGCTGCCCACAGCCTCTGCCAGCCTGGCCCCAAACACCTCCAGGGATCTGGCCCCAAACACCTCCCTGCAGGGCCAACCCATTCCAGCCTCTCACCACTCTCCTGCTCAACAATTTCCTCCTCCCCTCCAGCCTCAATCTCCTCACCTCCACCTTTGCTCCATCCCCCCCACTCCTGGCACTCCCTCCAAAGTCCCTCCCCAGCTTTTCTGCAGCCCCCTTCAGATCCTGCAAGGCCACCAGAAGGTCCCCTGGGAGCCTCCTCTTGTGCAGCCTGCACAGCCCCAACTCTTTCAGGCTGTGCTCACAGCAGAGCTGCTGCAGCCCTCTGAGCATCCTCGGGGCCCTTCTCTGCACACCTCCAGCATCTCCACATCCCTCTTGGCCCAGGGGCTCCAGCACTGGATGCACTACTCCAGGTGGGCTCTCAGCAGAGCACAGCAGAGGGGGACAATCCCCTCCCTGGCCCTGCTGCCCACACTGCTCCTGTCTGCTGTGGCTGAGCTCCTGCAGCCCTCTGCCAAAAACAGTCCTTGGGGGAGGAGAAGGTAAAAACCACAGAGAATCTCACACACACAAACACACTCCTGGGCAGAGTCTTCCTCTTTCCTCCACCCCTCTGCTGCCAGAGGAAGGCGTTGGAGTTTTTCCAAAGCACCATTCCAGGCTGCCTGGTCCTGCAGCAGCTTTTATTTTGTCCTGACAGGCTCCACTGCCTCATCCTCCTCCCTCAGCTGATCTCCTGCTGAGCTAAAGGAGACTCTGTAGTGGTCTGGGAAGTGCTAAGTACAGCTTCCATTTATAAACTGCCCCAGCCAGCCCTGCCTGGCACTTGCTTTTGCTGCCCTCGTTGGCCCCTCCAGGAGCCTCTTTGAGAGGATCAGTGGAGGATTGTTACTGGGAAGTGCTTGGGCTGGGAGCTGAGGCTGAAGGGAGCAAAACGGTTCCCAGGTGGCACTGGGTGGGAAGGGACCCTCCAGGGTCAAGCATGGCCTGGGTTTGTCCCCCTTACTGCTCAGCAGCTCTGCTGGGCCTCAAAAGCTTCAGCAGCCCTAAGGGAGGACCTCCAGGGGCACTGCCCTGCTCTGACACAAGCAAGGAGCCTCCTGAGGACTCTGCACAGACAGACAGACCCAGGCGGTGTGCAGGTGCCAGCACCTCCCCAGCTCTCAGTGCTGGCACCCTCAGGACAGACATCCAAGCCTGGGCAGGCTGCCCCCAGGCCATGTCCCCAGGGGCCTGACAAAAGAGGAGTGCAACACAGCTCTGCAGAAAGTCTCTCCACAGCTTCACAGCTGGCACCAGGCTGGAAGGGACCCCCGCAAGGGCATCCTGTGCCACCCCCTGCAGGCAGCAGGGACAGCTCCAGCCAGAGCAGGCTGCACAGGGACACAGCCAGGCTGAGCCTCAATGGCTCCAGGGATGGAGCCTCCAGCACCTCCCTGGGCAGCCTGTGCCAGCCTCTCCCCCACCCTCCCTGGGCACAGCTCCCTGCTGATGCCCAACCTAACTCTGCCCTGCTCCAGCTCCAAACCATTGCCCTCAGCCTGTCCCCACAGCCCCTTCTCAGCAGTCCCTCCCCTGCCTGCCTGCAGCTCTTCAACTACAGCTCTGAGGTCTCCCTGAAGCCTTCTGCTATGGGCAGCCTGCTCTAGGGTAGGGTGTCCCTGGGCACGGCAGGGGAGTTGGAACTGGCTGATCCTTGTGCTCCCTTCCAACCCTGACTGATTCTAGGATTCTGCCCATTCTTCAACATGAAAGGTGATGGAGCAGGTGATGAAGCCCCAGATGATGGAGCAGAAAGGATCTGGGGGTCTGTTGTCCCCTGGCTGATTCTCTTAGCTCTTCTGCTACCTTTCTCCAGAGGTCTACAGACCAAGCTTGCCCTGGAGGCTGTCTCAGGGCTCAGTTACCTCCAGCTCCAGAGGACTGCAGCTCTCTGCCCATTCTCCAATGCAGCCCCAGGTGATGGAGCAGGAAGGGTTTGGAGGACTGCAGCTCTCTGCCCNCATTCTTCAACATGAAAGGTGATGGAGCAGGTGATGAAGCCCCAGATGATGGAGCAGAAAGGATCTGGGGGTCTGTTGTCCCCTGGCTGATTCTCTTAGCTCTTCTGCTACCTTTCTCCAGAGGTCTACAGACCAAGCTTGCCCTGGAGGCTGTCTCAGGGCTCAGTTACCTCCAGCTCCAGAGGACTGCAGCTCTCTGCCCATTCTCCAATGCAGCCCCAGGTGATGGAGCAGGAAGGGTTTGGAGGACTGCAGCTCTCTGCCCATTCTCCAGTACATCCCCAGGTGATGAAGCAGAAAGGGTCTGGAGGACTGCAGCTCTCTGCCCATTCTCCAGTGCAGCCTCAGGTGATGGAGCAGGAAGGGTTTGGAGGACTGCAGCTCTCTGCCCATTCTCCAGTGCAGCCCCAGGTGATGAAGCAGAAAGGGTCTGGAGGACTGCAGCTCTCTGCCCATTCTCCAGTGCAGCCCCAGATGATGGAGCAGAAAGGATCTGGGAGTCTGTTTTCCCCTGGCTGATTCTCTTAGCTCTTCTGCTACATTTCCCCAGAGGTCTACAGACCAAGCTTGCCCTGGAGGCTGTCTCAGGGCTCAGTTACCTCCAGCTCCAAAGGACTGCAGCTCTCTGCCCATTCTCCAGTGCAGCCCCAGGTGATGGAGCAGAAAGGGTCTGGAGGACTGCAGCTCTCTGCCCATTCTCCAGTGCAGCCCCAGATGATGGAGCAGAAAGGATCTGGGAGTCTGTTTTCCCCTGGCTGATTCTCTTAGCTCTTCTGCTACCCTTCCCAGTGGTCTGCAGTCCAAGCTTGGCCCGGGATTCTTCCTCCCCCACCCTGCTGCCCACTAATCCTCAGTCTCCTCTTCTTCCCCCTTCAGCTCCTGGTGGTCCCACGTGGAGATGGGTCCCCCCGACCCCATCCTGGGGGTGACAGAAGCCTACAAGCGAGACACCAACTCCAAGAAGATGAACCTGGGCGTGGGAGCCTACCGGGATGACAATGGGAAGCCCTACGTGCTCAGCTGCGTCCGCAAGGTGGGGGTGGGGCTGGCACGGGCAGGAGGGGGGAGGGGGCTCTGAACACACAGACGCCAGTCTGGGTGACCAAGGGACAGCATCCCGCAGCTGAAGCTGCCACAGCAGCTTTAGGAAGCTCTGCAGCCAGGGGAGGGGGAGGGGTGTGCTGGAGAGGGTCCAGGGGAGAGCTGTGAGGATGCTGAGGGGACTGCAGCAGTGGCTGGGGAGGAGAGGCTGAGGGACCTGGGGCTGCTTAGGCTGCAGAGGAGAAGGCTGAGAGGGGATTGGATCAATGTTTTAAGGCCAGGCTGGATGAGGCTGTGGGCAGCCTGAGCTAGGGAGTTGGAACTGGCTGAGCCTTGTGGTCCCTTCCAGCCCACCTCCTGCTTGTGCTGAGGGCTGCAGAGCTGCAGACAGTGCTGCAGGTGGGGTGTGAGGAGAGCAGAGCCAAGGGGCACAATCCCCTCCCTTGCCCTGCTGCCCACAGCTGCTCTTGCTGCAGCTCAGCACAGACTTGCCTGGGGCTGCCCACCCACGTTCCTGCCTTGGCTCCACCAATCCTGGCACCCCCTGGGGGCTGTGGTGGCCAGGTGGGCTCTTGCCCCAGGGTCAAAGCAGGGTTCCATCCTGTGGTGGTTTAAGCAGTTCCCTGCCCCCCAACTTTTTGATATAAATCCAGGCTGGGACTCAGCACACTGGAAGTTGAGAAATGAAGCTTTATATTTATAGCAATGCACAATATCCAAGCAGATATTTGTCAGGCATAACAGAGATTTACAGAGAGATACAGTGAAAAGGTAATACAGAAACACCACAGCCCCTCCCAGAGACCAAAATCCCCAAGAGGGGTAACCAACCACCCCCTACCACCTTTCCTCCCTTCCCCAATCTTATCTCACCCTCTGTTGATGCAGCAGATAGGTGAAGGTAGATGGTCCAGGGGGGTTAGCAGTAGGAAGGAAGTTAGTGGAATTACTCAGAATCAGCTACAAAAGGCAGGACAAAGGAACCATGCAAGAGCTGCCACAGCCCAGAGAGGTCTGAAGCAGTCTGACCTACCTATATTTGGGTTACACTTTTAAAACAATTCTTTTTTTCTTTCTCAGCAAAGCTCTGGGTGCAGTGCCATCCTGTGTTTTCCTCTCTCAGCCAATAGCCTAATTTTTCACCCAAATTCTCCAATTGGTTCAAACCAGCACATCCCAAATGCCCTGCCCTGGGGTGGGTCCTGCCCCTTGAAGGGAAAGCGGCGTGGAGCGAAGCTTTGGGCCAGGTGAAGCAAAGCCACCTCCAGCTGCCTTCCCTGCTGAATTCTCTGCCCTCCTTCCCAGGCAGAGGCCATGATAGCATCCAAGAAGATGGACAAGGAGTACCTGCCCATTGGGGGGCTGGCAGATTTCACCAGGGCGTCGGCAGAGCTGGCTCTGGGGGAGGACAGCGAAGCCTTCAAGAGCGGCCGGGTAAGGAGCCAGCTGGCAGCTTCCTGCTAGCCCCTTCAGGTCCTGCAAGGCCACCAGAAGGTCCCCTGGGAGCCTCCTCTTGTGCAGCCTGCACAGCCCCAACTCTTTCAGGCTGTGCTCACAGCAGAGCTGCTGCAGCCCTCTGAGCATCCTCGGGGCCCTTCTCTGCACACCTCCAGCATCTCCACATCCCTCTTGTCCCAGGGGCTCCAGCACTGGATGCACTACTCCAGGTGGGCTCTCAGCAGAGCACAGCAGAGGGGCACAATCCCCTCCCTGGCCCTGCTGCCCACACTGCTCCCAATGCAGCCCAGCCTCTGCTTGCCTTTCTGCCCTGCAAGTGCACACTGCTGCCTCAGCTTCAGCTTCTCCTCCCCCACCAGCAGCACCCCCAAGTCCCTCTCCTCAGGGCTGCTCTCCAGCCACTCCCTGCCCAGCCTGCATTGCTGCTTGCCATTGCCTCCAGCCAGCTGCAGGACCTTGCCCTTGGCCTTGTTGAACCTCCTGAGGTTGCTCTCCAGCCTGGATTTGTGCTTGGAGAGGCTCTGACCTGGCCAGGAGTGGTAGCTCCCTGACCCCACTGGCTGGAGTCGCTGAGCTGCACCAGTGCCCTCCTCTACTGGGTTTAGGCTAACCCCAGCCCTGAGCTCAGAAAGATCAATAAATACTGGATTCTATCTGGAAGTAAAAAGAGATAAAACTTCAAAAATAGGAGTTACAGAAAATGGGGAAAAAAGGGAACCAAAAAATGCAAGGTAGGAAAAAATGAGAGGTATTAGAGGGGTAAAGGGGGGAAAAAAGGGAACAAAATACCCAAGAGCAGGATGCAACCCCTGGAAAGGGAGTTGAGCCCAAATGCTGAGACAGATGATTTGATGGTGGATGAAGCAGGATTTGGGGGATGAAATGCAGTTAGCTAAGAGTTCCCACAGAATAAATGGTTGTTATCCCCCAGGTGTTGGCTGGAGAGGAGCTGGATGCAGGATTGTGAGGATGAAATGCAGTTAATTAAGAGCCCCAAAGAGTAAATGGTGTTGGTGGTCTGGCAACAGAACAGTGAGGAGCTGGGCAGAAAGGCAGGATCAGAGAGAGAAGAGAAGATGTCCTCACCTTTTATAGCACTCCTGGGCAGGAAGTGGGAGGGGGCTAAACATGACAGCTGGGGGGAAGGTCAGATCACCACCAGGGAGAGCAGTCAGAAGGCTCCAGGTGGGTTTAACCCTTTACACCTCCAGCAGCACCAATGGAAGGGCTCTGGTCTGTGCTTTGGGTGCTGCTGGGGCCACTCTGACTGGGGCCACCTGGGTTGTTGTCCTTGCAGTACGTGACCGTGCAGGGCATCTCCGGCACCGGATCGCTGCGCATTGGAGCCAACTTCTTGGTAAGTCCTTCCTGAGGTGGGTGTGGTGATTTGGCAGTTCCCTGCCCCCTCCCCACCTTTTGGTATAAACCCAGGCTGGGACTCAGAACACTGGAATTTGAGAAATGAAGCTTTATATTTGCAGCTGTGCACAATATCCAAGCAGATATTGACAATGTATAACAGAGATTTACAGAGATATATAATAAAAAGGTAATACAGAAACACCACAGCCCCTCCCAGAGACCAAAATGCCCAAGAGGGGTAGCCAACCACCCCTATCATCTTCCCCCTGCTTCCCCAATCTTGTCTCACCCTCTGTTGATGCAGCAGACAGGAGAAGGTAGATGGGCCGGGGGGGGTTAGCAGTAGGAAAGAAGTTAGTGGAATTACTGAGAATCAGCTACAAAAGGCAGGACAAAGGAACCATGCAAGAAGCAGCCACAGCCCAGAGAGGTCTGAAACCATCTCACTTATCTATATTTGGGTTTGTGGTGGTTTAGCAGTTCCCTGCCCCCCCCACCTTTTGATATAAACCCAGGCTGGGACTCAGTCAGCTGGAAGTTGATAAATGAAGCTTTATATTTACAGCTGTGCACAATGTCCAAGCAGATATTGACAAGGTATAACAGAGATTTACAGAGATATATAATGAAAAGGTAATACAGAAACACCACAGCCCCTCCCAGAGACCAAAATCCCCAAGAGGGGTCTCTGACCACCCCTACCATCTTCCCCCTGCTTCTCCAATCTTATCTCACCACCTGTTGATGCAGCAGATAGGTGAAGGTAGATGGTCCAGGGGGGATTAGCAGTAGGAAAGAAGTTAGTGGAATTACTCAGAAGCAGCTACAAAAGGCAGGACAAAGGAACCATGCAAGAGCAGCCACAGCCCAGAGAGGCCTGAAACCATCTCACTTATCTATATTTGCTTACAACTCTTAAAACATTTTTTTTTCTCAGTAGAGCTGTGAGTGCAGTAGCATCAGCTGTTTTTCTCTCTCAGCCTATAGCCTAATTTCTAATCCACATCCTCCAATTAGTTCAAACCAGCACAGAAGTTAAGGAATGAGGCTTAATATTTACAGCAATCCACAATATCCAAGCAGATATTTACAAGGTATAACAGAGATTTACAGACAGATACAGTGAAAAGGTAATACAGAAACACCACAGCCCCTCCCAGAGACCAAAATCCCCAAGAGGGGTAACCAACCACCCCCTACCACCTTTCCTCCCTTCCCCAGTCTTATCTCACCACCTGTTGATGCTGCAGATAGGCTGAGGTAGATGGGCCAGGGGGGATTAGCAGTAGGAAAGAAGTTAGTAGAATTGTTAAGAATCAGCTACAAAAGGCAGAGACAAAGGAACCATGCAAGGAGCAGCCACAGCCCAGAGAGGTCTGAAGCAGTCTGACTTATCTATGTTTGGGTTACACTTTTAAAACACTTTTTTTTTTTCATTCTTTCTCAGTAAAGCTCTGGGTGAAGTGACATATTCCTCACTATTTCCTAATTTATTTCTCACTCAAATTCTCCAATTAGTTCAAAGCAGCACAACTGGGGAAAAGGAGAGGGAGACCTGAGCCTGAGGCTGAGTTCTGGGGCTGCCAGCCTCTGGGCTGCCTGCATCCAGCTCCAGCTCACTGCAGGCTCCTTTTGCCTCTTTGCCCAGCAACGCTTCTTCAAGGCTGGCCGTGATGTCTACCTCCCCAAACCATCCTGGGGCAACCACACCCCCATCTTCCGGGATGCTGGGATGCAGCTGCAGTCTTACCGCTACTACGACCCCAAGACCTGCAGCTTGGACTTCTCTGGAGCCATGGATGACATTGCAGTGAGTGGCCCTGGAGCAAGGAAGGGGGTGGGGGTGGTGGTGGGGAGTGTCATGCTTCAGGCTAAACGAGCTGCCTCGAAGTTCAGCCAGTCACAGGATGGCAGGGGGCAGAAGGGACTTGCCCCTCCTGCTCAGTTGGTGCCCACCCTGAGCTGCTGCCCCCAGCCCAGCACAGGGGAGTGAGAGGCTAAGGCTGAGGCAGGATCACAGAACCATAGAATCAGTCAGGGTTGGAAGGCACCAGAAGGATCAGGCAGCTCCAAGCCCCCTGCCACGCCCAGGGACACCCTACCCTAGATCATAGCATCCTAGAATGAGTCAGGGTTGGAAGGGAGCACAAGGAGCAGGCAGCTCCAGCCCCCCTGCCATGCCCAGGGACACCCTACCCTAGAGCAGGCTGCCCACAGCCTCTGCCAGCCTGGCCCCAAACACCTCCAGGGCTCTGGCCCCAAACACCTCCCTGCAGGGCCAATCCATTCCAGCCTCTCACCACTCTCCTGCTCAACAACTTCCTCCTCACCTCCAGCCTCAATCTCCTCACCTCCACCTTTGCTCCATTCCCCCCACTCCTGGCACTCCCTCACAGCCTCAAAAGTCCCTCCCCAGCTTTTTTGTAGCCCCCTTCAGTCCTGGAAGGCCACCAGAAGGTCACTCCTCCACCAGGGAGGAGTCAGGAGGACCTGGGCTTAGGTTCAGACTATCCCCAGGAGTCAGAAGGACCTGGGCTCAGGTTCAGGCCACCTCCAGGGGGGAGTCAGGAGGACCTGGGCTGAGGTTCAGACTATCCCCAGGAGTCAGAAGGACCTGGGCTGAGGTTCAGACCACCCCCAGGAGTCAGTAGGACCTGGGCTCAGGTTGAGAGCACCCCCAGGAGTCAGTAGGACCTGTGCTCAGTTTGAGAGCACCCCCAGGGAGGGGTTAAGCCTTTGCAGCGCTGCTGAGCCCAGCTGAAGCTGCGTGGGAGCCGCTGAGGAGGATGCTGAGATGTTGCTCGCTCGCTGATTCCTCTGTCATACCTTCCTCAGAGGATTCCAGAGAAGAGCATCATCCTGCTGCATGCCTGTGCCCACAACCCCACCGGGGTGGACCCCAGGCAGGAGCAGTGGAAGGAGCTGGCAGCTATAGTGAAGGTGAGCAGCAGAAGTCCCCAGGGGTGAAACCACAGCTCCGGGCATGCGCGGGTGGCATCCGCGCCCCTGCTGCGGCCAAAGGAGGTGTCCCCCCCTCCTCCTTGGGAGCCAAGAGGGGCGTCCTGAAGGCAGGAGCCTCTCTTCACTCCCTGCTCTCCTGTCACACTGCCCTCTCTGCTGCCAGAAACGCAACCTGCTGGTCTACTTCGACATGGCCTACCAGGGCTTTGCCAGCGGGGACATCAACCGCGACGCCTGGGCCGTGCGCCACTTCATCCAGCAGGGCATCAACGTCCTCCTCTCCCAGTCCTATGCCAAGAACATGGGGCTGTATGGTGAGTGGGGCAGGGAGGCTGCCAGGGCCTTCCACACTGCTGCCCCCAGGGCTTTCCCAGCCCACCTCTGCCCTGCTGCCTGCCCTTGCTGCATCCCCAGCGTGGGGCAGGGTTGGAAGGGCTTGTCCAGTCCGAGCCCAGTCCGGTCCGAGCCCACCCTGCTCCAGCAGGGCACTCACAGCAGCTTGCCCAGCAGCACAGTGCCTAGAATGAGGGGTTGGAAGCTCTGCACAGAAGGAGGCTTCACAACCTCTCTGGGCAGCCTGCTCCAAGCCTCCAGCAGCCTCACACTAAACAGCTTTCTCCTCCTGCTCAGATGCAACCTCCTGGGTGTCACTGCATGCCCACTGCCCCTTGGCCTGGCCCTGGGCACCACTGAGCAGAGCCTGGCCCCAGCCTCTTGTCCTGCACAGCTCCTTCAGCTTTTCCTGAGCACTAATCAGATCCCCTCTGGCCCCAGCCCCTTGCACCCCACAGCTCCTTTAGCTGTTGCTGAGCATCACTCAGCTGCCCTCTGGAGCTGCTCTCCTGCAGACTCTCAGCCTTTGCTACCTCCTTTAGCTGTTGCTGAGCATCACTCAGCTGCCCTCTGGAGCTGCTCTCCTGCAGACTCTCAGCCTTTGCTACCTCCTTTAGCTGTTGCTGAGCATCACTCAGCTGCCCTCTGGGGCTGCTTTCCTGCAGACTCAGCCTTTGGTACCTCCTTTAGCTGTTGCTGAACATCACTCAGCTGCCCTCTGGGGCTGCTCTCCTGCAGGCTCTCAGCCCCAGGGCTCTCTCAGCCTTTGCTCCTCCCAGAGCTGTTGGCACCTCCATCCTGGCACCCACCCCTCAGCTATTTACAGCCACTGCTCAGCTTCCCCTCTCAGCCTTCTCTCCTCCAGACCACTTCAACCCCCAGGGCTCTCTCAGCCTTTGCTCCTCCCAGAGCAGCTCTGCAGCCTGCCCTGGACTCTCTTCAGCAGTTCCCTGTCCCCCTTGCCCTGAACTGGGGAGAAGCCCAGAACCCAACCCGGTGCTGCAGTTGGGTCGTGCCACGCTGGTGTCCGCCGGGGACCCTCCGGGGCTCAGCGCTGTGCTTGTGCCGGGTTGCTCCGGGCTGAGTCCCGCCTCTGGTGCCGGCGCTGGCCGGGCAGGGGCCGGGAGCTGACTGCTGCTCTCCCAGGCGAGCGGGCAGGAGCCTTCACCGTCATCTGCAGCGACGCCGAGGAGGCCAAGAGGGTGGAGTCGCAGCTGAAGATCCTCATCCGCCCCATGTACTCTAACCCGCCCCTCAACGGCGCCCGCATCGCCTCAGCCATCCTCAACACCCCTGAGCTGCGCAAGGAGTGG
>VWZI01023089.1:7187-23665 GCA_013396835.1 Psilopogon haemacephalus
GGGGGGAGGCCACCCTAAAGATGTGTTTTTATCATGTCAGATGGAAAAAATCACTTCCATGCCTTTGATGAAAAGTGTTTGCATCCTAAAGAGAATGGAGTGAAGTGAGTTAATCATGTTTTTCTACCTTTACCTCTCTACATTTTGTAGCAGCACAGAGAAGCCACACTGACACAGTAGGTGACAGCACTGTGAAACACAGTGTGCCTGCTGAACAGGAAGAACTCATCCACTTGCAGGAGCAGGTGAAAAGGGGAGCCATTTCTCTGGATGAAGCCCGTGACAGATTTAAACAGTGGCAGAATGAAAACCAGAGAGTAAGGACACCTCTTAAACCTTTACACCTCAACAGGTACACCTGTGAAATTTATGTGTCTTGATGGAAATCTTGATCTGAGGCTCCCAAAACAAAGTCTTGTATTTCATCTCCTATGTGTGAGCTCAAAAAGTAGGAGTCATGATTTATATGCTTGTCAGCTCCCCAGGAACTTGCTGCTTATGGTTCTGAATCTTCTTGGTATCTTTTTCCACTGTTGTTTGATTGCTTGAGAGGCTTCTTCAATTTATTTTGCCTAACTTGAGGTGCTGTTGCATTTGTTGGAAAAAAATGAGTTAAATATGTTCATCTTTTAAGGCTTTTGTTCTAAACTGTGAGGCAATGCTTAGGTCTATGCATCTTTTATGAAACCACAAACCTCTAGCTGAACAAACCTAATGCAGCATTGAACAGCATCAGCTAACAAACTACTATATCAAGCATACATTGTTAATATGTATTGACTTAGATTAGGTTTTGTGCATGGTTGAAAGTGCTGAATTGCAATAGTGCTCTTCATCTCCTTTGTAGTCAGTATATGCAGTAAATTGAGGTGCGCAAAGCCAGGATTTACAAAAAGGCCACACAGTGAGTCATGAAAGAACTGCATGAAAGCTAGCAGCTAAGGAGCAAGGCACAGTGAGGTTCTTCAATTACTTTGAACGAGACAGCTGGAGGAATAGCTTATCTCCTCATTTCAAACAAGATCCTGCATTAACAAAAATATTTTCTTATTGTCCTTTAAGAGCATTTAATAGACAGAGAAAAGCCAAAGCTTGTCTGCTGCTCTGCAGAGTGGGAGAGCTAGCAGATGCTGCCAGGGAGAAGAGATTAAATGTTCTTTGTGTTTTCACTTACTGAAGAAATAGTGTGAGCTTTGGCATCACAGCAGAACACTTCACAGCAAAAGTGCCAGGGCTTAGAATGGGTTAGGATCCCTGCTCTCAGGCTGGGCACCAGCAGCACAGCACTGGCTGTTGGACAGCAGAGACAGAGTGTGGTAGATACTCCCCATCCAGTACTTGGCTGCAAACTGGGAATTTCTGATACTTCTCTATCAGCCAGAGGAGTTACTTGTGGAGGAACATGATACTTACTCCATGCAAGGATAGCAGCACTCAGTTGTCTCTTTTATTCCTGGTTAACTACAAAATGTCCTTTAAGAAGTATTTTCTTGGCCTGTTTTCACTGCTTCAGGGAAAGCTCTGCTTTCTAGCAGTGTTTATACCCTGCATTGCATGTGGGACTTCTTGATTTTGTGCCATAGGAAAGTTTTCACTTTTACTCCAGTATGAACATGATGAAGTCCTGCTTAACCAACTTAATTTCCTTTTATGAGAAGGGTAACCATCTGGCTAATCAAGGGAAGCCAATAAATCTGCTGGTTTGGGATTTTAGAAAAGCTTTTGATACTGTCCCTCACAGTGCCCTTCCGGAATAAATATCCAGCACATAGCTAGGCAAGTGTATTGGCTGACAGGTTAGGCTCAGAGTTACGGTAAGTGGGGTCACATCAAGCTGGTGGCCAGTGACCAGTGTAGTTGCCCAAGAGGTGCCCAGGTTGGTTGTGGGTGCCCCCTCCCTGGAGTGTTCAAGACCCATCTGGATGTGGCCCTGAGTGTGTCCCCACCAATGCCAGGGGCGCTGGAAGTCAATGATCATCAAGTGGTTGGGTTCCAACCCAAACCACTCTCTGTATGTATGAATGTACATGCTATCTCTGCAGTTGTCTGGTCTTCACTAGGATTTTTAGAGGAAAACCACTTGTCCATAGTGAAAAATAACCCCAAACCTCTGTAATCTAATGCTGGCACCAATGTAACTTACTGATGGGAAGAAACTCCACAAGTCTCAAAGGTATACATGATCAAATAATCACTTATTTAGAGTGCATCACAGATGGTTTTTAGTTCTTTAATTGTTTTCCTAGAGAAAGAAGCTTGATGCTCAGAATGCCAAAGAACTCAGCTTTTCATGCTCATTCCTTATTTCTACAGTAAAGCTCCATTACTGATTACTCTTGCTGGCTTTATGATTGTTTTTCATTTAAATGAAAGAGTGCACCACCTTAGAGACACCTCTACTTGAAATAGGCTAGACATAGAGGCTCCAAATGGTAAGTTGCACTTGCTTTGCCTTTCAGAACACCAAAACCTTGAACTCTAAGTATGCTGCAGACTTTTGGCTCAGGCTTTGAATTTGTAATTAACATTTTCTGTACCTGACCACACTTACACTGAAATATCTTAACCAAGCCTTCAGCAGGGTCAATATTTCATCCCAAAGGTGAGCTCACTGAAAATTAATGGGACAGAAAATTTCTCAAGTCCTTGTGTCTCAGCTTTTCCGTAACCCATTTCCTACTGCTTCATCGCAATTAGGCTAGATCATTTCTTTAGAAAAACTTAGTTGATTATGTCCATATTTTATTTGTAAATCAGCTGTCAATTTGCACTTAAAAATTCTCAACAAACATATCACTGCTACAGCAGTTTAGTCATTAATAAAAGCTGTGCCACTGGTCACTTAAGATACTTTTTTTGCCCCCTTTGTGGTTGAATGTTATCTGCAGCAGTGTAAATCACCTTCATTTTCTCCAAACTATTTTCTCTTGTTGTTATGAAAAGATTGACTTCAGGCCTTTGATTTCTGTAAACTCCAGGACATGTTCTTGAAAGGGAAACTTGAGTATCCTTTGTATATTATTATTTTAAAATAGCACCTAAATGCATCAGGTGCTAATAAATGAAAGAAAAGGCATCATAGAATTATAAATTCCTAGAATGCTTTTGGTTGGGAGGGACATTTAAAGGTCATCCAGTCCAGTGCCGCTGTAGTGAGCAGGGATGACTTTAACTATAACAGGCTGCTCAGAGCCTGGCTGAATCAATTGGCAGTACTGTTTTCATCATTTTCTTAGGCAGTGGTGTTTATGTGGACTTGTGAGATACTGCAATGGAGGGAAAATCTTGCTGGCCCCAGTGGCTGTAGTCCAGACCATCTCTATTTCAGATGACACATCCTGCCTGGTTGGTAGGGGTGCAGCACTGAACAGGGGCCCAAGCATTTGTTCCTGCAGTCTGTTTTCTATAGCAAGTGACAGCTCAGGACGATCTGAGGGTGTTTCTTGGGAAGTATTTGTCTGTAGGGTTTTCTTGGGAGGCCATCAGTCCTGCCTCTGGAGCCATTCTCTCTCTCCAGAGTTCAGTTACTGGATGACAGCAGCAGAAATATTTTGTCAACAGCAGAACTGTAAATGTTGTGAGAGTGCCTGGGAACTTGGATACCAATCGCTGTGTTCCCTTCTGATCTTAACCTCTCTGCCCTCCCTTCCACTTGCTGCTGTGCTGTGATGCACAGAAAGCAGCAGCTGGGCACTGCAGAACTACAACAGAAAGAATCATTATGGAGGCCCCTGTCTTGCCCAGCAGTGCCCTTCATTATCAGAGATTTAAATTTTTGGAAATAAGAATTTCTAAAAGATGAAACTCCTGCTACAGCTGGAGGCATATTGATAGCAAGAGGAAAGCAAGATCTCAGAAGACCAGCAGCTAAGTCCAGACATAAATAAACTGCCTGGAACAAAATTAGCAGTTGTCTTCCTTTCTCTTTGCAGCTCCTAAGGAAAGCAGAGCAGAGAGCATTCCTTTTCGAGACTTCCTGTTCCACATGCCATTTAACAGAGCGGTAGGTACACAGATGGGTGGCAGCATTTCTCAGATGTCAGTCCTAGTTTTGACGTTTGCATAGGGACCTCCCTCTGCACCTTTGAAAACATGGGCCTCCCATCTCCATCCTCCGTGTTTGAAATCAGGATTTGGATAGTCATTTTCACAGGCAGTTTAGGAAGACTTGATTGAGGATTTAGAGAGACGACATAAAAAGCCTGTTAGAAAAGGAATGTGATTTTATTTTTAAAAGAAAATAAAATATCTCCTATAAATTAGTGTGGAATGTAATTTTTAGTTTCTTGATAAGTTTGATCTTGCTTCCACTGTAATGAATGTTATTAATGAGACTGGCACTTGGTTTAGTCTTCCATTATAACATTTGTTGCTATCTGAAAGGTCACATCTCATTTTGCAACAGTTTAATATAGAACTGAAATTTTAAAAAATAAATAAATAAACCCAAACAACTGCAAGGCAAAAATTTCCATCGCTCTTGGTGTAAAATATCTCTTTAAAAACTGTTTTAAGAACAACTAAAGGACTAAGCACATGGAATGTTCATTTGTAGAAAGTACAGGCACAGACAATGGTTTCTCTCATTACTCTGCAATAAGCATATGCTCTTGCTCATGATCACTGAGAATATCTTTTTTCGGAGCCAACAAAGAAGTATCTTTAATAACATTTAATGGAAATTTGGGGACAAAAAGCTTCATTTTGAAATTTGAGTTACCCCAAATTTTTTAAGGTATTTAAGGCTTTCTGACCCTCTTACCTGACACCACTGAAGTACTGATCTAGAAGTAGCCTACTGGCTACAAGATACTTTATCCACATTTTGGAGAGACACCTTGCCAACCATGGAGTACTAGAGCAGAACACAAGGAAAATGGAGAGAGAGAATTACAGAACTGAAACAATGCAATTCATGAGGTATGTCTTTGCATTTGAATTCCTCAGTCACAGGTTATCTCAGTGAGACATTACCAAATTGGGACAGCCAGAATGCACCCACAGAGAGGTAGATGTGTGCTCAACAGCCTATATGATGCCTGTCTACATCTTTGGACATGTGAATTACCTGTGTAAATCTCATTTGGCTGTTCTGAAAGTGACATTTCAGAATCTGCCTTCTAATGCATTTGCCTTACAGCACCTTATGTGCCACATCCCACAGACTTAGTCATCCAGCACTTAAATCTAAGTGCAAGACTGCAGAAACTACATTAGATGGTTTGAATGGCTTGCAGTTGTTCCCTCATAGCTAAGCTCTGTAGGCCCTTGAACTTAGTCTTTAGGGATACAGCCTCATCAAAAGGGGGAATGACTGATATTCTCTTTCCACTCTTGGCATAGTAGCAAGAACTGAGTGGTGTAGTAGTAGCAGTGAGTAGTGTCACCGCTTCAATGTTGCCTAGGCAGAAAGATAGAGGCCACAGAAGACAAACAGTAGCTCAGATGGACTTCAGAAGACTATAAAAGCATTAAGCAAATGTTAAGTGCAGCTTTGTACTATCATTATTATTATTTCAATGCCAGCAGCTTACATAATAGTTATAAATGAAGGTAAGGCTTGGGAGACATACCACATGCTTAGTGGTCTTCCAGTGGCAAATATACCTGTGGGGCAAAGAAGCAATTCAGTCTTTACATCTGTTCCACTCTTGGGACCCTTGGCAAGGTAGGAAGCATGCTGTGAGAAGTTTTTCCCACAGGGAACTCAACTGAAACCATTTATTTCTTGGCTGTTAAAATGAATGAAGTGGCCTTCATCTCCAAGGAGGACAACTTTACTATCAGATGCTTGAGACTCTTTTATACTGACCTACTCTTGCTACAATAAACAGCCAGGTCATCCACTGCTACAACAGCATCCTCCACACCACCTTCCAAATCCTGATTTCGATGCCCCTGACAGTACAGCAGGTCCAGTTTAATGAAGTTTGCACAGCCAGCTGCCAAAGACCAAATCTCTTCCTCAGCACCTTTTGCAAACTGGCAGGTTATTGATTACATTTGCTTTCCCAACTGTCTGGCTTCCTTCATCAGCATCTTGTTTTCAGTCCAAGCTGCTCACCAATTGCTTATTCATCAGTCAATGCCACTCCAGAGTGCAGGTAGCATCTGAGTTCCCTGAAAACTAAAACACCAGCACTTGATTTTGAGCATATTGACCTACTGGAGACAATGGAAATTGGTTAATTGGAAGATGAACAAACTCTAATATTGACATTAGAATCCATGAGAACACAAACTCCTTTACTCAGCTGTATTGGTTCTAGTTTAAGCTTCTCAGAGTCCAAAGCCTAACAGAACAATACAATAATAGGATGCCTTCCCCTCTCCCCTCTTTGGAAAAGGAATTAGATGTAGAGAGTGAAAAGGGGTAAAACGTCCAAAGAATAGTCTTTCTTGGATTTGGAAGTTAAAAGAAAAAAACTATAACAATAAATAAAAGTTATTTTAGGTAAGGGGAGTTACAAAAAAATATAGGGAAGGGAAACAAGGTACAAAAAATATACAAAACCAGATTTGATGGCAATGGATGGAGGTAGATTCAGGAGGTTGCAGATTGGTGCAGGTGAAGTGTGAGCAGGGCAGAAACATGGAAGAAGAATCAGGGAAACAAGAACAGGAAAAGTCTTTCGCTGTAGGGCATCAGGGGAAACAGGTGCAGGTGAGATGTTGTAGCCTTCCTCCGGTTTGCTGCTTGTGTGGTGTGGGTTCTGTTGGATGCCTTGTTGTGATATGTAGCCTTCTTTTGGGTTGCTGCTTGAGTGGTGTGGATTCTGTTGGAGTGTTGTTGTGATGATGTAACTAGAAAAGAAACTTGTAACTATTATACAATAACTACATTACATGAAGCTGTGGTGCTGACTCTGAGATTTAAACCTTTTCAGCCAGAGTGAGATTTCTCTAGGGAACACACTGAATGTTACCAGTTTCAAGCATGACCCAGTATGTGTGACCAGGACCTTCAGCAGAGACCACCCCTTTGATAGGTTTGCTCCCACCAGAAGCAGGAGCAACACATACAGTTTTCCCCAATAGATTCTTCTTGCAGACCACAGGAACTCCATCTCCCTCAACTGTGGGCAATAGGGCAGACTGAGCAGGATCAGCTTGGTTGACTGATCCTCTGCTATTCATTAGCTAGGTGGCTTCTGCTAGGTGTTTCTCCCAGTTCTTGAAAGTTTCAACCCCATAGCTTTCAGGGTGGTTTTCAGCAGGCCATTGTGGTGCTCAATCTTTCCTTCAGCTTGTACATGGTATGGGTATGGTAAACCCACCATGTTATTTTGCCCAGTTGCTTACAAGGTTGTTTTTTAAATGGGTCCCATTATCTGACTTAATTCTTTCTGGTGTGCCATGTCTCCACAGCATATGCCTTTCCAAGCCCAGGATGGTTGTGGGCAGTAGCATGAGGTACTGGCTAAGTTTCCAGCCACCCAGTGCTTGCCTCTACCATGGTTAACACATACTGTTTGCCATTGGAAGATAGAGGCAGTGTGATGTAGTCAGTCTGCCAGGCTTCCCCATACTTTTATTCTGACCACTGTGCCCCATACCACAAAGGTTTCATGTGCTTAACTTGCTTTATGGCAGCAAAGATGTCACACTCATGGATAACCTGTGCTATAGCGTCCATGGGTATATCCACTGACCTGTCCCTAGCCCATTGGTAGGTGGCATCACTTCCTTGGTGGCCAGAAGAGTCATGGGACCACTGAGCTAAGAACATCTCACCTTTGTGTTGCAGTCCAGATCTATTTGGGAGATTTTGGCAGCCAAGTCAGTTTGGTGGTTGCTGTTCTTCAGTGTCTGTGCCCTTGGGAATGTGAGCACTGGTATGTCTGATTTTAACTGGTAGTTTGTCCAGGCAGACAGAAATGTCTTGCCAGAGGTCAGCAGCCCAAATGGGCTTCTCATTATTTTTGGTCAAATGCTACCTGTTGTTCAGGTCCCCACTCAAAGTTATTTATCTTTCTGCTTACGTTGAAGAGGGGCTTCACAATCTGACTGTACACAGGAATGTGCATTTTCCAAAAGCCCACAAACCCCAAGAAAGATTGTGTCTCTTTCTTGTTTGTGGGTTCCACCATAGTGGCTACCTTATTAACCACATCCATAGGGATGTGGCAGTGACCATCTTGCCACTGAACTCCCAGAAACTGAATTTCTTTGGCAGGTCCTTTCACTTTGCTTCTCTTAATGGGAAAACTGGCATCCAATAGAATATTGCTAAACTTCTCACCCTTCTTGAAGACCTCCTCTGCTGTCTCACCCTGAACAATGATGTCATCAATGAACTGCAGGTGTTCCGGAGATCCACCCTTCTCCGGTGCTGCCTGGATCATGCTGTGGCAGATTGTAGGGCTGTGCTTCCGTCCTTGAGGTAGCCTTTTCCAGTGGTACTGGATGCCTCTCCAGGTGAAAGCAAACTGCTGCCTACACTCTTCTGCAATGGGAATGGAGAAGAAAGCATTAGCAATGTCATAGTGGCATACCATTTGGCCTCCTGGAATTCCGTGTCATACTGGAGCTCCACCATGTCCGGCACATCTGCACTGACTGGAGGAGTTGTTTCATTCAGGCCTCTGTAGTCCACTGTCATTCTGCATTCTCTGTTCTCTTTTTGCACTGGCCATATTGAGCTGCTCAATGGTGAGTGAGTCTTGCTGATGACATTCTGCTTCTCTGTTTGGCGAATCAGTTGATGTATGGGCAGCAGAGAGTCTCTGTTTGTGCTGTATTCCTTTCTGTGCTCTATACAGGAAGCAATTGGTAATGTTACATCCTGCACCTTTTGTGTGCCAACCACAGAAGGGTCATCCAAAAGGCCAGGCATGATAGACTTTGTCTGCAGTCTCTACAGCTGCTATCCCAAAAGCCCACTTGCTCTCCTTCACATCCTTAAAGTACCCTTCCCACAGAAAGTCTATGCCAAGGATACAAGTTGCATCAGGACCAGTCACTATGGTGTGTATCTCCCACTCATTCAAAGTGAGGCTTATTTCAGCCTGCAGCATAGTCAACTCTTCTGACCCCCTTGTGACTCCTGAAATTGGTATGAGTTCTGTCCCTCTGTGTCTTGAGGGTATCGGGGTGAATGAGCACTTGTGTCTACCAAAGCTCTGTACTTCTTTGCTTCCAAAATGCCAGGCCATTTTACAAACATATCTCAGTAGACTATGTTATCCCTATCCTCCACCTGGCTGGAGACAGGGCACCTCTAATGCTGGATCTGGTTACCACATGAAGTGCATGGACCTGGGCTGCTGGCAGAACCACCCCTCTGGCAAGAGGATTGCCTGCGGGACATTGGAGCAGCTCCTCTTCTGGAGAAGTTATTCCCAGTGTTTGCACCCTGCAGTTCCCTTACTCTGGCCCATAAAACTGATGTGGGTTGGCCGTGCCATCTGTCCATGTTCTCACCCCAGTCACAGAGAGTTCTCCACAGTGAGCCTATGGATGTCCCCTGCCTGGCTTGGGCTGGTCTCCTATCAGGAGGAGGAGAAGCACAATGGTGTGTGTTTCTTACAGCTGAAACATGTGCCCATTCAGGAGGTCAAGAATAAGTGTCCTCACCCGTCTTCAGTTCAGAGACAGAGGTCTTAAGTTCATTCATGTCTCTAGTCAGGGTTTCCACAGCTGATATTAGAGCTTTTCTAGAGACACTATCTTCAAACTGTCTCAGATCATTAACAAATTCACAGATGGTTGGAAGATTGTTGAGGTCTCTGCCCAAAAGCAGTCCTCCCAGCATGTGTGCATATGTGGAAGGGGCAGCTCAGGTCAGTTTCTTTAAGAGAGCTGGTTTCATGTGGTCCAAAGGCAGCTGGCCATTTCTGTAGGTTATTTCCTGTACAGCCATTTGCCTTAAGTACATGATTGATTCAAATATGTTCCACATTTACCCATTTAAGAGGATGGAAGATCATGTCATCTTTTGAGGGGTATCAGTGTCTTAGCTATGAGGAGTTGGGCCCAATGTGTGTGTGTACCATCTAACCTCCCAGCCTCTTTTCCACACCCCCATCCTTCAATAAGGGCTCCAACTGTTTTGCTTCTCTCTTTTCCAGTTCCACAGTCTCTGCCTTTGCATCCCAGCAGCTCAAGAGCCAGGCCAATAGACACTGGCCATTTGCCTTTGCATAATCCTGATGTGTTTGCCTGATCTCCTGTTGAGGCATTGTTGTGATTGTGATTACTTCACTGTCAGACTCATGTCCATCTGATGGGTTTTGCTGGTGAGTGCTGGTTCCAGCAGAGCTGCCTTCCATTGGATTAGTGTCTGGGAGAGGTCTGCCCGTTTTCTGTACCTTCTTTCTGTGAGTAGTGACAGTACCCAGAGAGACTGATTGCATAGGGACAGAGATTTGTTTGTCTAGGACCTGGTCGGGAGTGACCGTGAGCAGAACTGCACCTGGGATGGGAGCCACACAGATGCTGGCAGGTGAGGCAGGGCAGAGAGAGGGAGAAACAGAAAGTTCCTCTGTTTTTATAGGAGTACAAGACAGGAAGTGGGAGTGGGCTAACCACTGCATCTGAAATCAGGTTCAGACCACCTGCAGGAGGAGTCAGGAGGACCTGGGGTCAGGTTCAGACCACTCTCCAGGAGGGGTTAACCCTTTACATCAACACACACGAGTCTTAGTATGTGTGCAGAGGGTGGAAGACACAGAAAAGATTTTATGTCCTTACTACTTTCAACAGTATACATTTCAGTCAGGACTTCTAGTCTTGAAAATAGTCGTTTGGTGGTAGTTTACAATAGTGTCCATTGGATTTGTGAAGCTACACCCATAGCCTGGTTTTCACTTTCCTAAGTATCATAGCCTGGCATGATGTGTGAATTTAAAATCAAGAAAATAACAAAAAATCAATTTCTTACCCAACTGTCACCAAATCAGGGCTTTGTGAGGTGATCCTATGGTCAAACTGCTGGCTGAAGAGTTCACAAAAAGAAATTAATCTCCATGTACCACTCAGCCTCTCCTTACTGTCACCTATACAGACCAGCCACACTGTTAAAAGTAGTATTTCTGCACAGTCCATCTCCTGCCATTCTCTCTGTGGAAATCTCTTGCTCCCCTGCTCCCAGGGGCTTGTGTTGTATACATATTTGTAGCAAAACACATTAAATGTGAGCCCTTCTGGTTCATGCATTTTGTTGGAAGCCCTTCTGTGCTAGCCTAATTCAGCACTGATATACATGACTGTTTATTAATTGCATTTACTTCTTTTTAGTCTCCAACTGGGAACCCAACATAGAAGGAACAGATTCCTAATTAGCAGAGGTAAGAGCATCTATATGAACAGACACAGAGACATTATCTGTCATGGAAACTAACACTTGTGGAAGTACTTTCCACTAGTGTGCACTTGTGTGACATTAGAATGGAAGTGCCTCTCAGAGGTCTGATTTCACAAGATAAACCATAGCCATCACACATTCTGCTCTTTACCAGAACTTATTTTCTGGTTCTGTTCTTGCTGCTGCAGGGCAAATTTGCATGCAGTTAGACACTAGGCTGACTTGTGGATCCAGGTGATGAGTGCTTCCCATTAGTTACTGTGACAAATTGAGCTTGTGCAGCTAAAGAGTGCGTTAGAGTGCATACATCTACATACTGTCTCCACACACAGTGACTAGCAACAGAGGGGTGCAAAGATGTGTCCAGAAATGGTCACTGCAGTGCTGGAAAGTTTACAGCTCATGACTCAGTCTCCACTGTAGAGCTGTCTCATGTTTGTATTAATGATCGTGTCATGGTTTTCAGCATCTGATCAGATCTTTAATAGTTGGTGGTTTTAATTACTATTGGCTACCTGTGTTTCTTCCATGTTGGGTGGGTGGTTGGTTGGTTTTTTGTGAGGTTTTTAATCAGTTCAGTTTAATCTGTGTTGAGAACAAATTTACGAGGAACTGAGCTCAGATTTCCTGGAGATGTTACACAAATTCCCCAACCCTTGGCACTGACCCTCTTCAGTTCAGTTCAGTTCTGCAAAGATAGGTTGTGGCAAACGGATTCAAAAGTCAGAGCTGGATTTCCCTTGGTTTCCTTTCCTTCAGATGAGTTTAGAACCTGAAATTTTCAAAATGAAAGTTTGCCATTTTAGACACAAGTAGTGTTTGTAATTTTGCATTGTAAAAGAGATAAAATATTTGTTCACCGTAACAAAATGATACAATTTATTCCTGAAAACAAATGTAATTCCAAAGGCTGAGTTACTTTGCCTCTTCAGCTTTCCAAAGGGGGAGGAATGATGCATTATTCTGGTGTAGCATTGCACCTGTGGCACTGAAAATGAATAATCTTCAGCAAGGCCTTTTCTGCCACCCTCCTGTCATGTAAAGCAGAGAGCAGTAGCTTGTGAGATCTGTTTCCATGCATCGTTTCTGGAGCCAGCTGCCTTACTTACTGAAGTACAATGCCCACACCACAGAACAGCAGGTACCTCTTCTGTTGTTGCTTATTCTCTAAATCACTCGTTTGGGTCCCCACTATCCCCCAAAGTTCTCATAAGACCAAAAAAAAAAAAGAGCTTTGTGACATGATCTGAAGATGAAAATTTGTAATTTTCTGTCAAGAGGCTGCTTAAATCCTAACAGACTTATTTCCTTGAGTGGAGCTAAGAAGTCACCTACACTAATGGGTAAAAGAGCTCTGCATGCTAAAAGCTCCAGCACCAACAGAGGTGCTGATGGATTGCAGATTGCTTGAAGCAACATGAATCATGCAAGGGCAGGGGGAGATTACCCCTGAGATCCGAATAGGTGATCTCTGTCACTGTTAGAAAATTATGTGGGAGAGAGAAGGTGAAACAGATGTGGGAGAACGTGCAAAACACAATTTATCCAGCTCATTCAATTCTGTTTGTGAATTATCCACAACAAACTCCAGGGCTTTCCTCTTCTGCAAAGCATGGCCTCTCCACAGCTTTATTGCTGTTTTCTGTCTCCAGGTTGGTTCAGAGGCCTTTGCAATACACAGCACTATATATAGCAGTATTTGGAAAGCAAAGCGCTCATGTGGAGACACAAACCATGCTATAAATCAATCTTGAGAAGGGCAGGGTTAGACCAGAGATTAGAAGAAACTCTTTACAGTGAGGATGGTGAGACACTGGAACAGGACCCCTACTTTTTTGTGACTAATTGCAAGGGGACTTCTGAGCGGTTTGGTTGTTACCAAACAAGGCAGATAAAAACATTTCAAAACTATGTTTCTATTGCTAATATTCTGACTCTCCAAACAGCTGAGCTCCAGCTCCAGTGTGAAGTTCCTGACTTCCAGATCTACCCTGTAGATCATCACAACTCCCTTAAGCAAGCAGGAAGGAGAATGAGGGAGCTCAGATCCAGCTGGTGAATCTGAAGGAGCAGACTGTGTTTTTTATTCTCTCCTACTCATTTCCACACATGCAATGTTTGATCTTATGGTAAACAAATATAAGCTGTCTATACAGTAGGAGGTATTTTCCATTATTTCTTACAGCACAATTCTTCTGCCAGCTGCACATCGGCTTCCTCTGCTTGGCATCCATCATGTCTCCAGGCTGCATTCTTCCAGTGCTGTATGGTCATCATTGCACTTTGGGGTCCTGGAATATCTCTCCTGGGCCAGCTCTAGAAGAAGTCCAGTGTCACTAAACCAAATTAATAAGACTCCTTATAAAGTCAGCACTGAATTTAACTTTTTTTTTTTCCATTGTTTCTTCAAGATGACAGCTGAGGATTTTCATAAAGAAAAATGAATTTTAAAAAGCAGGCAAGGTATAACAATTTATCTCTCTTTTGTCATTTCAGTTTTTCCATAATGCTTGATAGTTCTTTGAATGAACCAAAGAGGAAGACATGAAAGGTTATGATGATTGTGAAGCTGTAATACATGAAATCTACTTCTTGTTAAGACACTTCTCTGTAAACCTAATATATAAATTTGTCTTTCCTAAGGATAATAATTGTACTCCATCACTACTTGAAGTCCTTTCTAAAGTCAAACTATAAATCTGTACCAATTACCTGCTAATGCATTAGAGCCATTACAAGATTTAGGTTTACAAGGATGTTGTGCTTCATTTAATAAGTTGCCTAAGGTAAGTGATACCCACACCAAAACCAAGGGAATTTCTACTGCACTTTGGTCACAAGCTGAAGAAATTAATGTGGTTGATGGGTGTAAGGGTCTGCACTGCCACAGTGACAGACTTTGGGATTTAACTGAGCATGTGGGGATGCAGTATGCCAGAAGATTCACCCTATTCATATTTAAAAAAAAAAAAAAAGTGAAAAACAAAACAAAAATATCTCTTGTACAACCTGTAGAGGGTTTTGTAACTTCCAGATAAGTAAGCAGGTTTTCCCTACCCTGGTTCTCTGAGCTTTGCATAACTGGTTTTAAAAAGCAAATAAACAAGCTACTAGCCAAATTTGCTGCCACAGAGATTTTAACCTTTACTAACCTCTTTTAGCAACCTGAATTATTCATAGCCAGCTTCCCCTCATGCCCTCAGCACTACTGAATCTCTGCTCTGCTATTACACTACAAGATGGTTGGAATTAGAATCCTAAAACTGCTAGGGCTGGAAGAGACCTCAAGGATCATCTAATTCCAATCCCCCTGCTATAGGCAGGGACACCTCACACTAAATCAGGTTGCTCAGAGCAACATCCATCCTGGCCTTAAAGACCTCTAGAGATGGGTTTCCACCACCTCCCTGGGCAGCCTGTTCCAGTGTCTCACCACCCTCATGGTGAAGAACTTCTTCCTGATATCCAATCTGAATCTACCCACTTCTAGTTTTACTCCATTGCCTAACACCCTAAAAAGTCACCTCACTTGAAATTCAGTTAGGAAAAACTGAGAACTACTTACAGTCAGAAACTGAGTGGAAATGAATCATGCTCCTTAACTGCATGTTCATGTGGTGCTCACATCTGGAAAATGGATGTTATATTCAGACTCAGGAGCCTTGAGGGTTGTACCATTTTCCCAATTTCAACAAAATGCTGTGCCCAGAACTGTTGCAAATAAAAACAGACCAAAAAGACAATGTTGAGACTATTTTAAAATAATGGTAGAATCTTGCAAGTTTGTGTCCTACATACAGGTTTAGGCTTATAAAATTCTATCTTAAATGGGTTGATTAAACATCTTCAGAAAATTATCTGTTCTCTGGGGGGAAACACCAATTTCTGTTAGGAACATTCCCCAGCAATGCTGCTATGAAATCATAAATATTCCATGACTGCTCTATGAATGTGGTAGCACAGCTTAGTATTGAAATACAAAGGTTTCTTCTCTTCAGCTATTTGAACCACAGCAAAAGCAGTGAACTCCATAATGTCTCACAGATTTGGAAATTAAATCAGTGTCCATGTACTGAGGGATATGAGATTGCCAGGCTTGACAGGAGTGTTTTAACACTTAACTGGCCACACAGAAATGGAGTATGAAGAGTTACATGGAAACCTAAGTGTGCATAAGCTGCTATTTTCCCTTAAGAGGTTCCCCTCTCTGACCTAAAACCCCCAACATTTACATTCTAAATTTACCTGGTCAATACACCCCCTGACAAGCAGTGCTGAGGACCTGACATAGAGATTAAGCAGGAGGATTTTCTGCAGAAAAGACAGCAGGTACCCACGTGAAGTTTGTTGCTTGTTTCTGCAGCAGAGGAGGGAGGTGAAGGGACCTTTCTTGGGTAGGGGTGTCAGTCCTCACAGGCCTCCTAGACAGGATCCAGGTGCTCTGTGCACCACCAGGGGAGAGGCAGTGTCCCAGTTGCTCCTTCACCCCTGTAAGGGGGCACCTGGGAAATTTAAATTTACAAAAACGTAGCACAGAAAGATCCACTGAGGAAAGACTGTGGGAGAAGAAAGACTAGGGAGAAGAAAGAGTACAATAGCACTCATACCACACACACAAACTAGCAGTCAGGAGAAGAAGAGAAGCATGCCCTGGCTCTCTTACCTGCACTTTCTGCCTCTGTAATGCACTATGCCATAATTCACAACTTCCAGCCCAAGGTACTTCAGGATTACCCACAAAAAATAAATTCTTGTGCTCTGCTTTTGCTACTTCACTCACAGCTCTGAGCATACCAAGGACAGTGAGAGCGTGCAGCAGGCAAGCACAGCAGCACTTCCAGCTGGAAAGCAACCAGGGCATCCGCTTTTGCTAAAAGTTAGTTAAAACACCGAAGAAACAGAGCAACAAAACAACAAAGAGTAACAACAGGAAAGAGGATTTTAGAAGTTTTAAAGACCAAATTCAATCCCCAGCAACGTTAATGAGATTTAAAAGGCAAAAAGCTCCAGTAAACCCTGAGCACAAATGGGAGAAGCAGCTAGGCAGGAGCAGCTTCTCATGTCCTTCATCAGTGAAACATTTGCTTAATAGGGAATTTCCAAAAGCAAGCTTTAGCCACTGAAGACTGACAGATTTCAGGTTAGCCTGCCTAGCCTGCATGTGCTTTCCCCC
>VWZI01023096.1:0-13797 GCA_013396835.1 Psilopogon haemacephalus
AGAGCCAGCAGAGGCAGTGCAGACATCATTGGACTTGACAGCTGTAGGAAAGATCTTAGCCTGCTCAGAAAGCACTCAAGGAGCTCTGCCTGCACATCTGAGGCAATCTGGAGCACACCAACAACCTTCTCAGGCTGGCACAGCCAGGTGAAACAAAGCCCAGCACAGGGCAGGTCTGGCTTTCATTCCCCACCAGCATCTCTCCTACAAAGACAGGCTGAGAGAGCTGCAGAAAAGAAGGCTCCAGGGAGCCCCCAGAGCTGCATCTCAGCTTCTGAAGGAAACCTACATGGAGGCTGGGCAGGGACTGTGCAGAAGAGCCTGTGGGAATAGGACATGAGGCAGTGGTCCCTAACTGGAGTAGGGCAGAGTTAGCTTGGACATCAGGAGGAAGTTCTGCACAAGGAGGCTGCTGAGACTCTGGAACAGGTTACCCAGGTTGGTGCTGAAGGCTCCATTGTGCTGCGACGAGGAAGACAGGGAGACAGTTTGATGCAAAGAAATTCCAAATTTATTAGCTCAGAGCAGACATTGAAAAAAAGATGGAATCAATAAAATTACAAAAGCAATACAGCAAGCGCATAAAAAAGTGTTTTAACAATAGTGCATACCCATCCAGACAACCCCCAGCCCGTGCCAGTCTAATAGGTTAAGATAAGGGACTCCAATTAAACAAGTCCTGAAGGGGTCTGTTGGTGTAGCCATGGATAAGCAAAAAGTCTGTTGTCCAGTTTGATTTGCCCAAGTGACACACATATTTTGGCGTATATCAATTTTTGATAGGGCTTTGGTCATTGACAGCTGGGAAAAAACCTGTTACTGCGATCAATATTACAGGTCTCATCTTCAGAGGCAAGAACAGTAGTGTATCTTATACTGATGTCAGAGTGTTGTGTTTTCCTTTGTCTTGTTGATCCTGTAGCTGATCCCTTCCTCTGTGAGGACAGATATGCCTTGCAGGTATCCACCGGGGTCCTGTTTCTGTGGAGACACAAGCATATCCTTTTCCCCATGTTTTTAAAGGATATGGACCCTTAATGTGGCCTGACTCAGGATTAATACCAGTGGTTTCTCCTGCAGCTTGAACATATGATTTTTTCCAAAGTGCCTTGCTATTGGTGGGTTGTGGTCTGGCCCTGTACAATTCAAAAAAATTAAAAACGTACAATGCTTTCTGTAATCTCTCTTCTGGTGTGACACGGACCCCACTACCTCCCCCCTTCTGTTTGTGCAAGACATTTTTCAATGTCTGATGTGATCTTTCAATTATAGATTGTCCTGTAGGGGAATGAGGAATCCCTGTAACGTGTCATATGCCCCAGTCCAAGAAAAAAACTTGTAAGGCCTGGGAGGTATAGGCAGGGCCATTGTCAGTTTTAATAACTTGTGGCACTCCCAATGTGGCAAAAGCCCTGAAAAAAATGTCTTTTTCCATCTCCAGCTTTCTCACCTTTATGACAAGAGGAAAATGATGTGCCCAAAAAAGTATCAATAGAGGAGTGTACGTATTTGAACACCCCAAATTCTAAGATGTGAGTGACATTGGTTTGCCATAGCTCTAGGCTATGTAATCCACAGGGATTTACACCTTTGGTACCCATACATATCATAGTATGCTGACAATATGGACAAGATGCAACAATGTCAGTTGCCTGGGGCATTGAGAGCTCAAATTGTCTCTTTAGAGCTTTGGCATTCTGGTGAAAAAACAAATGACTGAGCTTTGCCTGCGCTTAACCAATCAGGCAGTGTTATAACTGGCAAGGTTAGCAGGTCTGCCTGCCTATTTCCTTCTGCTAAAAACCCAAGGAGGTCAGTGTGAGATCTAATGTACACGACGAAGAATGGTGATCGTCAGCTATTTAACAGTCCTACCAATGCCTGCAATAAATCAGAAAGTTGAGGATTAGAGACTTTCTTCAGCGCTGCGGCTTCTGCTCGCATAACAATTCCTGCAACATAAGCAGAGTTGGTGATTAAATTAAAAGGTATTTCTGTGTGAGTTTGAAAGACACGGACCACAGTGGCAAATTCCTCAAGTTGCGGGGAGCCTGGGCAAAGGGCTACATCAGAATTCCATTGTTTTGTAGCTTGATCCCACCATACAATAACCGATTTTTGAGTCTGTCCAGATCCATCTGTAAAAAAGGTAAGAGCATCCAGTGGTTGTAGGCTCCTTTTAGGTTTCTCAGCCAGAGAAAAAGATAAATGGAACAATTTATGAGGATGGTTTGAAAATTGTCCATCGTACCCCTGAATAGTCACTTGAAGTGGCAGAGAGTTCTGTATTAGCCAAACAAGATAGGCATCCGTGAGGGGCATATAGATGGTGCAAATCTGACACCCTGTCAGGGTTAAAGCTCTGCCTTGCACCTTCATAATAAGGTGCGCAAACGTTTCTGGTTGTGACAAAATGGTTTTCGGAGATTGATGAGATCAAAAGATCCATTCAAGAATCATCAGAGGGTCTCAAAGACTAGGGTCTCATTGAAAAAGGAGACCCGAAGGTTTAACATCATCCCAGAGGATTATAAAAACCAAATCCATTGCAGGATCCCAGCAGTGAGCTTGTCGTGACTCAATGGCCCTGGTTACTTCTTCAAGAGCCTTTTTGGCAGCTGGGGTTAAGGAATGGGGAGCTGTAATATCAGTATCTCCCTTTACAAACAAAGGGGCAAGATCCAAATTAAAAATACCCAGAAGTGGCCGCAACCAGTTTATGGATCCTAATACCTTTTGGACATCATGCAAGTTTTTGATTTGGGTTTGAAGCGTGAGCTGCTGAGGCTCAACGGTTTGCGCTCTGACTTTCCACCCTAGATAACGCCACAGTTCTATTTTTTGCACCTTTGAGCAGGCACACAGAGACGTGCTTTTTAAAAGGCTTCAAGAATTGCTCTTAGTGTGTTCTCCATTTCCATCGGATCGCAAGCTGTGATAAGCAGGTCATCCATATAGTGAGGTATTAGAACCTGAGGGGATTGCAAACAAATTGGAGATATGGCTTTTGCCACATACCACTGACAAATTGTGGGACTGTTTTTCATGCCTTGTGGCAATACATGTGCATACACAGACTCATGATAAAACAGATGTGTTGTGTCAAGGCATAGCAATAAGAAAGCCTTGGCAATGAAATGGAAACAGAATGTGGGAAAAACAGTGGGGGTTTAAGGGATGACACATAGCCTCTAATTGCAGGTGTCTGGGGGAGCCAAGAGCAGAATGACCTTAGAGGTTGTAAAAACTCTGAGAAGAAGGTAAAACAAAGAACTCACAGTTTCTATGTGTTCTTAGATGTTAAGCAGTGTCTGTATTTTGTATCAAATAGAGAGGTGTGATTTCATATTTTTAGTTAAGCAAATCATTGTGTTAGCTTTAGCTATTTGGTTTGGTAAATAGCCAATAAAATAGTTACACGCTGCCTTGCTTAGAATATCTAAGCATATATAAGATGAACAAATGTATGCAATAAACAGAACTTGTTTGCATCAAACTGTCTCCCCGTCTCTTACATCGCAGCAAATACAGTCCAATGAAACCTTTATAAAGGCATCTGCATATTGATGTTGGGAATGGAGGAGGCAAACTGTGGTAAAAAGCATTCATTCGTGTCAATATAAAATTAGCAAAGAGCTAGGGAAAATGCCTAAGTGGATTTGGGGCACTCACCGGAATGTGCTGTGGCTGTACCATTCCCCAAGAAGAACAAAGAAAGCCAAGAACGAAGCTGATAACAACACTCTGCCAGGAAGCTAACTGATAACGGACACTCTGCCTGAACGTAGATTAAGGGGCCCTGCAAAATTCCTCTACCAAGGATGCTACAGTTGCGCAACGAGGACTAATTGTGTGGGACTTCACTAACTCCTTAGCACAGTTCACCGAAAGGACACTTGGAGGATGACTCCTTACTTCATCCAGGAGACCACCAGAGGGGTACGGAGGGCCCCCAAGAACCGATACGCATGAGTAAGACAACCCTCATGAGGACCACCCACAAGTTTAAACAGTTTGAATAGGTATTAGAAATTATTTGCATATGTATTAGGAACATGTAATAAAAATGTGTGTAGCCTTGTTTCTGTGTGCAGTGTGGAGAGTTCACTCCCCTGCACCCAGCGCAGTTTCGCACCGTCTCGCTTGCTATCCAATAAAAGAAATGAGCTTGTGGAATAAAATCTCTGGCTCATTTATAACAAAACCACGGAGCATCATCAGGGTGGAGAGGAATACTAAAGAAGCAATCTTTCAAATCTATTACAGTTAAAGCCCAATTTTCTTGGAATCAAAGTGGGTGAGGGAAGTCCTGGCTGCAGTGTTCCCATTGATTCCATGGCATCATTGACCTTTCTTAAATCATGTAGCAGCCACTATCTACCAGATTTCTTTTTGATAACAAATACAGGGGTATTCCAAGGGCTGGTAGAGGGCACATGTCCCTGGGCTAATTGCTCATTTACTAATTGTATGAGGGTGTTACGCTTTTCTTCAGTAAGAGGCCACTGATCCACCCACACAGGCTTCCCCGTTTTCCAAGTTATTTTAAGGGTGTTGCCCTCATCAGTGGTCCACTTCAAAAACGTGTTTCTAAGGAAAGACCCCACTGAGACAGAACGTCCCTATCCCACAGAATCATAGGAATGGGCAATATAAAAGGTTTGACAGTCGCAACCCTCCCTTTGGGACCTGTAATTTGGATTGCATCCATACTTTGTTGACTCCTCCCTGTTCCCCCTATCCCTGCTAATGATTGAGACATTTTTGTCAGGGGCTATTGCGGGGGCCATTTGGCTGAGGATATCACAGTGACATCTGCACCAGTTTCAATGACTGCACTTAAAACCACTCGTTGCTTTCCCCTCTCTATTATACATTGCTGTATAGGTCTTTCACTAGACATGAGCTGTGTCCAGTAAATTTCCGGGGCTCCCGTAGACTCAAATCCTCCTACATGCTTGGTCACTGTAATCGGGTCAGCATTATCCCTAGGAAGCAAAAGTAATTGAGCAATCCTGCTCTTTGCCAGAACTATACAAGGAGGGAGTGGAGTCCAAGCCATAATTTTAACCTGTACTGCATCGGAATCAATAACTTCTGGCAATACAAGCAGTCCAGTTAACGTAGCCAATGATCTGCTCAAAATCAGAGCAATTTGTTTTTTTGGGAAAGGCCCTTCAAAGTTAGTGTCAACTGATGAATGGAGTAAAGTCACTGAATCTTTGGTTTCCAGGTCCAATTCTGCACTACCTGCTGTGGCTCGTTGTAAGCTGCAACTTGATGCCTGGGGAAGGATGGAGCAGTCAGCATTACTTGTGTCAGGGCATGGCGCTGATCCGTGCTCTTCTGCCAGTTTCCCGGGATAGGTTTCCCTTTTTTATCAAACTTTGAGCGACATAGGTCTGCATAATGCCTGCCTTTCTGGCATTTGAAGCATATTGGTACTGGCTTGTTAGCCACCTTCCCTTTTTGTGCCAAGCAGTTCTTTTTTATGTCCTGGTTTACCACAGCCAAAGCATATGTTGGACGATTGTCCGGTATTCATAGCTGCAAAGGCAGCAGCCATCGTCTCAAATTTGTGTTCAACTGTACCAAAGTGGTTACAGGCTTCAGGCATTTCAACCAGTGCAGGTTTCTTATTTGGGAGGGATTTAAGTAATTTTTTTACAATCGACATTAGCATTTTCTACTGTCATTTGCAGAAATAAAGTATTTCTGGCTTCATCATTATCTACTTGTTTATTGAGCACATCTTGGAGCTGTGCTATAAAGTCCATAAATGACTCCTTGGGTCCTTGCTTTATGGTAGAAAAAGCCTTTTGGGGCTTATGGTTGTCAGGGATTTTAAGGAGCGCTCTTTTTGCAGTATTTTTTACAGCATCCAAGGCTTCTCTAGGGTACTGTCTAGCCTGAGTGGCAGGGTGAGCTACCGGACCTGTGCCCCTGAGGTGGTTCATGGTTAGGGCCTGTAAAGCTTCGTTATTTCCAGTCGCATATTGTTGCGGCAGATTTTCCAACCCCTGACGCCAGTCTGCTTCCCATAAGGCAAACTGCAGAGGCGAGAGAATCAGTCTAGCCCCTGTTTTAAGATCAAAAGGGGTGAGGGTGGCACCATCAAAAATAGAGTCCAATAGTCCAGCAAAATAGTGTGACCTGATCCCGTAATCGGCCGCAACACGAAGGAGTTCTTTTGTTACTGAAAAGCTAAGTGCTTCCCACTGAGCATTGCCCCCATTTCGATTATATAAAACTGGGGCAGCAATGAGACGGGCGGACGTAGCTGCCGGCCGTGGGGGGATAATAATACGACTTGCCATCTCGGCATTTCCTTGAGCCAACACCTGCCTCCTAATTGCTGCCCATACCGTACAGGGATCATGATCATCAGGAGGATATAAGTCCAGCTTCTGTTCTGGATCAAAAGGATCTGGTTCAAAAGGATCCTTGCTGGGGGATGCCATCGCAACTATGGGCTTTGGGTGCAATCGAGGATGGGACACAGGCAGGGTTGGAACAGTTCCAGGGTATGTAGAAGACATGGAAGGGGTAGGGGCTGCGGAGGTATCCTGGGCTGTGGAGGTGGGCGCAGTGGACTGCGCCTTACGGTCAGAATTTCCTCCTGCCTCATGGCTTTTAACCGCTTCAAAAACAGTCTGCCATGGTGTAAGCAATTGTTGACCCTCCACACTACCCTTGGTGGAGAGGTCTCATAAAGTAACACCTGCCCTGTCCTGTATTTCTGCTGTAAAGATGTTAACTTCTGTGACATCAGGGAGTTTGTCCTGAATCCATTTCAATATTAACTTCAGGTTGTGGCCTGAAATATTTTTTTGTATTGTTTATTAACAAGCTCCTTCATGAGCTTACATACATCTCCTTCAGTACGGGAGCCTTGGTTCCCCATACTTGAGTTTCTCTGGGCTCACCTGCCAATCGCGAGGAGGTGACAGTGTGTGGGCCCACAATATGCTTCCTTTCAGCAGAGGTCTTCAGTTCCCAGAGACTTGTGGCTGGATCATCTTTTCCTGGACGATTCCAGTCGAAATCACATCGGGGTCACCATTTACCACGATGAGGAAGATGGGGAGACAGTTTGATGCAACCAAGTTCCAGATTTACTATCTCAGAGCAGACACATATATACCCTAGAACAGGTTCCAACATGCAATTACACATTCCAAAGGTTAAGCTGATTGGTTACTAATAGTTGCTCATGTGCCTCTATTTCTATCAGTTTACATAAAGGTTACATTTTACTTATCTATCCCTTAAGGACCTCCTTGCAGTTTTTTGTTTATCATCAGCTAAGTTCCTCCTTCCTTATCTTGCATTGTGTCACCATACTTTGACAAGATCAGCATGTTCCTTCAGCCTGTCTTGTACCTCTGAAGGAAGGACTTTTTCTGCTTTTTATCTTGCACAGTAGTCAGCCCCATCCTTAATCTACACAGTCTGTATCCAGGGCTTGTGTGCCCCAAAATTCTGGCTCAGTAATTCCATTGTGCTCAGAGTATGTGAACCTACACCGACCCTGCAGACATTTCAGAGCTGATGTGCTCCTGAGCAGTTTCATTTAGCTGGAGCTGTCCCTGCTCACTGCTGGGGGGGGGCACAAGATGACCTCTGGGGGTCCCTTCCAGCACAATGCAATCTCTGCAAGTTTTGCACCTCACACACTGCAGGATCAAGCCCTGCAAGAGCCTGCCCAGGGCAGTGCTGGAGGCCCTAACCCTGGAGGTGCTAAGAGCTCTGCAGCTCTGATGCTGAGGGCCATGGCTCAGTGCTCACCTGGCACTGCTCAACCCAGCAGCTGCACTCTAAATCCCAGCTGATAGAATCTCTCATTCTATCAACTCCAACAGCAGCAGCAAGCTCCACAACCCTGATGGTTCACACAGCAATAAAACCCAATGCTAGAGCTGCAGTCCAAGGGAGCTGAACAGTTTGTATTGCTGTGGATTCCTGTTCCATCAGTTGGAGGAAAGCTAAACCCTTTGAGGTGTCCATTTCTGCCTTGAAGAGCAGACAGAGGTTCCTCATCCCCTCTTAAAGCAGTTGAAGAGAAACTTTGCACACCAGGCTGGAAAGGATTGGCAGTGCAAAGGGAACTGTGATGAGTAACTACACAGAACACTACAACAGCAGCTAAAATACACAAGGCTGCCTGGGCCACCATTCTCCAAAAGACCTCCTCAGGCCAAAGCTTTCCATCCAGAGTCCACCTCAGCCACAGTTCTCCAAACACCTCCTTAGGCCAAAGGTCTCCATCCACAGTCCACCTCAGGCACCATTCTCCAAAACAATTCCTCGGCCCAAAGCTTTCCAAAACCTCCCTCCAAATCAGGCCAAACTCCATCAGGCCTCTATGCCCCCTCCCCACCATACCTCTCTACTTCCCCCCTTACCAAATCCAAATGATGAAGCAAAAAGTAGCTCAGCCAAGGCCAAAGTCAGGCTGCAAACCTCCTGCACATAGCAGAGATGAGGTCCACACCACAAAGGAAGTGAGGGAAGAAGATGAAACATAGAGTGCAGCCTGTTTGTAAGGGCAGTGGATGCAGGATTGTGGGAATGAAATGACACAGGTGACACTTTCTCATCCACCTTCTGGACTGTCTGGGCCCCACAGGACTGCACTCAATGGTTTCAGACATCTCAGTTCTCAAACCTCTAACAACAAAAGCAGCCTCACCTGGAAGAAAAGGACTTGAAAGGGCCTGCAAGAAGACCCAAAGTAGAGACCAGGAAGAAAATCCCCAAAGTGATGCTGGGGAGACACCGGAGCAGGCTGCCCAAGAAGGTTGTGGATCCCCTCCCTGGAGGTATTCAAGGCCAGGCCAGATTAGGCCTTGAACAACCTGGGCTGGTGGGAGGTGGCAAGGTCTTGGAACTAGATGAGCTTTAAGGTCCCTTCCAACCAAGATCATTCCAGGAGTGGATCCAAAGTGGACAAACTGCACAGTTCAAGCTGAGCAACAGCAAAGGAGCCAGGAAGGAAGAGTGGGGGTCAGTGGAAGGCAGCAAAGAGCTCGACTTTAGCTGCTCTCCAGAGGCACAGCTCTGCAAAACTCCTATAGGCCTCTGAAACCTCATTAAAATAGTTTAAAAACTCCCCCAAGGTCCTAAATACACCTGAAGATGCACTCAACTCTCTGAACAGCACTGCAGAGGCTTTCATGAGTTCTGCACTTGACAAATATGCCTGAAAATCACCAAAATAGATCAGAAAACTCTGCAAAACTTATTAAAACCTTTGTAAAACTTTTCCAACTCATTCTGTAGACTTCAATGACTTTCTGGGCTGCCTTAAGCCTTCCACACCCTTGAGAAAGGCTGAAACAGGCTTAAAGCTGCATTACAAACAACCTCTCTAAAGCCTCTGAACGCTTCTAAAATCTCATCACAATCCTTTCAGAAATTCCCCAAACCACTTAAAGATGCAGCAAAATCTCAGTCAAAGAGTGTTTGGAGAGATTTTAAGGGGTTTTTCTATTCTACAAACTCTTCAAATATGCAAGAGGTGCCCACATTTGTCTCTGAGGCCTTCTCCTGCCTGCTTTCAGCAGCTTTAGCTCCATTTGGCACACACAAAGCCCCTGGAGTCCAACCTGGGGCCTGATGCTGCTGCCTCTGCAGCCTCCAGAGCAGCTCTGCCACTGCCAGCCACAGCCTGCCCTGTCCTGCTGGGGCCCAGCCTGTGCCCAGATGCCTGCCTTGGGCCTCTGCAGCCCTGCCAGGATGGCAGCAGGGAGTTCCTGCACCTGCAGCAGCTGGGGGACTGACCCCAACCCCCACAGGACTCCTGACAGAGGGCTGGGGGGAGCCCACCATGGGCAGGAGCAAAAAGGAGCATCTCTGGGCAAACCCATCATGAAAAGAGGCAGCAGGGACAGCTAGAACCAGATGTGCCACCCCCTATGGCCACCACTCACCCAAAAAACAACCAAGAGATCACCTCACAAGCCCTGGGGGCATTTGGAGATCCAGGGGATCATTGTGAGGTCCTTGAAGACAATTTTGAGATGCCAGGAGGGAAACTAAAGAATCCCTTTAAGGCATTTTAGGTCCCAGGCTGTCATTTGAGGTTCCTTGGGGGCATCTATGGGGCCTGGGCTCCACTGGGGCATCCTGGGGAGCATTCTGAGTCCTAGGACCCATTCTGGGGTCCCCCAGGGCCATTTTGGGACATTTTATGAGTCCAGGGGGGCATTTTTGGGTCCACTTTTAGCTCACATTGATAAAGTGTCCTGGAGCTCAATGGTCCCCACTTGGTGGGGGTAATCCCTCAAAACTACACGAGTCCCCAGAAACCAGGAGGTCCTCCTCAAAACTCAGGGAACTGCAAAATAAAGCACCCTGAGGATTAATCTGGAACCTCCTGGGGAGCAGCTCAAGGGGGCAGGGGGGTTGGGGGCATCCTGCAATGAGAGGGTCCCCAAAAACAGGCAGTGGGGCTGGGGGCACTGGAGTCAGTGGTGGCAGCACAGGGCTGGGCACACCACAGCCCCACAGCAAGGCTCTGGGGGAGGGGCACAGAGGGCTCGGATGCCACCACCCCCAGCACAGCCAAACCGCCCCACAGCCGGCACCGGCCCCAGGCATTGCCAAGCTCAGGCTGGGCACAGCTCCAGCACTCAGGCCTGGACCCCCACCAAAGCCAGGACACAGCCTGGGCTGGGCTCCCCCCCTGGGCCCGGCCCTCAGCCCAGCGCTGCCCCAGCCACAGCCTCTGCCCCCAGCCTGCCCACACAAAGCCTCCAAACCCCCAGGGCATACCGGGGACACACAGCCCCCACGGCAGCCTCTGCCCACACACACACAGCCCCACGGCAGCCTCTGCCCGCACACGGCCCCCACGGCGCCGCTGCCGCCTCAGCTCTGCCGCCCCAGGCCAGCAGGCGGCAGCAGGGGGCCGGGGCCAGGCACACAGGGCCGGGGCCAGCCCCTGCAGGGCCACCAATGGGCTCCGCTCGCTCACACAGCAGCGGCCACAGGGGGGCAGCAATGCCAGGAGCAGGGCCAGAGAGCGCCGAAGCGGCACAAGGAACCCCCGAGACAGACCCAGCCCCGCCCAGCCCCACCCATGGCCCCACACAGCCCTCCCACAGCACCACACAGCGCACCCACACACCCTGCACACCTCTGCCCGCCCCACAGCTCCCCACAGCCTGCCCACAGCCCCACACAGCTACACAGCTCCCCACAGCCTGCCCACAGCCCCTCACAGCTCCCCACACTCACACACCCCCCAGAGCCGCACGGAGCCCTCTCACAGCTGCCCACTCCAACCCTCACGCCCCTCACCCACACCACAGCCACGCAGAAGCTGCCCCACACCCACCCACTGCTACCGCACAAACTCTGCCCCGACCCTCCGCACCCCCCACAGACCCCTCCCGAGCTCCAGGACACGACCCTCGGCCCCCGGGGATTGCGATCCCCACCTCAGCACCCCCCCTTCAGCCCCACAGCTTCCCTCACCGCACCTGGCACACAAAGGGGACGCAGAGCAGGAGGCGGAGGCAGAGCTCAGCGCACAGGAAGGTGCCGACCGCCGGCCTCGGCAGGCTCCTGCCGGCCTGGGCGAACACAGAGAGCTAGGATGGAGACTCCGGAACGGAACCTGCGGATGGGGCTCCATGAGCGGGAACAGGACTAGGACTGGAGAGGAAGTCCCGCCCACAAATGGGCAGAAGCAGCCAATCAGAGCCGCCGAAACTGCCGCTGCTACCACCACCTTCTCCCTGACCGGCCCCAGCTCGCCTCTCTCTCCGCCACCCTCCGCCTATCAGCGGCCAGGCTCGCTGTGCCCGAGACCAATCGCTACGCGCGGCAGTGCCGCAGAGCCAATCAAAAGAGAGAGGGGGCGGGACGAGCGCCAGGCGTGCTTTGGGACGGGTGGGGCAGGGCTGCGCATCCCAGCAGGCACCGCGGCTGGGCCTGGGGCTGCATGGGGCAGGGCTGCGGGGGGAGGCTGCCGCCCAGAGGGACTCAGGGTGGCCGCCCCAGGGCACGGCAGCCGCAGTGGGCTCAGGGTGGCCGCCCCAGGGCACGGCAGCCGCAGAGGGCTCAGGGTGGCCGCCCCAGGGCGCGGCAGCCGCAGAGGGCTCAGGGTGGTAGCCCCAGGGCGCGGCAGCCGCAGAGGGCTCAGGGTGGTAGCCCCAGGGCGCGGCAGCCGCAGAGGGCTCAGGGTGGCCGCCCCAGGGCTCGGCAGCTGCGGTGGGGCTGAGCTGTGCCACAGCAGTGGCTGCAGTCTCCAGCTCTGCCCAGCTGGCAGCAGCTGATGTGCGAAATGAACCCCACAAGTCAGGCAGAGCCCTGCTGTAGGTTTGTTCATTGCAGTGCTGGGTGCGGGCAGGGTCACTCCATCAGTCCTGCTCAGCCCATGGTGGCACAGGGCACAGATTCTGTTAGCAGAGCAGACAGATTCATGACAAGGGGCAGGGTTATTGCAATTATTTCTTGAAGTTTATTAATGTTATTACAATTACTTCTTAGAGTTCATTAACATAAGTATTAATGGCTTCATCCAGCCACTCTAATGGTCGTGACTGATTTATCTCAGACAAAGATGAGAAGACGCCCTCACAGGATATTTTTCATCTTAGGTGGGCAGGCTACTCTCAAGCCAGAACATCTCTGCCTCCCTGTCTCCTTCCTGCCTTCTTGAGCCACCGCAGGCCTCTGCTCTTGTAACAGGTCTTAACGCTTTAGATTATCAACTGATGACTAAACAAACATTCCTACAGACATCTTCAAAAACGTCTATCTCCCTAATGTTTCTTGTATCATTTCCCCCCTTTTGTTACTAACTGGCACATTCTTTTGCTGTATGTTACCAACATTACTCAAGCTTCCCTTGAAATACTTTCCTCATTCTATTTGCTGTCTTAATTGGTGCTTTTTCCAGTGGACACAACTATCTTCTCTTTCTCTGCTACACCTAGCCTAGTTCTTTAGATGCTTCCTCAGCCACAACATTTTCCACTCCATTCTGCAGCGAGGGTGGGGGACACAGGGCCCTGCGACAGCAAAGGCACAGGGATGTTGATGGTCTGGGAATGAGGGAAGGGTCTGGGAATAGTCAGGCAGGAATTAGCAGCTGCAGGCAGCAGAGCCCTGTGCAGGGAGTAGGAGGAACCTGCAGGAGAGGCTGCCTGGAGGCAGCTCTCATGTGCTGGGTTCCCTGCAGATGTCTGCTGGGGGTTGAGGCAGAGATCAGAACCTAACAGCCAATAACCATCAGGCCAAGGTTTGGCTTTGTTATGGTGCCAGATGTGAAGGAGTCACCCTCCAAATACACAGCATCTGACCGTGGTCCCATGGTGCTTTATACACTGAGAGCTTGTACAGAGACATTAAATGCCTGGGAAATGCTTCACATTTGCATGGAGTCATTTAAAGAGAGAAACTCCTTTTGCTTCTTGTCAGTGTCAGCTTCTGAGTGTGTGAATCTTTATTTTGGCCCCGTTGGAGTTTTGGGTTGCTGTCATGGACTGAATTGAACCTGCTGCTGTTATTCACTGCATGCTGCAGCTGTGCCAGCTTCAAAAGAGTGAAAGTATGGAGCAAAGTATGATGGGGCTTGAAGTTCAGATTGCCGCCTGGGAGGCTTCCTGTTTTAGTTGCTGCTCCTGGGTTGTTTTTTTGGGGTGTGTTTTTTTTCCTACTGGGATGGCAGCAGGATGAGGAGGGATGGGGGGAGCAGTTTTCTGGCTTGGGCCTTCGGCTCACTTCTGCTTGCTGCTGCTTTGTGCTGGGCTTTATCTGCAAACACGATGAGGAGGTTGTGCATTT
>VWZI01023105.1:0-16238 GCA_013396835.1 Psilopogon haemacephalus
GTGGAGCTCCATGGGCTCTAGTTTATCACTGATGTAGAGGGCAACACCCCCTCCCTGTCCTTCCTGAAGAGTCTATCTCAGGACCATCTATCCCTACACTCCAATCATGAGATCCATCCCACCATGTCTCAGTGATGCTAATGACATCAATACCCTGTAGGCTTGCACATATTTGCAGTTTTTCCTATTCATTCCCCATGCTCCTTGCGTTAAGAGCCATGTATTAAAAGACTGTATCTGTCTGCTTGATCCAATGTCTCTGCCATTGTTTGGAATAACAGAAGAGAAGATGATTTGTGCCCCTGAATCTTGTACCACTCATCCTAAGGCCCTGAAGTATTTTTTATTGTTCTAGGACTACCAGTCATTATTTATTCTCCTCCTGCATGAAAGATCAATAATGCATAGTAGTCTGAAGAGTGCACCATGCTATGAATTTTCCTAGCAACATCCCTAATCCGAGCTCCAGGTAGACAGCACATCTCCCTATGAGAGAGATCTGCCCCACATATTGGTCCCTCTGTTCGTCTCAGAAGTGATCCCATACAACTATCATTCTCCTTTTATAATTTGTTGCACTAGTACTAGTTCTTGGGGCTGTCTGACACGCCCTGGGCAACTGAGCAGATGGACATTCCCCTCCAGCTTCTTCTGCCTGACTCTCAGTTTCCAGTGCCCCATATTTGTTGTGGATGGGCAGCTGGTAAGACTGAGAAGATTGGCAGGGGTCTCTCCTGCCTCTGTGGACCTCCCTCTGCTCCCCATCATCTCCTTTGCCTGTTCTATCTGGGTAGCAAGAAGAAATTGAATCCTCTACTTCTTGTGCAGTCCTCACCTGCTGCCTGTCCTTCGGGGATGGTGTAACCTGGCTCCACCAGTCAATTTCCCTTTCACAATCCCATACAGACCTTAGTTTCTCAACTTCCTCCTTTAGCCCAGCCACCAGACTGAGCAGAACACTCACCTGCTCACATCTCACACAGGTTTAATACCTGCTACCCTCCATTTCAAGTGCTAGTCTCTGGCATTCTCTGCAGCCAGGAGTCTGGAGACACCAGTCTGGGTGCCCAAATATTTTTTAGCCACAGAATTTGCCCGGGTTGCAACTATGGCTAGTACTATGGCTATATGGCTAGTGTTTTTTGGTGTTGGGGTTTTTTTTTGTTTGTTTGTTTGTTTCTGTGTGGGGTTTTTTTTGTGGGTTGGGGAGGGGGTTGGAGGGTTTTTTGTTTGTGTTTGGTTTGGTTTTATTTTTTCAATAATTCTCCCGGGACACGCTGCTGCCCCTCCGCACGGAGTTCTGCTGCAGGCTCGCCACGGCAGCGCCCCCAGCTGCGTCAGTCCTTTCGCGCAGGCAGGTGAGGGAGCCGACTCTGCCGACCCCCTCCCCTTTCTCCGGGTGCCTGCGGCTCGGGAAGCGCTCTCTTGCCTGGAAAGCAAGACCGTTAAGCGCCGGAGCTGGTCTCGCTGCCGCTGCCTCTCCAGAATCTCAAAAGAGGGCCTGTCCTTGTGTTCTTCTGTGGATACCCAGATTCGTAATGAAACAGACATGCTAGAAATAAAAAAGCCTTGGTAAGGCAAGAAACAGAATGCAGGAAAAACAGTGGGGGTCTTAAAGTTGACATCCAGGCCCTGAATTGCAGGAGTTCTCACCCAGGCTCTAAATACAGGCTATCTAGGAATGTGTGGTGCCTGGTGGAGAAGGAGCAAGATGACCTTAGAGGTTGTAAAAAACTCTGATAAGAAGAGTAAAACAAAGAACCCACAGTTTTCTGAAGTTAAGCAGATGTAACTTTGTACCAAGAAGAGATGCATGACTACGTATCTTAGTTAGGCCAATCACTGTGTTAGCTTTAGCTATTTGGACAAGTAAATAGCCAATAGAATAGTTGCACGCTGCCTTCTTTAGAATATACAAACATATATAAGATGAACAAATGCATGTAATAAACAGAATTAGTTTGTATCAAACTGTCTCCCTGTCTCCTTGTCACGGTGACATTCTTCACCTGCAAGAAAGGGAGACAGCGTACTAAGGCTGGATCAGGAACCTGAGTGCTCTCCAAGAGCCATGGAGTGATGTGGAGGATCTGGCTGCTGGGCTTTGCATGGGAAAGCAGCTATGATAACTCGGATGGTGGCTGTGATGAGCCCAAATGCTTTCCTGCGCTCCCCATGCAGGAAGGGCAAACACGGCTAGACTGCAGGACACCTGTCTATCCCACGTTTCCCTTTAGGAACAGCACAGAAGGAACCTCAGGGGTCCACTGCTCTTCCAGAAACATGCACTCTCACCAGTCGACACAGCCTACACCCATCCGTTGGGGGCCAGATAGGTTAGTCTCATTTCTGCTGCTTTCAGAACAACTGCAAACGTCAGCTGGAGCAAGAGTTGCCACCCAGGCAGTTTGCCATCCTCCTCTGCAAGGCTTGGACTTCATGATGTAAAGGGTCCTTCCCAACCAAAATGATTTTATGATTCCCTGCAGTCTCCCTTACAGAGCATTTTGCCTATGTCCAGCTGTGTGCCCTTGTCCAGCCAGGAGACAGTGTGCCAACAGAAACCCCCGATGTCTCACATGGAATGGCAAAATCATTTTATTGTTCCCCTAGCCCGGAGTGCTGGATTTGGCAAGAGCCTTGCCCGCGGCTCAGCGCTTGCCTTGCCAGCCTGGGTCTCCTCTCACTTGACTGCGGCGCTGGCACGGGCAGGGGCAGCTCTTTGCCCAGGGCATCTCCTCTTCGTGCCGGCCGTCTTCTTCGTGGAGGGGGAGGCCACACGCCGTCTCCTGGGGACGGCCCTGCCACGGTTCCTGAGCACGTCGGCTTGCAGGAGCTTGTGGAGCTGAGAGCTCTTCTGCGCGGCCATCTGCAAGTGTGCTGGAGCGATGCGCTGCTGCTTGCTGCGCTTGGCGATCTTGCCAGCCACGTCCAGGGCCTTGTGCGTCACACACTGCAGCACTGCGGCCAGATAGACAGGGGCCCTGGCTGCAAAGCGCCCGGCAAAGCGGCCCCTGCGCAGCTGCCCGTCTACGCGACTCACAGGGAAGAGCAGCCCTGCCCGGGAGGACCGCGAGAAGCGGCTCCTTTTGCCTCTCGCTTCGCTGCTTTCGGGAGGGCTCCCGGGACGCAGCGCCTCAGGCTCGCTCTCCTCCGCAGGCACCGCGATGACCTCCTCTGCTCCGAACATGCTGCTCATAACTGGCTTTGTGCTGCGCCTTCCTCTGCCCTCCTGCCTTGCACACCTGTGCTGATTGCCTTCCTGACTGCGCCCTGCGGGTTCCTGCCTCAGGGCTTGGGTGGCCTCCACCTGTCCTTGCTGGCTTGGCCAAGAGTTGGCTGTCTGGGGCAGGAAGGCNCAAGTTTGGATGAAGAGGGCCTCTTAACTGTTCATAGAATCAGTAAGACTGGCAAAGACCTCTAAGATCATCAGGTCCAACTGTCAACCTAACACTACCGTGCCCACAGAAACAAAATTTATCCTTCGAAGACTGTGTCAGAAAGTTAAATAGGAAAGTGCCACAACAAAACACACAAGAGAATCATTAACGTTGTAAAATATCTCTAAGATTGTCAAGTCAAACCATCAACCCAACACTGCCTGTTAAACATGTCTCAAACTGCTGTGCCTACATATTCTTTAAAACACCGCCAGGCTTGGTGAGTCCACCCTGCCCCTGGCAGCCTATCATGATGCCTGGCACTCTTTCAATAAAGAGATTTGTTCGAATCATAGAATCAGTCAAGGTTGGAAGGGACCACAAGGATCATCTAGTTCCAACTCCCCTGCCATGGGCAGGGACACCCTACCCTAGATTAGGCTGGACAGAGCCTCATCCAGCCTGGCCTTAAACACCTCCAGGGATGTGGCCCCAACCTGTCAGAAAGTTAAATGGGAAAGTGCCACAACAAAACACACAATAGAATCATGAAGGTTGTAAAATATCTCTAAGATTGTCAAGTCAAACCATCAACCCAACACCACCATGCCGATTAAACCATGTCCCAGAGTGCCATGTCTACACATATTTTTGAAAGACCTCCAGGGACCAGGACTCCATCACTTTCCTGGGCAGCTTCTTCCAGTGCCTTACCATTTACAGTACAGAAATTTTTCCTGATACCTAATCTAAACCTCCCTTTATGCCACTTGAGGTCATGTCTTCTTGGGCTCTCATTCTCTTCTTAAACTTTTTCCACACCAAATTCCATATAAAAATACCAATTGTTGCCACAAGCCATCTATGTAAAACCCACATAGCCACAAAGCTTATGTATTGTTTCTCTAAAAGAGTTACCATTTCTGATTGTTTGAATCGTAGTTTAATAGTACATTTAATTAATAAATAGAAAGGATATAATTCCACCAATGTTTATTTTTCATAATGTTTATATGAAAATGTTACAGTGTTCAGAGGTGTTGGGCTTTCCTCCTTGAAGTCAGTCGAGTTTGTATTAAATTCTAAATCCTTTATTTCAATTCATAAGAGAGGCTATAGAGTGGAACTTCTAAAAGGTCCAAGGATTAATTTTGAGCATGAAGTTGATGAATCATTTTAGGTATTTACAAATATAAAAATACATTTTACCAATGACACTTCTCTAAGCAAGCTCATTTGTAGGGAAAAGAAAGAAACAAATATAAAAACCTAAACAAACAAAAATACCAACCACAATAAACCCCAAGGTGAATGTTATTAGAGTTTGGTTTCTGGAAACCTTGTGTGTGTTTTTCAATATTTTATATTTAATTGTTTTGTTATCCTCCATCTATATAGCTGATGTAGGTTTTTAATGATCTACACTTCTTTTGTACATTTAGACTGGCTGTTTTTATTTTAGTGTTGATAGAAAGAATCCTATTTAGGTAAATTGTTATTGAAGTAAAAAATTAAAGCCTAAGTCTCAGTTGTGCAGGTCCCGAAGTACACTTCCTGCTCACTTTTTTACACTCCTAGATAGAATGCCATAAGCCCCACACTAATGACACAGGCTATAATGTGTACTCATGATCTATTTATGTTCCATTTCTCATTTTTCCTATGTTGCAAAAATTGTGCTGTAATCTCCAGACTTCCTGCTTTTGTCATACACATTTAAGGTTTCTCAATTGTGGAAATACCCAGAATCATCATGAAGAAGGCTGTAAAAGTCCTTGGATAATCTGTTCTCCTAGTTCTCTTTTAATAGAATTACAGAACTGTTTTGGCTGGAAAGGAGTATTAAGAACAAATCCAACCATCAACTCAACACAACCATGCCTACTAAACTGCCTTCCAAAGTACCATGTCTGCACATCTTTTGAAAACCTCCAGGGATCATGACTCCACCACTCTTTTGGTAATGAATTTTTTCCTAATATTCAATCTAAATCTTCCATGGTGCAACTTGAAGCCATAAACTAAAGCATGATCAGAAATATGTTGCTGAACACAGCTGCCCAGACTAAAAGACAGCTTCGAAACTGTAGGACACATTTCATTCGCTTCTATTTCAAGCCTGAACTTGATGTAGTCAAGAACGAAATGCTGCCTATCCAAATTAATAGAGAAGAGCTTTACAAAAGTGGCTGCAAATGTATATAGTTATCACCCAGGAAGCATAGAAGTGAAATAAAGAGGAAGAAAGAATATAGCAACAAGAGAAAGAGGAACAATTTTGTGGCAGCATTATGACTGAGGAAGTTCAGACATATCTTGGTATCTCTGCTGTTTCTGTTTTGTTTGCCAATACAAGAAAATCCCTCAGAGGGGTAGATTTGTTTCTTAGCTTGCTAGCTGCAAATGCTCAATCTTTTTCTACCTTATTTTTCTGACACTCTTCCTATTTATCAGTTATGACAGAAGAAGTCACATACGCTAATCTGAAGTTTGAAAACAGCTATGAACTGGATAATATCACGGAGCCTAAAGATACTAAGGAAAAAGGTGTAGTATCTATGAAGTTTTTATCACTTTTTTTTTTTTTCTTCCTAAAGTAGATGGGAGTGGAAATACTTTTGATTATCTGCTCAAGGGATCCTTGTTAGCTTTGTTGCCATCAGAAAAGTTATACTAGTTATAAATGTATCCTTGGGGTTTGCTGCTGTCATTTCTGCCTGAAAAAGTGGTCTTATGATTTCACATAAAAGCATATTATCAAGTGTTAAATTAAGGTCCAAAATCATTCTCATTGTCTAAACTTCATGTTTAGGTTAACTTGAACAAATTCTTAAAGTGGAGCCCTTCCACTTAATTTATCTATTTACATTCAAGGTTAGAACTAAATTAGCTTTATCTGACTCACTTCACTTCTGAAGTTCCTGCCTGAATTACGGCACTGGCCTTTGAAATAGCTGTCTCTGAGACCTGAGTGCATTTTACACAGCCTATTTTAAATATTAATTTTAATGTAACTTTGTTTGATTAACTTTAAATTGCTACAATGAGCTCTAGATTTGAGTGGTGCAACTCGTAGGAAAAAAATAACATAGAAGTGTTTGCTGTTTGTGTGGTTAGGCTCTGAAGCAGAGGTTTGCAAACAAGATGACAATTTGCTTGCGATTTGAGAAGGAAGTCGCCTGGGAATTCTGCATCAAAGAGCAGTGATTTTGAATGCTTTTATGTTTTTTTAAACACTGTAAAGTGCAAGTTTTAAGAATTTCCGAAGTATAATTCAGGGGGTTAGGGGGAAAAAAAAAAAACCAAAACAAACCCACCTCAAAAAAAACCCCACAAAGCAAAAATCAGAACTGTTTTTGTGTTGAACTCTGGGCTTCTTTTCCTTTAACATTCGATAACACCAATATTCATCATACTTCAACTGCCCTACTTCCATATCCATATGTAGACTATGTGTATTTTGTGATGAGAAGACACCATTCTGAGAGGGAGCAGCACAGTCTCTGGATTGTTTCACAAACAGGAAATTGAAACAGCCACAGTTGAAGAAATATATCCATTTTAGGAAAGTAGGAGCACTGGTACAGGAAGGAAGACTGTTCCCAAGGTCCCTTCAGCTGTGCTAGATGTAGCAGACGCAGTTTGAGGTTAACAAAATTAACTCTTTAGTCAATGCTTTAATTAAAACAGCTAAAGTTAAAACTACTACTTGATCTTTATTCATATAGCTGCCCAGGAAATGTGTTTTGCTTGTGGAATCTCACTCTCAAAATACAAAATCTTTGTCTCATTTAAAAGCTCCAGAAAATGTGGACTACAGTTCTTCCAGAATTCAGCTTGGGGCTGTGACTTTGTAGGCTTTTATTTTTGCCCTTTAGCTCCAATTCATAAAAGTCTGCATTTCAGTCTGCCTTAGGGGGTCAAATTTCTATTACTGAAGCTCTCCAGGCACATAATATTCAGCTTTGACCATGAACAGAAGCACTTTGACCTTAAAAATATCCAAATGTCCCAGAAGTCAGTGTGTCCTTAAATCTTAGTAAGATCTATAAAGTAAGCGATTCTCCTGTGCAGGCTTCATCTCTGATTGTATCTGTCATATGCCTGTAAGATCATACTTTGGAAAATAATGCAGAAAGGAGATGTTCTTTCTCTTCATGAAGGGTCTGTGTATTTCTCTGTTGCACCATACCAAGCAGTTAGAGCACTTCTGTAGGCTGGGATTGCATTTTATGATAAAATGCAAGTGCAGGGACAGTGGAGGGTGTTGAGCAAGGCTGTTGTGTTTCTTATGGCATTGTCATTTTAAAGATGAGGAAGCTATGATCTGGATGGCAGACAAACAGATTGAAGACTAGCTGGACTGCCAGGCTCAGAGATGAGCAACTAGTGCCTCAACATCTCTTTGGTGGCAGAGTCCCGCAAGTATCCCTTAGAGGAGGATACTGAGCCCATATTATTTAATACTGGAAAATTTACACAGTGTGTCTTCAGCAAATCACAGAATGGTGGCAGTTGTAAGGGACTTCTGGAGATCATCTGGTCCAACCATCCTGCTAGAGCATCATAACCTGGAGTTAATCTCACAGGAACACATCTAGGTAGGTTTTGAATGCCTCCAGAAATGGAGACTGCACAGCCACTGTGGGCAGCCTGGTCCAGTGCTCTGCCAGCCTCAAAGTGAGGATGGGTTTCCTCACATTCAGATGGGGGACATCATGTGATCTAGTTTGTGCCCATTGCCCCTTTTTCTGTCACCAGATACCACTGAGAAGAGTCTGGCTCTGTCCTCCTGACATTTGTCCTTTAGATATTGACAAGCATTAATGAGATACCCACTCAGACTCCTCTTCTCCTAGCTAAACAGCCCCAGCTCTCTCAGTCTCTCCTAGTAAGGTGGATGTTCCAGTCCCCTCATCATCTTAGGGGCTCTCTACTGGACTCTCCCCAGTAGTTCTGTGTCCTTGAACTGGAAAGAGGCAGAGTAGAGAGGGAGGAAAACCTCTCTCAACGTGCTGGCCACACTCTCCTAAATGCACCTCAAGATGCCACTGGCCTTGGTCACGAGGGCATGGTGGCTCATGCTACCAAGTGGTAGACCACTGGAACAGAAAATGTTGAGATACTTGAGGACTGGTTGATCAGAAACTCCATGAAGCTGCACAAGTTGTTGTGCTCTGAGACTGAACTAACACCAGGCAGTAGTACAAATGGGAAGCAAGCTGGCTTTGGAAGCTGGAAAGGACCTGGGGTTTGTGATGAATGAGAGGTCGAATATAAGATAGTAGTGACTGTGTCCCTGTCCCATTCACTGCCTATCTTCTTTCATCTGAACATTCATCACACTGAGTTTTATAAAGCAAAGTCTTGTGCAAGGCCATGATTGTTTCTCCACAGAAGCTGACCACAAGTTGCTTCTGAGAGAGGCACACTGTGTAGTTATCATTCCTGCTCCTTCAGCCTGACACATTAAATTTCTTCACAAAATCCATACAGTGACAACTTTAATCTTTGCTTTCAATTTAGCACTTCCCTGACAAACCTAATGCTTTTTCTCCCTCCTGCCGTGTAGATGTGGCATTTTGAGACATGGTATAATGGTCACAAGGGTGTAAGTTCAACAGTTGGACTCAATAATCTCTTGAAGGTCTTTTCTAACTAAAATAATTTCGTGATTCTATGATCTTGGAGATGGACTTTTTACACGGGCATATTGTGATTGGGCAATGGATAATGGATTTAAAGTGAAAGCAGGTAAATCTAAATTCAAAGTAAGTAAGAGTTATTTTCTGTGAGGGTGTTGAGACACAGGAGCAGGTTCCCCAGAAACTGTGGATGCCCCATCCCTGGAAATGTTAATGGCCAGGTCAGATTGGGGCCTTGAGCAACATGGACTTGGGGAAGGTGCCTCTGCACAAGTGTGTTGAAAGTAGATGATCTTTAAGGCCCCTTCCAATCCAAATCATTCTGTGATTCTGTAATATTTAATGTATTAAGTCTTCCAGCTTCTACAAGCAGGGATTCTTTCAGGTGACTCACATGCTTAAAATTTCTTTTGCTCAGGAAAACATTACTCCTTCTCCTCGTTGAGATCTCACTTCTGCGTTTGGGCTATAGCCCTAATTACAGAAGAATTCTCAGTAAATTCTTCGCTAGAAATCTCAAACTACCATGAAGTAGAAGAATGTACTGTAACACCCAAATTAACCAGACTACTAGAGATATATACCACACATTGCAAACTACCACAACCATAAAGTGCATATTTGTTCTCAGGTTTGAGTAATCAGCTTTCTAGGTATCTCAGTATCTTTCTTGCCACCATCCTTTGAAAGGACTACATCCGTCTACATTCTCTTCTGAGCTGCTGTGATCTCTCACTTTCTTAATTTGGGCATCTTATGCTGTGTGCAGAGACTCTGCAACAAGAAAATAGAAGTGAAAACTAAAAGCGGTTATTGACCCATTGACCACAGAGATGACTGCAGTTTAATGAGGCTGAAGCATTCACCATCCTCTTAGTATTGTGTCTCCATTTCATCCCTGAATTCTTCCCAGGGCCTCCCACTTCGTCTCACTCTTATGGGCCAGTAATCCTGATTTTGTTCACGCTATGCCTGGTATTGTTGACAGTTCTGGTGGCCCTGGCAGTTCTGCGTAAGTACTAATAAATTTCTGTTTGCTGGGGGGGGAGGGGGGCAGAGGGGGGATGTCAAGCTGCTGAATGACATCAGACTGACATATTCTCCAGGTGCAATTTCTGGTTCAGCTGAGAACAAGCAACTGAGCAAAAGAGGTGTTTTCTCTTCCCACAGCATCTTTGTTCCTCCTTTCAATGTGATGAGGCTAGAAATGAGCAACATGGAGGGGCAGTAGAATAGTAGATTCACTGCTTGCTCTGATTGCCATTGTCTAGTCTCCCAAAAATTATTCACAGTTTTGCTGTACTGACTATGCTATGACTAACAATGCTGTGTCTGGAGAGAAGGGAAAAGCTAAGGGAACAGGGATTGTTTAGCCTGGAAAAAATGAGGCAGAGGGGAGACCTTCTCACTCTAAACCTTGAAAGGAAGCTGGAGTGAGGTGGGTGTTGGTCTCTTTTCCCTAGTAACAAGAAGTAGGACAAGAGGAAATGGATTCAAGTTGCACCAGGAGAGGATTAGGTTGGCTGTTAGAAGTAACTTCTTGACTGAAAGGGTTCTCAAACACTGGAACAGACTACCTAGGGAAATGGTGGAGTCGTCATCGCTGGAGGTGTTAAAAAAACATATAAACATGGCACTTCAGGACAGGATTAGTGGACATATGGTGTTGGGTTGGCAGTTGGACTTGTTGATCTTAGAAGGCTTTTCTAACCTTGATGATTCTATGATTCCATGTTCTTCATCTCAGTAGCCCTTACATAAAATGTAACATTTATCGCAAATGCTTTATTTATCTGTAGTTACCTGCTAAAACATTTCCTATCCACATCCCACCCTTTCTGGATGACATCACTGGAAAATGTCTCATTGTGAATTTCAGTTTTCCAGATTCCCAAGGACTACAGGACACAACTTAGGAACCTCAATATGACAAACAATGATCTGCATGCAAATTTCTCAAAAACACTGCAACAAATAGGAAATCAGTTGTGCTTGGAAGGGGAAGAAGAACTAAATAATAATGGTAAATCAACGTTTTCTTGAGGTCTTATCTTTCAACATGGCAGGGAGGGAAAGGACATCTGTTTTCTCAGTCTTGTCTACTCATGTGAGCCTGTGTCTTCTCAGACATAGCCACCTAAAGAGCAGTCAGTGAGCATATCTGCCTAGATACTGCACACAGTACGCCAGGTGGGGTCTGACAAGAGCAGAGTAAAGGGGGAGAATCCCCTCCCTTGCCCTGCTGGCCACACTGCTCTTGATGCAGCCCAGCACACAGTTGGCTGGCTGGGCCACACACGCACACTGCTTGCTCATGTTGAGCTTTTCATCAACCCAGACCCCCAGGTCCTTTTCCTCAGGGCTGCTCTCAGCCACTCACCACCCAGCCTGGAGTTGTGCTTGGGATTGCACCGACCCAGGTGCAGGACCTTACACTTGGCCTTGTTGAATTTCATGAGGTTGGCCTGGGCCCACCTCTCCAGCCTGTCCAGGTCCCTCTGGATGCCATCCCTGCCCTCTAGCAAGTCGACTGCCACACAGCTTGGTGTCATCTGCAAACTTGCTGAGCGTGCACTCGATTCCTCTGTCCATGTCACTGACAAAGATGTTAAACAGCACTGGTCCCAGCACTGACCCCTGAGGGATGCCACTTGTCACTTGTCTCCAGTTGGACATTGTGCCTTTGATCACCATCCAGCTAATTCCTTGTCCAGCAAGTGGTCCATCCATTAAATCCATATTTTTCCAGTTTGATGACCAGGTTGTTGTGGGTCAGAGTCAAACACTTTACTTAGGTCCAGGTAGATGACATCAGCTGCCCTTCCCTTGTCCACTGCTGCTGTGACTTCATCATAAAAAGCCACCAGATTTGTCAGGCATGATTTGCTTTTGATGATGCCATGCTGGTTACCACCAATCACCTCTGCTTTGTTTTCCAAAAATTTCCAGAGATCCTTTCCATACCCTGCTATTCTCAGATTCTGACATTTTTTGACTGTTGGGAAATCACTTGTCCAGATTCTGCTCTACAGACAAACTGTGTAGCTTTCCCTTTTAGTCAGTGAAGGGAAATCAATAGTGCAAGCATGTGGTTTATTTCTTCTCAAGGAAGACATCTGAAATGACAGGAAAAATCACATGAAATACACCTACTTCTGTGCATTGACTAAAATGGGAAGGCAGATGGGTTGACTCATGTCACCTTTGTAGACTCCTAGAACTAAGCAAAACAAATCCGATATCCAACACATGAACCTCCTCCCAGTACTGAAAGACTGGGAGAAATAGGACACTGATTCAATTTTCATGTCCATCTTTATCTTTTCTGGGCCCACAGTGGGATTTTGACTGCATGAGGACTGTCTCAAGTATCCTCAGAACATTCAGATATTGTCATCACAGGCCAGCTATGATGTTGTGTGAGGGACAGCCTAGGAGCAGAAACAGTGTTGCTTTTCCTTTTCCAGGCTTGAACTGTGTACTCTGCCCTGTAAACTGGAAGTGGGAAGGTGGCAATACCTGTTATTACCACTCCAAGGAAAGGAAGACATGGGGACAGGGTCACCACTTTTGTTCCTCACGAAACTCTACTCTTCTTCTGATAAAAGAAGCTTCAAAGTTGGTATGGACTTGTTTCTCACTATGTCTAGCATGGAGGAAGTTCATGTATCCTATGAATTACTTAGCTCGTGCATACTTTTCTTAATTGGCACTGTGAACAGGAGGATATCTACAGGTTGTCTTGGGCAGTTCTTAAGCATAGGGCTGTTCGTCACCACATAGAACTGCTGGAAGTCAGAGGCAGCTCATCTTGCCTTGACTTCCCATGGCTGGCTACCTACTGGGATGACTTGATGAAAACAGGCTCATGACAGTTTTATTGTGGGCAATGATTTCACTAATGTACAAGCATTACAGATCCACATAAGGACTTGTAAGATGATAGAGTGGACATTTTCTTCCACCTGGTTTCCCAGTGGGCAAACCTTAGACTCCTAGTTTTGTGGAGTTTCTAAAGTATCTACAGGGTGAGAGTCAGGACGAGGGTGAAGTCAGATTCCTTTTAGTGGTGTTCAGTGACAGGACAAGGGGCAGTGGGCCAGTGGACACAATCCAGAACACAGGAGGTTGAATGTAAATGTAAGGAAAAGCTTCTTTCCTTTGATTGTGGCAGAGCACTGGAACAGGCTGCCCACCGGAGAGGTTGTGGAGTCTCCATCTCTGGAGACTTTCAAAACATGCTTGGATGTGTGTGATTTACTGTAGGTGATACTACTCCAGTGGAGTGATTTGGCTAGATGATCTTCGGACATCCCTTCCAAACCTTAGTAAAATGCTGCATTTACCTCTGGTTGCCAGCAAACATATTGGAAGATGGAAGACAAAGCAGAAAATATGTCTCAGGAGCTTGCAGTCAGGGCCTGCCTGCTCTCCAGCAATCAACAAATGCTAGGTACCCTCTCACTAAGTTGCAGGCTGCAAGGTTTCTCCCAGAAGTAAAGAAGAGCAACTTTATTCTCACTCTTCCAAAGCAGTGACACCAAAGATTGTTGTGAGGTGCAGTCTGTTCATCCATCTTAACCGTGGCATTGAGCAATATGAGAAAAATAGAGAAATCTGGGAGTGAGAATGAAAAGGCAAAAACATCAGGATTGAATTCAAATCTTCAGAGATTTGAAAGCATTATTCAAGTTAGCATGCTTATCTATTCTTATAAGGGCATTTTTAAATGACAGAATACCTCTAAATGTTTAATTCCAAGACTTAATAATGGTCCAGCCTCTGTCAATGAGTAAACAATGCTAGAGCCAAGTGTGAAGATTCACCAAATCACACCCAATAGCTCCTTTTCAGTGCTGACATGCTAAGGACAGAGTAGGAATGATTTGTGACTGAAGAGGGGAAAGCAATTTCATGTTTCACCCATAGGCAACATATCTTTCTGATTAAAACCAGCTGTGCTGTCATTTCTTCTTTCATATTAGGCTTCTCCTTTGATTGTAGATCTTGTCCTAACAGGTTAATAGTTCGTGGTGTGATGTTCTTTAAGCAATTTCTGTCAATACTTTTGGCTTCTCAGCCTAAATAGTTATTTTTTAACATATTCCTAAATATCTGTTTTGAATTGTCCTTACTCTGCATAGGAATTGATAAACACATTTCCTAGACCATCATACTGGACTGGATTAACATTTAGAGATGAAGCAAAAGACTGGTATTGGACAGACAACACAGCTGTCACAGAAGATCAGAAGTCTTGGTAAGTGGGCAGCTTTCACACAGTACATGCAGTTGGTCCTCACCCGCACGCAGCTCCCAGTTTCTCTGGTGTAAAGAGCACATGGAACAGCAAATCTATATGCTCTTTTCCCTGTACACTGAATCTCACTTCTCCATTTCTAATTTTTCTTAGTCTTACACAAAACTGGCTTGTGATCATTTAAAGGGTGATCTGGGCACAACTACTGTTTTTTTAAAAAGTGCCCAGAAAGTTGATTTCCATGATTTTGACAGCTGGACTTGGTAATTTTAGAGGTCTTTTTCAACCTCAATGATTCTATGAATTTGGCTGATTGGTTTCAGATTGACCATGAATGTCATATGTTTCTCTTGTATTTGAAGTTTTGTTTCAGTAGGAAACAAGAAACACGTCTACAAGAGACAGGTGTTTAATTTCATGCTTTTGATTTTATACTCTTTTATTATGTGACACTGTTTATCCCCTAGAATCATTTCACTTTGGTTTAACATATTATTTTGGAAACACCATATATTTTCCTTGCTCTGAAACCACCTTTGTCAATTTTCCTTTTCATTACTGGGCACCTCCTCTTAACATATCTGTTGAAACAGCCACTGACACACTCCATTTGGTGTCTAGGACTTAGTGTTTCTTACTTTCTTACTTGTTTAGGATCCTGTCATGGGTGTAGCCAACTGAATGTGCCAATCAGTATTCAATACCATGCTGACATCATGCCAACTTTAAAACAAAAGTGCTGGCTGGAACAAAGTATCATGGGGCCTGTAGTTCAGATTATAACATGAGAAGCTTCCTATTTCCAGTTGCTGCCTCTAGTTTCTGGGGTTTGGGGTGTTGTTTTTTTCTCCTGGGCTGGCTGTGGGCTTGGGGGGTCCTTTTGTCATTGGCTTCTGCTGCTCCTTCTGCTTTTTGCTATGCTTCTCTGTGAACTAGGCTAAGGCTTACATTGTATTATTTTTATTAAACTCTCCTTATCTCTACTCAGAGCTTTTTGTTTTATTTTCTCTCCTTATCTTCTGTTGTTGGGGGATGGTGGGGTAGTGTGCTGGTTTGAGGCTAACTGAAATATTTTAATGAGAGAAATTAGATCATTGGTTGTGAAAAGAAAATAATGATAAAGAATATATCATTCACTGGTTTGCTGAGAGGGATAAAAAGCCAAAATATAAACAGTCTTGTTCAGTCTGGTCTGCAATGCTGTTCCCTTTCACTTTTCTTTTGATCTGCTCTAATATCTGTCTTCCTGTCTTGGCTAACAGAAAATAACCTACACTTTGTTGCTTTTGTTTTGTTCTTGTTTGCCTGTCTGGGAATTAGAGGGAGAAAGATGAGGGAGCTTTGAGCCCTTCTGGGCAGTTTCCTTTGTCTGGGAGAGAGTTCGGATTTCTATATTATTTCTAATTTGTATACAATTGTAAATACTTGTAAATATTGTGTATATATCCTTGTAAATTTTGCCACGCTGTAAATACATCTTCATCTTAGTTCCAAGCCGTCTGAGATAGTCTGGTAAATTTCAGTAGTGAAGGGGCAAAGTTCCTAACCCACTTCATGGGGAGCTTGTTCATGAGAGCAGACTGTTAAACCAGCACAGGTCCACCTTGTTTTGTAGAATCATTGAATCATAGGATAGTTTAGGTTGGAAGGGACCTCAAAGATCATCCAGTTCCAACCCCGCCATAGGCAGGGACACCTCCCACTAGAACAGGTCACCCAAGGCCTCATCCAACCTGGCCTTGAACATCTCCAGGGAGGGAGCAGCCACAACCTCCCTGGGCAACTTGTTCCAGTGTCTCACCACCCTCACTGTAAAGAACTTCCTCCTAACATCCCATTTAAATCTCCCCTCTTCCAGTTTAAACCCATTACCCCTCATCCTGTCATAAGAAGACTTTGCGAATAGTACCTCCCCAGCCTTCCTGTAGGCCCCTTTGAGATATTGGAAGGCTA